>OY288258.1:40340606-40853022 GCA_958450325.1 Agrostemma githago
TAATCTGGGAATAAACCCAAGTATTGGACATATCAAACAGTAATAAAATTAGGTATTAAGTGACCGGGCATCAGGTAATACGGGTGTCATTCTCGTTAATAAACACTTATTCCTTTGCCTGTTAATGTCGATTTTTTTTTCACCCATAGAAATTCTATCAACGATACATCAAACGTTAATTTCTACAATATTAGAGTTGATTAAAAAAATGAACGACGATTAAAATTGATACATGAACTAAAGGTTATTAAAATTACCAGTCATATGAGTTAGATTAATGAAGTGATACTGCAAATCAAAGGAAAAAGTAATGGAGAATGGTAGAAGCTGTCTTTTTTATTTTAAAAAGACAATGGAGAAAGAAAAAATAATTAATAAGCTTACGAGTTGCGTCTTTGCTTAAAAAATAGAAATAGTTTAGTGTAAACAGTGTAAAGGTTTAGCAGGTAACAGGTCACCTAATTCCATTAGTGTTTGATATGTCCAATACTTGTTTTATTCCAAGATTAAATAAAGTTTGGTTTATTTTAAGAAGACCACCTATAGTTGGGATTATTTAACAAATAATCCCCTTATACAACACATTTGTTATATTTTGGTATCGTAAATAACTTCTGGTGAGTAAAAAGAGTAATTGAGTCGGTAAAAATGTGATGTTTTACTCACAATAAGTGTAAATGGGTAATAATTCAAGTGTGTATATTGGTGTTTTACACATTTAGTTCGCTTCAATTAGTCTTTTTACTCATTTATACCAAAATATAACAAAAGTGTTTTATAAGGTAGTAATTTTTGAAAAAATAAATAAACTATAAGATTGTAATTTTAAAAAAGTGGTTTATAAAAGGGTGTAATGCGTAATTTTATCTTTTTATAATTATTTTTATTATTCTACTTACTACTATTATGCTTTTTTTGGTATGACTATTTTATTAGAGACAACATAATGGTTTTGGAGAATGAGTCAAATTAGCCAACCCCAAATCTTTTTGGGACTAAGGTTCTGATGTTGTTGGTCAAGGGTCAGGCGGGTGTTGAAACCTAAATATGCAAGTTATTATCGACTCAGATCGTTTTCACTTTTCTGGTCATTTTTGGGCAGGGTTGTTTCCAAGTTATTTTCAGGCGAATTTCAGTCCGTTTTTCGGGTCGGATCAATTTCGTACAGGTATAGTCCCATTATCTCCAGCCACACTTGTTAATCAAACCAAGGCTTTTGATCCGTCTACCACCCTTACCTCTCTTTCACTCCACATGGTTCCGTCTAATCCAACATTACTCTCTGTCGCGTCAATTTAGCCGCGTGTTGTGCGTTGACACAACATGACACAGGACACGTGTCTGAAACATCATAGAAGGATAGATTCCAGGACAGCAATGAAGATCTTACATGACATGCTGCTCTTCTTAAAGTTACCAAATAACATCCATATTCAAGTAGGGTTTAAAAGAGCTTCTTGGACGGTGGACTACTGCTTTGTACTTCTACAAGATGTCCTTTTAATCTTATCGTTTCGATTTTGGTATTAAACGGGCATAAATTTTCAAATTCTCAATCTCATGCTCCCTCCTGGTTTTCAAGATCTTCCCTATTTCCTTATTGGCACTAGTTCGGTCATCTTCCCTCTTTCCATTTTTGGGTTATACTTTATTCATTTCTTTATTCTTCCTTCAATTCTTTATTCTTTCTTTTACTCACAAACCCCACCATATTTCTACTTTCTTAATTTTTGTGCCAAAAAAAAGAGAGAAGATCATGGAAACTAGGAGGGAGTATAACAAAAGCATTTTTAATTTGTTGTATTTCTAGTCATGTACTTTAGCCTCTACTTCCAAACTATGAGATGTGTTGTGTCCAGGTCTAAATTGTTCGTCCAGAACTCCAGGTAATTTGCGACTGAGACATCCAGACATGTCGTACATGACATGTCAAAGTAAGATAGACCCAAAGTTCCAAACAAAGCCTAAGAATAGCAATGGATGAAAATTGAAGGATTATTACCTGCACAGCCTGGAGATTCTTTTGTGTTTGCACAAGTTCAGTAACCTCTACTTCCGCAGCATTAAGCACTTGATATGAAAAGTCAAAAAGTTCAAAATGTAGTTGCTGGCCTAACAAGTATATTATTGTGCAGCCTCCCCACGCTACTGAATCTCCCAGCATTGCATGAATATTAGGGACTCCTAATACAGATTCCTCTAGATGTTCCTGCATGTGGGGAGAAACATCTTTCAGAAGAAGTAAAAGGTTGTCACCAAGTTTACTCTTGTGCAACCTGTCCTAAAATATTTACACAAAATATCATTACTTTTTACACACTTTAATTTAAGTGGATCCATCAAACCATTTGATTTACCAATAATACCCTTACTTTTTACCCACTTTCTTAATATTGGTGAAATACTTTGTCAACCATGGATTGGATGGGAGGGAGTAGTAAATAAGTTATTTCTTTTATACACAAATTGTTTTATTACTGATAAGTTAAATGTTACACTTTGATTTTTATGACGTTCTATTTAGAGGTTTGTTTTTTAGTCACAATTTCTTGAAATGTTTTGTGGTACGATTCTCATATTGTGTTGCTATATACTAGAATTATATTTTAATTTAAGACAAATATAAGCTAAAACTAGGTTATTCGTTGAATGATTGTACTACGAGATACGGGTACAATAAATGGTACTCTCTCCCATCCATTAAATTCTTTACACTTACTATAAATGAACAATCCAATCAATTCTTTACATTCCCCTTTTGGCAAAACACTTTACCCTATAATCCTCATATCCTTACTCTATTTATACAAAATGCCACTACTTTTTCCTTACTTTAAGTTTGGTGAACCCATAAAACCATTTGATTTACCAATAATACCCTTACTTTTACCACTTTTCTTAAAAGTTTTGAAATCCTTCATGTAAAAGATTGAATGGATGGGAGGGAGTATCAAATACATGTCTAAAGATGTATATATGGATTTTCATGTGTACACTTTATGCTGAGCTTATACTTTTCCTAATATTGTAAAAATATTAACTACAACATATAAGATTAACTACATAATTCTTTTATTTAATACTCGTGCAACATTGCACGGGTATTAACCTAGTAAGTTGGTAATGCAGCATCATACTATCACGACGCAATACCATTATGGAAAGCGAGGAGGTGAAATGATGAGTGTAACATCCATGATGTAAGATGGAAGTTCAAATGTTCCATTAAACAACAGTTATTCAGGAAATAAGTTAGAGCTAGATATTTCTTACAATTTGAAGGCCACTGAATATTCTATAGAAATCTTTTGATGTCGTGATGTCTATAAATCCTGTTTTCGGAGTAGCACTCCACTTGTTACAGTACTTATCCAAAGCAGCGCTTGTAAAAGCAAGAGCATATTCCAGAACACTTCCAGCATTCATGTTAGCTTTATACAAAAGATCTGCAACAATATAAATTGAATGTCACCAGTGAACTACACCAAATGTCAGGAAACCATCTACAAAAATAAAGTGATATAGGACAAATTGATAACATAATAAGCAAGAAAATCACTTAGCACGAATGAAGAACCAGGTAAATTTTAAACATTCATCATCTACAGATCATCACTAGCTATGTGCGTAAGTTTCCAATCCCTGCCCCACCGGTGTTCTTAATTTTTTTAATGCCATAGCTTTGAATGGGTAAGCGGCAAAACTAAATAATGCACCTCAACAGCTCCCTTATTTGAAATTGCAGAGTGCACACATGATACCGAATGGAGTCAAGTATTCTTCAATTTCGAAATTAATTAGGATCGGCATTAATAGAAAACCTAATCCTGACGGCCGTCTTCACATTCCCTCTTATTTTTTTGGTTTCGCTGGATAGAATACACAGGAATCCTTCTTTACTGAAAGATGAAAAAGTGATGTAGTTATGAGAGATATTTCCCTAGGTACTTTATTTTATGTATGCATTGGTCATCAAATTTATACGCCCTCCTAAGCTAATTTGCGCAAGGAGTTTCTGTAAAGTTCAACAAATGTTCTTATCTTGCAAATCTATCTATTTTTCTATGTGGATTCTATCTATCTAATATTTGACACTTTTTTTGAGCAATATTAGAGTGTCCACATCATTTTTGTAATATTACAAAAGTATTTTGTAGTATCTTATAAGATTGCGTGCAAATAGAAAAAGAATATTGTGAAATATTTTCCAATATCACAACTATTCATCTATACTAATACTAATATATAATACAGGAACCACGCACTGATTTTTTGGCGCCAAAACACACTTTTTTAATATATGAGAATTTCCATAACAATCTATATAATATAAATATTAAAATAACTATTAATCCAATATAATATTAATCCTAATTTTCATATTAACAAAATATTTTTGTATATACCTTCTTAAAACGCCAAAGACACAAGTTTAAAATAATTTGATGGTAATATAAATTTTTTAAATGTGTCAAAATATCTGAAAATAGAGTAGATATAAACCTGCTGATAAATAAAACAACTTATTATGTTTATTACAATTGATATTATTTCCATAACAATCTATATTATTATTATAATCCCCTATTCACTAAAACAAAACCAATGGACAACTTGGTCTTTTCAACTTTACCTCCAAAAAGAATCTCTCAATATATGTCAACTTATATTTAGTAATTACTATGAGTCTTTTATACTTTATTTTCTATTAGATATTTTAAATAGTGTTATTTTTATGTTTGGGTCAACCGGTCGCCTTGAGTTATATTCGGATCAGTAAGAATTGGGTCAATTTCAGGTTGAACCAGATTTTTTTGGACTTAGATCATTTTCGGGATTGTTATTTCCAACAATTTAAAGCATAATAAACAATTCGCGTCACTTCATCGGTTAGGCGAGTCAATTCGAAGCACGGGTCAAACTTGAATTTTCAGTTCGAGTGTCGGGTCGCGTCAATTTTATCTAGTCTAACCGTATAATCATGATCTCCTTTTCTTTCTTTTACTTTCTCCTAATGTAATCTTTATCACTTTATCTCAATAGCTCAACATTTATACCGAAAAACAAATTACTCATTTTCTATCCAAGAAAATTATGCTCTAAATTTCTAAAGTAAATGTCTAATTTTCATTTAAATTAACTTTGTCATAAAATAAGTCTAAGATTTTTTTTAAATATTTCGCGATCAAACGTTTCATATTAGATGACGGTGAAAAACATCATACTTATTTTATTTTTGGTGTGAAAGAGGGACAAAGCTCCGAGAATTTACTACTAGCTGTTACACAGGAATTGTCACCCCAAAGATGTCTTCCATAAGGAGAGGACGAAAAAACATCGTACTTATTATCGTATGAGATTGATTCAACACAATAAGCATTATCTTAATAATATAACACTCTGATTATGTCGTACGATCAACAATTTCTTTTATCATCACAAAATTTTAAGTAAACAACCGTGCATGTCCACGAGTTTACCCAATAATTCTAAAACTATTACAAGAATGAATAGAGAGTATTGTAATAGGTATCTATTATACGGAGTATATATTGTTAAAACACCTATTGATAAACATATAAATAATTAACGTGACTTAAATATACCCGTGCATCTGCACGGGTTCTAAACTAGTTTTATATAAGTGTTTTTTAATACCAATTCAGTAAACAAATATAATGTAAAAATGATCCAGACTTGCATATGTGGATTCGTACCAAAAAAATGTTTTCATATGAGTATAAATATTATGTTTTTTTGCTAATATATTGATAATATTATATTACTACAACAAAGTCGGTGTATCGGGATGTGAAAATATATGAAAAATTAATAGGGAGTATATGCTTTTTGAAACACTTTTTCAAAATTTATGATAAATAAGTTAATTTAGTTATAATTAAGAGACAATTATTTTATAGCAAAAATAACACATAACTCCATTTGAAAGAAAGGTTTGATGACTATTTAGGTACAATGTCATGTGACTTTCTTTAATTTAAATTTTTATTTCTATTGTAAAAAGAGAAAATTAAATAAAATGTAAAATAATTAGTGAGTACTCTATATTAATTACCATCAACAATTCAGTATCGATATGAAGAAGCATATTTTATTTCGTTATTTGATCAAAGATAAAATTATTACATGTTAATATACGATTAATAATACGCAAGCCATTTTTTAGTTATATTTTTTTAATAACATGTTATAAACTATTAATCTAAGTAAAAAAAGGGAATAACATATCCCAATATATGTAATTATGTGTGTGTAAATAATTCTACTAAATAATTCAACTCAACTTAAAATTAAAAGATGACATTAATAAACAATTTAAAATTAAAGGTTGTTGTGGATTATTTATTGTCGTAAGTGTTACAATAAATAAAAATGAACATACATTTGTATCAAGTTGGTGGCTTGGTCTCTTGGTCTGGTGGTTAACTTGGATTCATTGAGTTGATATTGTGCAACACGTCAGAGGTTCAACTCTCCAATTGGACATTTTTTGTCCCACCTTTTTATTAAGTCGTTGTCTGAGACAACGGTTTGGCACTAAGTCGTTGTCTCGGATAGCGGTTTTATATATTCAAAGTCGTTTTAGGAGAGAACGACTTTGTACCGAACCCCAACTTCGTCAAAACCGATCCTACATGGACTCATTCTTGATAATTATTTGATTCAAACCCCCTTACAATAATTATTTGTTTTTTGAGCATTGTTTTATAAATAAAATCCGAAGTTAAAGTTGAATATTAATAATTTACTATAACTGGTTACAAATATACTCCATAGTCCCTATTATTTAAGCATGTTTAATTACACGTGTATATAGTGGAATATTTTATATTTTTTTTCTACTTAGATTTAAAAGTTTTATAACATGCTTTTCCAAAAAAAAAAAAAAAGACTATGTACAATTAGTCGTATGATAACATGTAAATAATTTTGGTATTCACAACTTAATATTTTTATCAAATAACTAAATAAAATATCAATTTGTCAAAGTGTTTTCATTTTTTTCTAATACGACGATGAAATGATTCTCCAATATTTTATTTAACTTTTTTGGTTTCTAACAAATTTAGATGGAAGCGTGGAATACCTGACATTGAACCTAAGTAGTCTCCTATAAGTTCATTTATTTAATAACTACACGTGAATATCAACGTTGTTTCTACCAGGTAGATATTTGTAAATAGGTGAGCATGGGCTTTTAACCTAGTTCGCAATATAATAGAAAACTAAGTTAAAAGCTCGTGCGCTACACAGGTTAATTGATTTAATTATACTGAAAAAAAGAGTTATATAGAATATAAGTTATATTTAAACTATGTTGAATCATTTGTTTACATTGAAATAAAAGATCTTATATAAAGATTATAAAAATAAAGGTAGATTGATATTTTATACCTTGAATAATACGGAGTATCATTTTTCAAACTATATACCTTGATCATGAATAACTTTCTTTCAAATTAATATTTAATAATACAAATTTAAAGTTTCTTTTAACAAATTTCACTATTGTGAAGATAATAATACAAACTCGTAATATCTCTCTTTAAGACAATACTCAGTAAATATTTATGTTGATACTTGATATCTAAGAAAAACCTTCTATTTATAATCATAACATCACCCTCGTATGATAATATTCTAATGTGGTACAATTACGCGAAATTGGTAATTAACCCCCTTAAGTTTGGGCAATTGTGAGATTAAATCCTTAAGTTTCAAATGTTATAATTAGGCCCCATAACTTTGAGTACAAATGAAATTCGATTCAATTTTTATTTTCAACATAAATTATATCATCAAATCATGTTATATATAAACTCATTGTACACTGAATAATTATTAATATTTTAAAAGCAGTTAAATAATTTATTAACATAATTTTTAGAATTTTTTAATAATTTTAATATACTCCGTAATTCATACTCCCTCCGAATCCTATGACTGACCCATTTACTTTTGAGGTGAAAAAATAAGGAAGGTAAAATGAATGGTTCAAAAAATAAGGAGAAAGAGAGAGATAGGTGGGTAAATGTGAACCACATTTATAACCTAAAATGAAAATTGGGTAAAAGATCAAACTCAGCTCAAGAAGGAATAAGTGTCAATGATAGGAACTCAGAGGGAGTATAATCTATGGAATTACTTTTACAAATTTGCAATTTTATGTAATTAACTCAAATATTTTTTTTCCAAAATATGTAAAAATTGCATACATTTTATAAATAGATAATTATTTTTATTGTATGTTGAGAAAATGTATAAATAAATGGAATTTTTGTTTTTAAGGTGTAATTTTTAATTGAAAAAATAAAAAACATGGATTGAATTTCACTTCTACCCAAAAAATAAATAGATACCTGCTGCTTCTGCCTGTTTTGACATGGCGTGAAAGGAACCTGGATTTGAGGCATTCGGGTTTGACAGGATAGCAGCAGTAGTTGACTTCAGGAGATTGACAATAGGGCTTTCACCATCGCCTTGTGATTGCAGAATTTGTCCATCGGTTCCAGGTATGAAGCTAAGCCAGGGAGCCAATTGCATGAAGCGGGTCGTATCCACTTCTCTCTGCAGGATGTTAGAAGCTATAATAGTGTTTTGATCTAATAGACATCCTGGTGAACTATCGAGCTAAATAGCTTGGAATCATATTATTCTCAAAAACAGCCTAATGACTGATAAAGCTAGGCAGCTAGCTAGCAAGCTGCCAACATTTGCAGGGCTGTAAATGAACTATATCAATTAAATCCTTGCGGTGGTTGTAATTTTCTATTTTACTTTGTTTGCGTTCTGTTATCATGAGTTGTAACCATTTCCTAGTTGATACGGAGTAAGATTTATGTCGACTGCTTCGTTCCTACTTTTATGCAAGTTCTGTTTCTTTATTATACACACTTCAAGTTTCACCAAAAAAAAAAAAATTATACACACTTCCAAGAAAAACATACTATTGCAGGACTCACCAAGACAACATCTAGAAGACCCATCCAATATAGAATACTTCCTATTTCCTTAATCGCCAGAAGAACATCCTGCTTGACTTCTGTCTTTGAGTTCCAGTTTAATTGCTCTTTGATATGTCTCAAACAGCCTAAATACCAGAAGTTCAAGTTGCTTTTCTGAGAGATAATACAAGCGGAAAGGGGAAAAAATGACAGTATAGCAATAGCTCATACCTGCCACACCACCATCAAAGGGAATCAACCCTATAGATTTGGGCAGCATTTCTTGCAATCCCGAAATCATGGGTTCAAGAGAACTTATCTGTGCCAAAAAAAGGGGGGAAAGATGAGAATCAGACATAGTGTGTGTGTGTGTGTGTGTGTGTGTGTATGTTTGTGTGGTGTGTGTGTGTGTGTGTAATTACAGCCATGAGAGAGGGAGCGATCTGGAACACTGTTCAAGTCATACAAATGCAGCTTCGCTGTTGTGCATACTCACTACTGGTTTGTACTATGTGTGCATAATTGACATGGCAAATAGTTGGGATATTAAGGAAATAATAATTTTTTGTGAAAATACCATGTGGAAACGAAGTATTCATTTCTATCTGTTTGATTAAAAATCCCCGCACAAGATTAAGCAAGAGTAAAGAACTAAATGAGACACCAGGAGTAACATTTTACAAGTGATAGTATTGCCTTTTTCATTCAATATAAGCTAAGATTGACAATAACTACGCAAGTGCAGTAGTGAGCCAATAGCCATCATTGACAGGAAGCCATGGAAACAACGCCAAACTGAATAAAGAAACAGGCAGAAACTATAGATAGATACGGAGTATCTTAAAGAAATTTAATACTCCCTCCGATCCAATCCAATGGTTACATTCGGTCGCCAAGATGCTACTTTGACCTCATTTTTCTCCATTTAAACATTACTTTTCAGTGTTAAAAATATTACTTTGTGTAACCTCTTTTTAGAACAAATCAAAATATGTTGGTGTTATATAAAAAAGATTCAATTTTCATTATTTATATTCGACGTCAATATTTTGGAAAGTTAACTTCAAATAGTGGATGTAACTATTGGGTTGGATCGAAGGGAGTACTTGACATATGAAATTTATTATTTTATCTAGACTTGAGAAACCATTAAATAAATATACCTTGTTTGATATTTGATCAAGCAAAGCACGGATCAACCACGGCAAAGATCGAGAGCCCAAGAGTCGGACAATTGAAAACATGTGAGGCATTCCAAAGAATCCATTGTGCAACCTTGTAAAACTTTGATGGGCTGAATTTAAATCCTGGATAATTCACAAGGGGTAGAAAGGGGAAAAGAGTAGAAAATCATGAGGAACATCTTGACTTGTGCTAAGCAGATGCAAAATATAGAAATTTGAGGAATCAACCATCTACATAAGCAAAAGCACATTCCCTAGATCCTTGGCAAAAATGTTTCTTTGAACTAAAGTTTGTAGCTTCTGCAAGGCTGAAGAGACGTCATGAATCCAGCCTAGAAGAAATGTATTCTTACTTGGTTACCACAGTAGAAACTGGGCTTTGCATATGGCATTGATGGCTTTTGAACTGGAACACTGGTCAGCTTTGGTGATCGCACAAAGCGTTGAGTAGTATTGCATAATATGAAATTGTGTAGGAAATCATTTTGCATCTCCATCCAAATCTGCAGAAGTATCGCAGAAAATAAATGAATACTGGTAACGAATACTGTATGTAGTATTTATTTCTAACAAACTTGACCTGCAGCATACTGACCCATAGACCCACATTTACAGATCTTTGCCAAAATTGCAATTTGATGACAACTTTTCTTCATGCATTTGAGTGTGTTCATGTGCAGCAGTAAGTAAAGTTCTTGCACAGTAAATTTTTAGCTACATGAATTCAAACGTCCGAAAAATTCAGCACTTTGCATACATGGTAGATCTTCACTGTGGTCATATTGATGTTAGCCAAGCGCCCAAGATACTGAGAGGCAGGGAACCAGGGATATGTTTGTCCAGTCTCTAGTTAATGTTAACTGGAGCTTCTTCTCAATTGAAGGGAAAAGTATTAGGGGTATGATAAATTGATGACCATGAGCTATCTTAAAGTTCTAGATAAGGCTTGAACTTTAGGCTACTGATATGACATCAAATAAAAGTAATTTTTCGACACCTGAAAGAGTCAAAGATGGATAACCAATACGTCCAAGAAGGATAATCCAAACAAATGGATTATCAACAATTATGAACAATATAACTTATAGTTTGCAGTGGCTGCAAGTCAAAGTTAAAGTTTGAAGTCAAAATATACAGAATGGAAATATACAGAAATATACAAGTATGAACAATATAACTTATACTCCCTCCGTCTCACTAAGAGGATCACCCCTCTCATTTAGTAAGAATTAAGGTGGTTAGAAATGCGTGGTGGAACATGAAAGATGAGAAAATATGTGGGGTCACAACTCACAACTAATGGTAACCATAGAAATCAGACAAAAGAGGAATAAAGTAAAAGGTTACTCTTTTAGAGAGACGACCCAAAAAGGAAAGGGTGACTCTAGAGATAGCGGGAGTAGTTTGCAGTGGCTGCAAGTCAAAGTTAATGTATGAAGTCAAAATATACAGAAATGAAAATCAGGAAAATAACCTGGTAAGCAAGTCGGCTCGAATATGAAACGATAGATATGTTCTCTTGCATCTCACTGAACATTAGATTAAAGGAATCAATTGCCAGATCTAGAGAAAGTAGCTTGTGGGCATGCTTTAGAATATTTATGAGATTTTCCAGTTCCTGAATAAAATTAGTATCCAGAAAAATATTGATGTTAGAAAAGACAGACTATACTTCAAGTCATGACCTATAATGTAAGCAATCGCATGCTAATTACTTACCACGATAGCACAGATATCCTGAGACTCAAAACGATCAAGCAAGAACTCCAGGTTCTCTCGGAATATTCTGTTCATATGTTGGGAAATCAGAGATCTCAAGTTGATACTCCGTCCCAGTAGCTAAAATTGTCAAAAATATGTTGCAGGATCAGCGAGAAGAAGACGAGCATAGTAAGTGTGTTAATATTTTTTTTTTTTGGTCCATCGAAGAGCGCACTTAGTCGCATTACAATACAGGGGAGGGGGATTCGAACCTGAGACCTACTGTCCCAGAGCACCTAGTCCTAACCACTAGGCTAAGACATCTTCGGTATGTGTTAATATTTTTTGAGAAAGCATCAATGAAAGAAAAAAAAAGTAATCATCTTAAGTGAAACTAAATGGGTTAGTCCCCTTTAAGAGCATAGTAGTATACTGTACAGAAGTACCAGATCTTTAGGCCTTCCTTTGCATAGAAAAATAGAAGGGGAAGGGGAGTGGAGATGCTGATTTTCCCTCCAAACCTTTCCTTTGTTGGAGGGGAGGAATTTTACATTTTTATCAATGTGATGGAGGGAGTACTTTTTCTATGCAATTAGGAGATAAAGATGATGTTCTATCATAATATTTCCTTTGATAATGGCAGAAGCGCAAAACTCGACCAGCTATTGCTGAGGCTTTCACTCAATTCAGAATTTGTCGAAAGTTAAGAAGTGCAGGAAATTACATGTGGTTATAAATTCAGAATCGTGAACAGACGCACTCACCTTTACTCTAGTCATTTGAAATAAAGCACCGAATCGCATAGGCTGGACTGCATATTTTTCTCCATTGTCCACAGAAAAGAGGAATGATGGATCAAGCATGTCTCTAACAAATGGCAACGATAAAAGATCAAAGTTGCAGTGAAGATTTTGAAATGTGATACAAAAAAAAAATTAAATAAAAAAAGTGTCGAAAGAAAGGTACCGGCTAGACCTGGCAAAGGGGTTAGTTGAGTCAGGTCAATTCGGCCAGGGTCTCTACTACTCCGTACTCCGACACGATGTTGCGTCTGATACGTTTACATCTATCGTGTGCGAAGTTTTCAAGTTTTTGGTCTAATGAATGTCCATGTGTTGTATCGTGTTGCAGATCATACGTGTCAGACACCTTGACACGGCACCCAAGTTATAGAGTTAATTCGGGTGCATCATTTCAAGTTTCGGGTTTTGTCAGTTCAAGTTTCGGGTATGTTGCTTTGGGTACCTCGGCCTCGAGGCAGGTCATTTTGGAGTGATTCATTTTGGGCTAGTTATTTAGAGTGAATTCTTTAGTTAATTTGACTAAAAAAAAGTGTTTTTGGAGAATTACCTATTTATAAAGTAAGCTCAAAATTAATTCGTTTTAATAATCCGTCCATTTGAATTCACTTATTACTTATGCTTTTTCGACATTGTTCATAACTAAAGGAAAATCTTCATTATTTTTGACAATCTATGTCAGAGAAAATAGTCATTTGGATCTTGTTTAAATCATCTTTATAAGTACATTAAGAATATCAAATTTTTAAAATGCAAAATGAAATATATTGATGGTGTAAAATGTGCCAAAAGCATAAGTGACAAGTGCATTTGAATGGAGGAGGTAATAAATAATCCCTATATACTAAAAGGTTAAGATCTCTTTGAAATTTTCCCGCTCAAATGTACTCTAACTTACCAATTGGTCTTAATTTATGCTTATACTATTTGTATGTATATATATCGGGCCTAATATGTCAATCTTATACTCCCTCCATTCGTATCCAAAAGGCACATTTGTATTTTTCACACTATTCATAACTAAAGAGAATCTTTAACAAAGTCGACAGTCTCTAAGAGAAAATATAGTCAGGTAGGATCTTGTTTGATTTGTCTTTATGAAAAGATTAAGAGTTATCAAACATTTACTCCGTATAATTTTATATGATGTATAACTAACGATATTAAAGTTTTAAGGAGTGTATTGGCATTTGTGTCAAAAGCAAATGTGTCAATTGGATTTGAATGGGGGAGTAGGTCAATATTTGTAGAGAGGATATAAATTAACACCCATTTTGATACAAGAAGAAATGAATAATTAACTCCATAGAATTGTACAATTAAAATCATACTCTCTCCGGACACTATTTTTCGCCCCACTACCTCGATATATGTGAGGAGTATTTTAATGAAAGGGGGCAAAAAATAGTGTCCAAAGGGAGCAAGATTTAACTGATCTTGGACAAAATATACTTCGATAAAGTAACAATTTTATATAGGACTATTAAAAAACGAAATTACTTTTTCTTAACGATGTTTTACTCAATCCTAACGAATTTATGTTGCATTTTCCAGTTTTGCCCTCTTCATATTTTCACCAACTTAATCAGTTAATCTAATAGTTTCCCCTAAATTGCTCTCTTCTCTCTTTCAAACTTCTATCAAATCGATTAATATTCCTAAAGGTTTTGCTCAAGATGCAACTTTGTTCATGAAATTCGTCAATTTGAGTGGTTTCGTGGTGATTGAGATAAGTGTGACTGACCTAAAAAAATATTTACTGCAATTGTCAAATTGATTTAGGGTTGTACGTTGATGATGGCAAAAATCCGCGCATCACTGATTAGTGCTCCATATAAGTATCATTTTGTCCGTGTAATGAAATTTCTAGAAAATAAATTGCATTATGCCCAAACTTAATCCAAGAATTTAGCCGATTCAATTGAGACCCAATTCAAATTGTTCTCTTGTAGCAAGAAACCTAAATACAGTCATTGAAAGATGATTTAGTCTTGTTTCATATTCCTCTTTCATGGAGGGAAGTTGGCCACGACGAGGGTTGGTTACGATGGGGTCAATGGTGTCGGACTAATGTGAATAATGTCCGTGATTAAGGGAAATTTGTTTGCTTTTAAAGAAATCTAACTCATAATTTTTTAGAATGTTGGGAGAAATGACGAACGAGGGCAATATGGTCATGTGACGTTAGGATTGAGTAATGTCTCTTTAGGAAAAAGCACCACCCTTAAAAAAGTGTGTTTATGAGATAAACAATCAAGTCTAGAGTAAAAGGTTATCTAAATATATTAGTATTTGAAAACAATTTGAGAATTTACTCTGTATAAAGCTATAACTACAATCTTTTCATTAAAATACAATCTTTTCATTAATATTAAGCTATAAACTTATTTCTTCGTTAAACATAACAAAATTTGTATAAAACTATAAATTACATATTGTTATATTGTTCAACACTCGTATTATATGAAAACAACTTGATGTCCCTATCAATCAAAATTTAAACTAATATTATTAGTTTTCTGACAAATTTTCACTAAAGGAGTATCTACTTTTTTGTGGTAAGAAATATTTTCAATAGAATACACATTGACGGTACTCATTTGTCTTAATTAGTTTTTCAGTTTTATTTTCTCTATATATTATCGATTCAAAATCAATAAATAATACTGAGTACCGAGAATAACCTTATGGGGATAATACCAAGGGTTCGCTAGGAATGAAGGTAATTGTCACAAGGGAGGTAGAACTTAACATATGGGGATAGATTCTCCCTCAACCCCATCATCCCACTCTTCACAACCACCAAATCCCTCCTATTTCTTTTTGTTCTGAACTTTATTAGTTTGAATAATTACTTCCATTTCAAGCATGCCTGAGTTTGATTTTGAATTAGTTATTTCAAATCAATTTGGATCAATTAAAATTATTTTTAGTCTCGTCATTTTCCGGTCGGGTGGTTTAAGGTCATGTCTCACACAGTTGAGCCAGGCAAAAAATGAGTCGTCGGATGAATTCAGAAGTTTCTGGTCACAATCGTGTTCTGCAATTCGGTCAGTATCGGGTCGGATTGGTTTCAGCCACGTTTAGAATTGGAGTATAAAAACAAGCATACCTAGATGCCCAGCTCTTGTAGTACGTGAAAATCGAGTCACACAATTTTGATACAAAAATATCAAAACAATGGTCCACCTGTAGACAGCAAATGAAACCCAAATGAGACTAATGAGTAAATTAGAAATCACTCCCTTCAAAGATGCGTTTATTAAAATTTACTCCATTATGAAAAAAAAATTAATATTTTACACCCAAAAAGATGCAAAACTTCAAAATTTACCTGCAAATCATTACTCCGACGAGTTAATCCGGTGAATTTGAATTATTTTGCTTGTTTCCGATTTTTTATACCGAAAGTGCTCATTTCCTCTTCCTACCCTTCTTTCCCCCTTCCCTTATACTTTCATTTAGTCTGCAGACTTGTACAAAAAAAAAATCCCCACAACTGATTGATGAATGGATGCTCGAATTTTGGGTTTCGTGATTTTCAATTTGGGAAGTTAGGGTTCTCTTGGAATTGGGACTGAAAGAGTTGGGAAAGTCGAAATGAGGATGAGGTGGGGTGGGAGAGGGGCGTACTATTAATGAAGGGCATTTCGGTCAGTAAAATCATAAACTCATCGGAATAGTGATTTGCAAGTAAATTTTTAAGTTTTGCATCTTTTTGGGTGTAAAATATTAAAAAAAATTCATAAGGGAGTAAATTTTAATAAACATATCTTTGAAGGGAGTAATTTCTAATTTACTCGAGACTAATCAAGACAGAACAGAAAGCAAAAAGAAAACCAGCTTAGCAATATAACAGATCCCGTGATTTATGGAACATTCTAGTATTTTAAAAGGCATAGAGAGCACTAAGAAACAAAGGAAGATTAGAAAAGACATCCATGGTACATAAAGTTCACCGAAGCTAACTTTGACAACTTGTCATACTCATAAATTAAGGCATACAATGAGGTTGAGTGACACATGTTGATGGAGTCATAAAGTAAAGGACGCGATGTGTGTTCTGGTGTAGAATCTTACTCTATTGTCTTTCCACTAGGACAAGTTTGCTAAACCACTATCGTTCAACTCTTTGGTTCGGATTGTATGAATCCTTTTACCCTTTAGGTATCAATCTAGTTTGTTAGTGGTTGATATTTGGAATTGGTATGTTAAATTGTAAGTAGTGGATGATTACTAAACATCTACATTTTCCAAAAAAAAAGAAAGAAAGCTAAAAAATAAATAAAGGTAGTTGCTCACAAAATGCCTTAAATAAAAGATAACATCTTGCAAAAATAAACTATCCTTTATACTAATTGAACTTCTTGAATTTCACTTCAAAACATGATGTTTAAATTATATCCTTGTAAACAAAGATTAGTAGTAATATCTAGTTAAAAAAATAGTTATTCCATAGAGTAATTATTTCAATAACATTGTTTCCCATAGGCTTATATACCACCCAACATATAATAGAGCAAATTTTGATATAAGGTGGAAGGTAGATAATGGCTTACTCTAGCAAAATGGATTTTTGGGTCAGTACCATCAGTCATATCGAGTTATGTTAACATTCTAGGTCAGTTGTGACTTGCGTTTGACTATTTCCTAGGCTTTTAGTTGTTTTCTAACTTTTTTCATTCCGTTGATTTTATTTTATAAGATAACATGAAGTTTTATTTAATGACACTAATCTACATTTTATTCCTTATTTATGTCTTGAAATGTACAAATATTTAGGATTATTTTTATTTTTAGGAGTGAGATTTTTGGGGATGATTTGTAGACCGGGTATCTTTAGCATAGCGATATAGGTGTGTTCTAGCTGTAGATAAAAGTGGTTTTATCAGAAGTCCAACATATATATACACATATGTTCAAAAAAAAGATAGATATCGATGACCATAAGTCCATAACCATTTTTACTTCAGACAATACTAGCAAGAAATCACAACATTAAGAATGGATATCGCACCCAGCTTAAGTTTGGAGAAAAGGAAGAAACAAAGCCAAAATGTCACTCTTTTAAGTACCTCAGCTTCAATTTCGTCATAGAGGAAGCGCTGCTTGAGCACAGTTAGTGCTTGTTGAGCAGCATCATTGTAGATGTCAAATGGCATAAGGACACTTTCAAGCAGGCCAACATTTTGAGACTCAAGCACATAATCAATTAGCATCCATGGTAAAGAGCATTCAATCGGAAACTGCAATCAAGATAAAAATCAATTGCATCTTACTCGAGAACATGGACAGCATCAATTTTTGCTAGTAGTTACCGGCAGGAATAAATTGCCTAGTAAGGCAAATGCAGGGACTTGGGGGAAGAGTGTACAGCAGAGTTTTCCATATACATAATTGGAATATGTCTACAATAATCTAAAGATAAGATTTTAAATACTGATTTATTTCCAGAATTCCAGCTATACGAAAATCTAGATTCTTTTTTACCTGAATGACTCGTGAAGTTTCTAGATAGAACTCTCTGAACCATAGGAAGCCAAGATCAGTAAGAGATGCAATCGTTACTGCAGATATATAGATAGCCATCGTCAGAAAAAAAAATTAAATAAATAAAAAATTTACTGCTCTAGGTCAGCTGGATCAAAATTTCAAAGAGCACAACCATCAAACTTCAGTCGCTTTTGAATATACTAACTGCTTCAAAAGGTAACACTCATTTAGGGACCGAAGCGGCAGCGCATATTTACTTTTGGAAGAGGAAATGTGGACTGAGTAGCTGAACACAAATCTCATGGAACAAGTAATCCGATTTAAGTATGCAACAATGAGAATGTAAACTTGTGAGCAGCTAAAGAAGACTACCTTTGTAGTCTAGGATATGAAGAAAAAACCCAAGCTTGTAAAAAAAAGTCTCCAATAGTTTTAAATCCTCAGCAGGTATCTCAGACCCGTTATTATTAAAAAGTCCTCTTGGCCTTCTTAAATTCCCACCAGAAACAACCTCATATATTAAAAACTGCAAGCAATGGACCTGAATATTGGAAAGAAATATGTGTCAAGTATACCGTTGTACGTGCACAGCAGTCCTGAATTATAATGCAGCTGAATCATACAAGAGATCATTATTGCACGACATGAAATCTATGGTAATTAACACTCTAAATGATAGCGGTGCCAAACCTATTGCACAGATAAGTGTTACATAGGTCCTTTTTTCAGCTTAATTTCAGCTTGTTTCAGTCCAGCTGAGCTCCTAACTCCTATCAACTAGCTCGGCTCCTATAAGTTGAGCCCAGCTTTGTTCACTCAGCCCTCAGCTCCAATAACTTCAGCTCCTAAAATAATACTATGATGATGACGACGACGACGCCGCCGACGCCGCTGCCGACGACGATTATTATTATTATTATTATTATTATTATTATTATTATTATTATTATTATTAAAACTTCTTTTAATTTGTTTCGATCTTAATGCAAGTTCGTTTTTTTTTTAAAAAATTATTAATAATATATTATTGTTATTATTAACATTAAGAGATAATAGTAATAATATTAATATTATTTATTTATTTATTTATAAATACGAAATGGAACTTGCATTAAGATCGAAACAAATTACAATAATAAGTTGTTATCATCATCATAATCATCGTTATCATCTTCTTCTTCATCATTATTATTATTATTGTTATTATTATTATGCAACTTATATTAAATTAAAATCAAGTTTAAAAGACATTAGTAGGAAGTTGAGATACTATCTGGACACCCACTCTCTTAGTAATAGTAAAGCTAAGTCTAGTAAAAATGAACGCAGTTGCGCGAGTCCCAACATCTTGAGAGATAGAGAATTGTTATTATTATTTATTATTTTTTTATTTTTATAAAACGGAACTTTCCCACTTCCTTAGCGATCGCAAAGCTAATCCTAATGAAAATATGAACTGCGGCACGCGCTCCAGCATCCTGTGATATAGCGAATTTCCGAATCCGTTGGAGCAAAGTAACAGCATCTTTGTCGAGCTCGCCAAGAGAGGAGAAGGAGAAAGGTACGAAACCATACCCAATCGCCGTGATACTTGGCACACTTACGACGAGCAGCATCGGCAACGACCCATCTAAGCTCAAAAGAAGTCAAGCCAGACTGGGTCAAGGGAGAGGACCCAGCCAGATCAACACAAACATCACGCCCTGCTGCTTTCTCTAGCAACTCTTGAAAATTCGCATTTTTCAAAAAAACACGTCGGTACAACATATTATTATTATTATTATTATTATTATTATTATTATTATTATTATTATTAGGATTATTAGGATTATTTAACGACAATAATATCAACTATTAGGCGTCTTCCTAAAATAATACGAAGTAGATTAAAGCCTATGCGCTGCACGGGTTAATTGGCTTAATTACATTGGATAAAAAATTTATATAGAAATAAAAGATCTCATATGAAGATTATAAAAATAAAGGTAAATTGATCATTTATACCTTAACTACAATCATGGAAGAAAAAAATATGTAAGACTCATACTCCATAACTACAAATATGGAGTAGTAAATTTCACACAGTGACATTATTATTTCAATGTGGCACAAACCACCTACTAAAAAACACAACATCTTTCAATGACATTATTCATTCAATGTGAAATAATTTTTACTTAATTTTAGTCTTAAAAACTCTTTATTTATTTTTTTGAGATCTAAGGAGTAAGGACAAATGATTACTTTTAATTGTATAATGAAATTGCATTGCCCTATTATATAATTTTTCGATGTGGGATAATCTTAAGTTTATTATAGACTTAAAGAGTTTTTCTAAGACTCAAAAGATGTTTGGCTGATATTTATGGACGAATGATTGGTTGATATTTATGGACGAATGATTACTCTTATGTATAATATAGAACTTAATCAAGTCATTATAATTTTTCGATGTGGGATAATTTTACTCAAGTTTATAGTCTTAAAAACATTTTTTAACACTCAATCAAAAGAGTTTTGGTTGATATCTAATGATGAATGATTACTCTTATTTATAATATAGATTTTTTTTTAAAAAATAATTTTTCGATGTGGGATAATTTATTGTCTTAAGAGCTCTTTTAAAGACTCAAAATAACACATGATTACTCTAATTTATAATATAGATTCATCATCTCATTTTAATTTCTAATATAGAATCATCATCTTATTTTAATTTTTTCGATGTGGATAATTTTATGTTTGTAGTCTTATTAAGAGAATTTTTAAGACTGAAATTTTTTTTAGTTAATATTAAAAACAATGATTACTCTTATTTATAATGTAGAATTTCATAACCTCATCACAATTTTTCGATGTGGATAATTACTTAAGATTTATAATCTTTTTAAGAATCAAAAGATTTTTGGTGAATAACGAATGACTACTCTTATTTATAACATAGAATTTCATCACCTCATTAATAAATTGTCGATGTTAGATAATTTTACTATTATTTGCATTGAAGGTGATTGCTCTTATATTTATATACTGAGTAATAGAAATTAATCACCTTATTATATTTGTCGATGTAGGATAATTATTGGTTGATGTCACCTTACTTGGAAGCTTTTTTTAAGAGTCAAAGGTTGTTGGTTGATGTTTACAGACAAATTATTAATAGTCTTATTTATAATATAGAATTTTATCACCTTATTATAATTTTTTTTACTTAATGCATAGTCTTTAAGAGTTTTATAGTTTTAAGATATTTTTAAGACTCGAAAAAATTTTGGTTAATATATAAGAATACATGATCACCTTATTATAATTTTTCGATGTGAGATTATTTTTACTTAAGTTAGTAGCCTTATTAAGAGACTTTTTAAGACTTAAAAGTTTTTTTTATTGATATTTGAGAACGAATGATTAGTCTTTATTTATACTCCCTCCGTTCCATTTGATTGTTTGCGTTTACTTTTTGGGCAATATTCATAGATGATTCAAATCGTCAATGTAACACGTAATATATAAGATAAAATATAGTCATGTGGGATCTTGTTTAAATTGTCTAATCGAGTACGTTATAAATATCGAATTTTTATAATTAATTGAAAACGTGCATGGGCAAGTAATATATAAGATAAAATATAGTCATGTGGGATCTTGTTTAAATTGTCTAATCGAGTACGTTATAAATATCGAATTTTTATAATTTTTTGAAATACGTAACTAAAGATATAGACAAAAGAAAACGTGCATGGGCAATTGTGAAAAAGTAAATACAAACAACCCAATGGAACGGAAGGAGTAATATAGAATTCATCAACTTATTAAAAAATTTCGATGTGGGTTATTTATTTAAGTTTTAGTCTCCTAGCTCTCTTTAAGACTAAAAAAATACTCCATACATGATTATATTTTTAACTTTGCAATCTTATATAAAAAGCTTTTTTAAGACTCAAAAGTTTTTTTTTGGTTGATATTTAAAACCGAATGATTACTCTTATTTATAATATATAATTTCATCAACCCATCATAGTTTTTCGATTCGAGATAATTTAAAAGTTTTTCTTGGTCGATATTTAAACCAAATGATTACTCTTATTTATAAGATAAAATTCCATCATCTCACCATAGATGTAGGATAATTCACTTAAGGTTTGTAGTCCTAAGAGTTCTTTTGGATATTCAAAAGATTTTTGATAGATATGTAACAATGAATGATTAATCTTATTTATAATCTAGAATTTAATAACTCATATTATAGATTGTTGTGGGTTAATTTTACAACTGTTATATGTAATAAATTCATCACATTTTTTTTAACAAATAATATGAATCTATACTCTAATGAAAGCATTTTCTACTACGAATCTATTTATTTCATTTTTATAATTTTTTTTACGATAATTTTTTTAAAAATGAATTTTAAAGGTTTTTACCTAAAAATTATAAAACATCACAATACTATAATAGATTAAATATATATTAAACAATTAAAAGATTCTCTAGTTGATTTTTTATTACTCTCTCCGAGTTCCTATCATTGACACGTATTCCTTTTTGGACTGAGTTTGATCTTTTATCCACTTTCCAATTTAGGTCATAAATGTGGTTCATATTTATCCACTCATTTCTCTCTTTTCCTCTTTCTTTTTTGAACCACTCATCCCCTCCTTATTTTTCACCCCAAAAAAAATGGGTCAATCATAGAACCTCGGAGAGAGTATTATTTATGATACTTTCCTAATTTAAGTTGTTATGAAATGGAACAATGAGATCGCTCGAAAAAAGATCAAATATATATATATAGAGGATCCTTTGAGGCAGCTCAACTCGCCGCATCCATTGAGGCACAATCTCAACCATTAGATTAAAATCAAATTAAAGGCTAAGATTAAAACAAAAACTCATACATAAAAAAAAAAATTCCCCAATTTTTTTTCACGGGGAAAAAAATCGATATTTTTCGGGAATTTTTTTTTTTTTCCGGAAAAAAAAAAATTTCGAAATGTTTTTTTCCAAAAAAAAAAATATTTTTTTTTCGAAAAAAAAACCCAAAAAAATTTTTCCAAAAAAAAAAAAAAATTCGAAAAAAAAAATTCGGAATTTAAAATAAAATTGGTGTATATAAAAACAATTTCAGTGTACATAATAACTGTTTTAAGGCATATAACAATTCTATTATATCAAATAATTAAGTACATATGCCAATTATTTCAGTGTATATATGTTGATTAATTGGTGTACATAGTAACCATTTGAGTGTATATAACAATAACTATTTTACTGTATATATATTTAGTTCTTAAGTGTGTATATATATATGTAGTGAGTTTAATAGCGTATATAATGAGTTTTTTAGTGTATATAACAGTTATTTTGATGTATGTTCCATTGTTGATTAACTGATGTACATATTAATTATTTGGGTGTATATAACAATTATTTTACTGTATATATTGAGTTCTTAAGTGTATATATGCAGTGAGTTTAATAGCGTATATAATGAGTTTTTTTAGTGTATATAACAGTTATTTTCATGTATGTTCCATTGTTGATTAATTGGTGTACATAATAACTATTTGAGTGTATATAACATTTTTTTATTTAAGTGTATATAACATTTTTTTTTACTGTATATATTGAGTTCTTAAGTGTGTGTATATAATGAGTTTAATAACGTATATAATGAATTTTTTTAGTGTATATAACACTTATTTGGATGTACGTCCCATCTTAATCTAATGGTTTAGATTGTGCCTCAATGGGTGTAAGGAGTTACCCTGCCTCACCGGAACCCACCTCTATATATATATATATATATATTGATTTCAATAAATCTAAGAATAATAAGTATTATTGGAGTAGTTAAACCAGGGTACTATAGGTGACTTTATAACCTGCTACATCAGTAACCTAATTAATATTTAACCGGTTACTTATACTCCATCCTGCTCCTTAGTTCTCCTTCATGCTCTCTCTCCATCACCCTCCTCTTCATTAATGGCACATTTGCATCTCCAAAAAAGAGTGAAAACTTGTGGGCTTCAAAATTGCGCTTCTGCATCTCCTCCTCTGCATTAAATCTAATAATGGGTTCTCCATCAAATGCAAGCTCTTCAAATTCGTGGGGTTCAAAATTCGCGAATGGGGGCGAATTGATTTGGCAAGTTTGAAGGAAGAGGAAGGTGGAGAACATTAATGGCATTCAGTGCTTGAGTAAGTGAAAGTGGGTAAAGTAATATATGAAATAAATTAAAGGCGGAAAAGGAAAGCGGACGGGTTCTACCGGTAACATGTTACCTATACTACTCTGGTTAAACTACTCCAATAACACGTATTATCAAATTTATTGAAATTGATATTATTTTGGGAAGACGCCCTGGTATTATTGTCGTTAAATAACCCTAATTTTTATTATCATTGTTATTATAATAATTATTAATATTATTATTATTATTATTATTATTATTATTATGTACTCCAGTAGTATTTTGTATAATACGTAAATAAAGATATATACAAAACAAAATGTTCATTGCCAAGTATGAAAAACAAAAGTAAAAAATCAAATAAATTGGAAGGAGTACTACGTTGTTGTTGTTATTATTATTATTATAGGGGAATTTTATTGAAGAATCAAAAACACATTTTACAAGAAATTGGTGAGCAGAGATACTATTTGGGTCCCCAGTTGTTGTCCCCAGTTTGGTTTTATTATATTTTTATTGTAGCAAACGAGTCGATATCCTTACAAAGTTGAAAATAAGTAAATAACAAACCCGAAAATGACCTGAACCCAAACCCAGTTTGGCTTTATTATATTTTTATTGTAGCAAACGAGTCGATATCCTTAAAAAGTTGAAAATAAGTAAATAACAAACCCGAAACCAGAACCCAAAATGACCCGGCCTGAGAAGTTGGCCTAATGTTTCTCATCTGAAAATGATCCGACTCATACCCGAACCGGTTGGCCCGTTTGTTAGGTCTACTGGTCACCAATGTGCCTAAGGTGGTCATAAAATGTCGACTTTGACCTAAATTTTCTCAAGATTTAGGGTAGCTGCATCTTTCAAAACATGAGTGTATAGTCTAGTTTTTAATCAACTGCACATGACAGATTTTACGCTGTGTAGCTACATATATTTACAGAAGTAAACAGTCGAAGTTGTGATGGGTGGACAGAAAAAAGAAAATGGGAACAATAAGACTGAGATGGAGGTGGCCATTTTGTAGCCATCTTAAGAACAGTTCATAATTAGCTGATCAAAAATGAGTAGAAATAAACAACCTGGGCTGGTGTTGGTGCAACTGATCTAGGATACAGGTGGGTCCCTCTGTCATCTTCAAATTCTTGGTGTGAAGACTGCAAGTCGCCGGCTTGTTTGCTAGTGTTTGCCATCCAATCTGCTGACAGAGTCCGCATATCAGACAGAATCCTGAGATATATTCATTTCTGAAAATTAGAAATCGTAAAGAACTGTGTGCCAAGAGGGGAGCATAAAAGACACATTCTGCAATGTAACAAATTGTGCAAGTTTATGCTTATCAAGGTATATAATCACGCAATACATAACGTGCATCATACTCATCAACACTCAACATAGTGAACCTAGAAGCCTACAAAGTACAAACCCTTTCTTTTGCCTCAATTGTTTGACCCGTAAGAAATATAACAACAAAGCCATTCCTTTAATGCATAGTGCCTACCTAGAGAGATCCTTTTTCCTCCTGAAAGAAGTACGCAGCATAATAGCTAATGTATTCTGCACGAAATCTTGAACTTCAGCATGAATTGTCTCCCATAAGGCATCAGCAACCAAGGTATCATATTTTTGCATCATTGACCCAATGCTTTTTACATAGCCAATGAGCTCAACCAGTGCTCTCCTCTCCTCTGTGCTGTAATTATACCTTACAGCCTGCAACAGAAAGAAGGAAGCACATCAGAATAAACCCCTTTTCTGTATATTTGTATAGGGACCTTGGTAGCTGTACAGCATATTATCAAACAAATTCCCTATATGCCATTATCTCACCGACTAGCAACCTCCTTCCTGAATAATGAATAGTATCTTCATCCTATTTTTCCCCCACTTCACTCTAGCCTTCTATCAATGAAGACGCTGATGTAAATAAAGGCTTTCTACGCTTCTTCTACACTATTTTGTTAAAAGCAAAGTGACCCATATATCAAAAATAAAATAGTGTCTTCTTAATTCTTATACCTCAGAGTCACCCCCTTGGTATCCTTAATTAATATTATCTCTCACTTATTAAAAGAACATGAGTAACTCTGCAACAATATAAAAAAGTAATGTAGTTTGTGCCTTTTCATAATCCGAATACAAAGTCGAAGAATTATTTGATTCTTCAGAGGTGTGGTCCTTGCATGGGCGAGAAAATTTCCATGCACACTGCTCCCATATGCGGCCACCCCATCTGCTCAAGAGTTGAAATCCTTCAACAACCATATCATACATGTTGCCTTTGACATCTTTACACCACTCAACATCAGCACACTCAGTGGACTTCAATAAATCCAACTGCAGAACCAGATCAAGACATAAAACCATCGAACCTCAAATGCAAAAGATAGAAATGCAAAATGATTCCACTATTGTGACCTAGACACTAAAGCATTTCAGAAGAAAAACCTGATTGATACATAGAGCAAAGCGAACTGCAAAATCATCATGCTCGGCTCGAATAGCTCCAATATGATTGACTATCAGATACTGACGCTGATAAGTGACACTAGTCAAAGAGACTACAAGTATGATGCTTTCTGTGTATATGATTGTCAATAGACGTGCACATGAAAATAATGAAAGAAAGACATGCCGAGAGCCACAATCCTCTTAAACATGTAACTTGCCATTGAACAAAAACAAATGTATATAGGTAGGTAGATACATTTGCCTCAAACTGAAAAGGTTATGCCAAAAAGAAAGAGATTCAACAATGAAAAAAAAATTAGCTGAAACTGTTTTTTCTATATACCAACTAATATTCTCAAACATAGACATTTAAGAGGCAAGCTCTCCACTAGAGGGGATACATTTTATTTTATTTTCAAATGCTGCCAATATTGTCATGGTTTCTTTTCTTGATTTGGGTAGTGCAATTTCATATAATGGTTTTACTCCTTCATCATGATGTTTTGCCGCTTACCCCTCTAGTTCTACTTCCCTCACAACTTCTAGTAAAGATTTCAATAAAAAATACCACCACGCCAACCACCTCGACTCATCCCCTTCATCACCGTCCTCCCTTTATGTATGGGATAATATTATCTAAGGGATAATATTATCTAAGACTGTTACGATTGATCCTTTCTAGTGAATGGATGTGAATATGAAGTCAAATATATTATGGATAGTTGATAGTTCAGTCAGGTTGTTGAACAGTGCAAGTTTTTTACATTAACCTTTCTGAGGAGGTTTATCATCAACTGTCTCAGATTCATCACAACAGGATTGATGAATTGCTGACAAAATGCATAAAGGAGAGAGTACGATATTGCTCATGAAAATAGCATCGAGGAAATATTAGCAGAAGTGACACTGAGAACATAAGATAGTCCACATCTCTATTGCATAGTCTAGCCCCAATCAATTTGATAAATTTGTCAGCGTGATGAGAACTGAGAAGCAGTACCCAGAAATCAGGTGCACCGGCAATGTTTGAACACCCCCCAACCACCTATCTGCGACCCCTGGCCCACCACGGACCACCTTCTACCACCCACCTATAACCCCATAAACCCTAGTATGAAGAAATCAATTAAAAAATTTGATTAAAAATCCTAAATAATTAATTGAGTAAATTGATTAAGAAAATATTGCTTCATCGATTAATGAACTAAGATTCAAAGTTCAAATCGCAGGAGAAATTTGATCGAGTTTTATAGAAAAAAGGAGAAAAAGTACTTAGAGAGGTTTTTCACTAGGGTAGGGGATGGAAATATTACGACAAATTGGGGATGATGGAATATAGGTATATTATGAAAAAAAATTAATACAGTAGTATTTATTACTTATATGCCAACTGTCATCGGTTCATCGAATCCAGCCTTCACAAAATGAAAGAACTACATCCCTGAGTTATACATAGCACAAGCTTGTAACGATGGAAATTTCACAGAGGTGAAGGGATTTGACCAACAGAAATTGTGGTCAGATTCAACAGTATCAAAATAGTCTATCAAAGTAGCTTTAAACTATCTCAGTAACAGACCTTTTAAATACAAATAAACACCACATTTAAAGCTTCAAAATTCAACAAGCTAACAATGAGAAGCCGCCCATATAATTCTGCAAGTCACGCACAAGTAAAAGGAAAGGTGAATTTCAAGATATAACAGTTTAATTTGATAGCTATGCAGAAGATTTTGGTCATTTCGTGATCTGAGACGCTATCAAAACATTGCAGGAGCCATTCACTAATATATGTTAGATATAATACAGCACAAAAAAATTGAAGGATATTCTTGGATCTCACGAAATTGAAGCTCATGCAGTGAAGGAAGAGCAAGAAGACGAGTTTGACTAGCAAACTTCGGAAAGTATACTGACAATTCTTTCATAATAGCAACGGGAGAAAGATGGAGATCCGGAAATGCTGGTATAAGCGGGTCACTCTGCATATATATTGGTGGGAAAGAAAAGTCAGTACACCAATGCTGCACAAATACATGAAACCAAATCTTCAAAATTTTAGGAAGCAAAATATACGCCTAAAAGAAATCATTGCCTTGAAAATGTTGATGAGTCGGTTGATTGTAACCCTCTTATACAGTGCTTCAGTATCTTTCTCAGACGTAGTTGCTAAGACAATTAGAACAGGTAGGACACGCAAAAGAACATGGCGCTCTGGAAAGAGGAGTGCAAAGTCCAACTCAAGTGACTCAACAGCAAAGACAATTAGAGCTTGAAGGATGTCTTCAACACTGTCCAGAGTTAAGGGGAGTCCAAAAATAAAAGCTAAGTTCATTTCAACAATAAAAGTATCTGACATACAAATCCAAGATCTTATGAAGGATACTTGTTCACTCGGAACATCTCCACATGTGAATTCAATAGAATAGCCCACCTTGTGCTCAAGAAAATCTATGAGCACCCAGAAAGAAGTTTCAACCAAGTTACGTATTCAGGAATTCACATTCATTGAAAATTGACCAAAGATTAGTTACTAAGATGAGCAGCATCATAATGAAAAAGGAGAGTGATAGAAATCTTCCCAACACCTGTAGATCATCCAACTCCTCCCTCATTGAATCAGTGTCTTGCCACTGGACACTTACTTGAGTGAATGTCCTACAGTTAAAAGGACTCAATTTGTAACATATAGGTTACAGAGGAATAAAAGTAAAAGAGCAGTCATCCCTAAATGCGAAGCAAAAGATAGCAGGCAGACCAAGACAAGCAGAAGAGCAGCATACATCACATAACAAATTACATACCTCTTGTACCAGGAGAAATCATTAGGTATGCTAGCTTTGGCATTTTTAAGATGGTCAAGTTGGACTAAAACATCCAGCAGCTTCAACATGGACCTGGAGCATTGAGCACAGCTTTAGGACAACTAGGATGTATATATTTAAGAGGAATAGGTACAGAAATCCAACCACAAAATATCATTAAAAATATAACTGCTAGGCGGCAGTTGGGGTTTATTACTTCGTAAAAGTAATCCTTAAACCTATGCCTCTCACAAAGAAAAATGCACATGATACACATTACCAACTGAACTGTGTCATCTTTGGTAGTGGAAAGAAAGGTCAATCATCGTAGCAGGGATATAAAACTTATAATAAAAAGACCTTTACTAATATTAATTTTTTAACATGCATATATCATAAGAGAAGAATGAAGCACCGTCATTGCTTCTTTGTATTTTAGATTGAGAAACGTGATGATGACTAATGAGCCCAGTACACAAACTTCTTGCTAAAATTGTGCTTAGGTGTCAAGGAAATTTCTTTAGCTCACCATAAATGAGTTACAGTGGGGCCATTAATGCGACGCTCTGGCCTTGAAAACCGTTGCATGTCAGCTGCTAGCTGCGGTTAGATGACAACTTTCACTTACATGTATTAGTTAAAGTAAAAAAAAATCTAGTTGGACTGAAGGTTAAACAAAAAGACTGGAAGACTCATGCTTTAGAAGCCGCTGATGCTTGCCACTGCTGGATATCACGAAGACGACTCATCTCCAAATCTAGAACTTGATAAGTCTCTAGGTATAGCTCAGCTTGACTATGCTTCATAGAATCAGGGAGCTGCAATAACTCTCAACTTAGAGTCCAAACATGTACAAGCCATAGAGAATGTAGTCTATTCAGAACTTGGGATAGATAATACCACTATTTCCAACTAATAATAAAAGAAGTACAGACGATAATTGGGCCATAAGAAGTATCTGGTCTCCAAAATGGTAAGAAGTAAAGCTCAAATTAACCTGAGGAAGTGCCTTTATGCAACTCCTATACGTATAAAGCAGAGATGCCTTTTCTTTCCCTTCTTGGATTAACATGTTCTGCGAGTGAAACACGAATACTTTAATAACAACCTAGTAGAAATTTCAAACTGTGCGGCAAACAATTGTACCAACTTACGCAGCCTTGCCCCTGGTTTTTAAGTTTGTTTTAGAAAGACACGCATTAAAAAAGAAAAGGAAATCATTATTTTGGTGAAGATGAAAGGCATTACAAACCGTACATTAGACCCAAAAAATCTACAGGTAAGACCAAAATTATAATACAAGAATGGATCATATTAACCCTGTTATGGGAATATTGAGTAAGAGTTTTAAAAACTGCTGAGCAAAGATGCATACCAGATTACCAGTTGATTAAGAGCTTTATACTCCGTATAAAATTAATTAAAAAAAAAAAAAAAAAAAAAAAAAAAAAAAAAACTGCAGAGAAAAGATGTATACCAGTTGATTAAGAGCTTTGGTGTCTTCTGATAGAGAAAGGCGATACGCAGAAACATCACTATATTCTGCAAACAAAGTCAATATTGAGAACAGAGACTAAACTGTATGTGTGCTTGAGGGTGCATTTTGAGGGAAAATTAGGACCCGGACAGATATCAATGCACACATATCAAAGAACATTGATACAAAGGCGCATAGCTTTCGAGAGAGAGAGAGAGAGAGAGAGAGAGAGAGAGAGAGAGAGAGAGAGAGAGAGAGAGAATGTAGGGGTTATACAAAGAAACTGGTTGGGTGCATGGAATCAACATACACCAAAGAAACCAGACTACCATAAGCAGATTCTTGAACAGTTGAACTTCTATGTTGAGAAATATGGTTTGCAGCATGATAGTGGCTACCTTTTTCATTTCCCACAATTTCCTTTGTGCCACGGCTGTCACCAAAGAAGACCACATTTTCTAATGTCGCCTAACCCCCCCCCCCCCCCCCCCAAACTGTACCCACCTTATCATATCTTCTTCACTCTTAAGCGACAAGTAAAGCTCAAGTTATAGAAAACAAACATCATTGAAAATGTATATAGGCAACATAATGCTTACCGATCGGACTGATAGTAGCGCCTCTATCAGCACAGACCCAAACTGCTGCCCCTTGCACCTCAGGTTGGTCATCCTAACACCAATCAAGGATATTCCAAAAAAAGAAAAGAAAATACAAATCAGAGACAACCCACAATTTGATCTCGCATCAAAAGCATGAGAAGTTTCAGAAATCCACTAAAAAATCCGAGTGAATCGGGTCATCGTGTAAAAATTTATTAAAGCCTTTTGCAACTACTCTATGTATTCCACTTAATAGGTTACAAATCAAGCTTGGTCATCATCCAGTCCAGAACTAGGAAGTTAAACCCAGCCGTAGACAGAGACTTCAACACAAGTGTGTGTGTGTGTGGGGGGGGGGGGGGGGGGGGGATTTCGACACACAAAACACTAAGCTCGAGAGCGAATGCAGGCAGTGCAGAGTCTGCTCATGAATGCAATGCGACTCGGAGTATACAATAGTCCTCTGCAAGCTAATCATACCTCAGATATTTCGGAAACGATGAATAAAGGGTATCGAAATGAAGAGAAAAGTTAATAATTGAGAACCTCGAGGGAGAATGTAGATAGTGCGGCAATGGCTTCTTCAACTGGAACAGCCATGGCAATACCTAATATTCTGCATACAAAGATGCAATTTCAACAGAAAATGGAGGTGAAATTTCTTAAATTAAAACGATTAGAGACACTTACAGGTGGGAAAAGAAGGGCAATCCGTATCTGTTAAGAATGGGTGTGGGATCTATGGAGCGAAAGAAAGTGAAAGGTTGATGGAGGTGGGTGAAGTGAGAGCTGTTGCAACTGTGGCGAGAGTAGCTGGGACGGGGTTGTGTATGTTTCACTCTTTGATGTGGGAGACCAAACTTCTTTGTGTAGTTCTGTACTTCTGGCCATGAGATTTTGCATCAGCTGATGCCTTCACCAATGTTTATTTTCATCTTCGATGCCAACAAATCAATTTCACCACTACGGAAGTCAATCACATGACTAGGGACCCTGCGGGTCTTACCCTAACGGGTCGGGTACGGGTCTTAATTTTTTTGGATCCTACGGGTACGGGTCGGGTATGAATTCTTCAAAAAAAAATCCGGGTCCGGGTTCGGGTCCTAAGAATCAGACCCGTGGACCCGTGTAAGAAAATAAAATTAAAAAAAAAATATATATATATATATATATATTTAGGATCCCGTCCGAACCACAACTTCGGTGCGAACTATTGCTTACGGTCCGAACCCCACTTACACTTCTTAATGTTCCACTTACATTTTTTAATGGCTCCACTTACACTTTAAAAATAGCAACAACAAAAAAATACTGTATATAATAGTTCAACTTGCCGAATCCAAGTCATCAACTAACCGCTAATTGCCAACATTTTTCTTCACCTTGCTGGGTTTATCGTACGCTTTAATTTATTCAGTAACTAAGCATGTCATTATTATTATTATTATCATGTATCAAGGAAGACCCTCGTACTCGCTCCAAGGCCAATCTTAGCTACTTCATCATATATACTTTCGTACCTCATACCTAACCTCCCCAGCTCCCTCCACATACACTACTTATTAATACTTGCCAACTAACTCAGAAAATGACATACGTATATGATTCCTACATTTATTAATATAGACGACGTACTAATTTTTGCATAAACTCAGTATGCATATACTCTCTTCGTTCAAGTCCAACTTATCCGTATTTCTTTTTCGAACGTTCAAGTCCAAACTTTCCATTTTCATTTTAGTCATTAAAGAAGTGTAAGTAGTCATTATTGAAATGTAAATACTCATTATTGAAGTGTATGTAGCCATTAGAGAAGTGTAAATAATTATTAGAGAAATATAAGTAGCCATTTGAGAAATGTATGTAGCCATTAAAGAAGTGTAAGTAGGCCATTAGAGAAGTGTACGTAGCCATTAGAGAAGTGTAAGTAGCTATTAGAGAAGTGTAAGTAACCATTTGAGAAGTATATGTAGCCATTAAAGAAGTGTAAGTAGGTCCTAAAGAAATGTATGTAGCCTGGAGAATGATTTCATTCACCATCGAAATCATTTGGTTAAAAGTCACTAAACCACTATACAAAACCCCAACCCTAGCAATTGACAATTCAATCTCGCTAAATGTTTCACATTCAATGCTACATAACTGAAATTCGAAGTAAAACATGTCTTTTCTCAATTGAAAGCTACGAATTAACACAATCTAATTGAATTATGAAGAATCTAACAAATGAAATGGAATCATTCCAATTAGAAACTTCGATTAATCGGCCTTTCATTAGAACACCACTAATCCCATTCAATTAAACTAACAACAACAACATAATCTATAACCAAATCATAACCGTTCTTCCAAACCGATTAAACTAACCAAATCATAACCGTTCTTCCAAACTTTGATTAATCGGCCAAAACAATACGGTCCATAAACAAGCATCGTGAACTCCAGCGGCGAATCATCGTCGCTGACTGCGGCGGCGGGAGAGGCAGCGGTAGTTGAGTGATGAGGACGTAGCGAGGTGGGATCGAGGAGAGATCTTGGAGTCGCGGAGGCAAGCTAACACGCCCGGGCTAAAATCAATCACAGAGAAAATCACAAACCTAAAATCGCAGATGAGATATTGAGAGGACTAATTGAAGGATTAAGCGGCAAACTAATTGATCGAAGACTTGGAGAGGATTGATTGAGGAACAATTGATGAGAAAATCGAAACAGGTGAGAGTTGAATTGGGGAAGAATGACAATGAACAGTATTTTCTTGAGCGTTGATTCGTTGAACAATAATAAGAATTGGCGAAAATCGAAACAATGCGTGTTCTTTTTTTTTTTTGGGTTATTATATAGTTCGGACAGTTCGGATCGAACTAAGGTTCGCACCGGATCCCAACCCTATATATATATATATATATATATATATATATATAGAGAGAGAGAGAGAGAGAGAGAGTAAGGCTCTTATGAGTCCTTTACTCTTTGTGAGTCCTTAAGTCCTCATCTCATCCATTGGATGGGATGAGGATGGATGGACAAGATGCATCCATTAAAAAAAAAAATAAGAAATAAAAAATAAGAAGATTTACGTTCCTAAAATAGCTCCCATGAATTTAGGAAACAATAACTCCCTATCACATTCATTCATCATTCACATTCATTCATCATATCACGTTCATTCAAACACAAAAAAAAAACCCTTTCTTCATTCACGTTCAGTCATCGATTTTGTACTCGGAATTCTGTTACAATGGATTCAATGACCGTGTCATCGTCTTCAACGGTTGATAAGCAACTTATCGAGTATAACACTGGTGAGTTTCAGTATTTCATTCACGTTTTGATTCAATTTTTATTCATGGATTTCGATGGTCATATTGCTTTCAATGTGCGTTTTAATATCAATGGTTTATCACGTCAAATTGCGTTTTTTTTACGTCGATTTTCATGTTTATAGTGCTTTCATTGTTATTTCGTATCACAGTTTCGTATCAATTTGCGTTTTTTTTTATGTCATTGCGTTTTGATATCACAGTTTCGTATCAATGGTTATTTGCTCTCTCGATCTTTATAGATTACAGGGCTTTATGCTTTTTATTCTGATTTTCCATGATATTCATTGATACTATTGTTTTGATTTCAATTAACGCATAAACGTCGTTGAAGTAACATGTCTTCTGCATTAAAGTAACACTTACTTGCAATTACAGTAACACAAATGAACGTTCAGAAAAAGGGTTTTGATGATGATGTTAGAGTAACGTATTGTACACGTTAGAGTAACACCACTTAGGAATTATAGTAACACATTATTTGTATGGGTGTAACGCTGTTTGATTTTGTGCAGGTGGTTTTGCCAAAGATGCGAACGCACATGACAACAGTGGAAAAGGTAGAATTTGATTCATTTGATCAATCATGGATTAATAACAATGGTTCATTGATATTATTGTTTCACTGATATTATTGTTTGCTTTATGTTGAAGCAGTCATGGCGTTGAAGTAACACAAGTTATGAATTACAGTAATATCTAATTCTAATTAGAGTAACACAAACACGTAACACTGAAAAGGGTTTTTGGCGCTGACGTTGGAGTAACATCCTTTAAGGGTTAAAGTAACACAACTTATGAGTTGAAGTAACACTTATGTCCATGGGCGTGACATTTTTTAATTTCTTGCACGAAGCATTGACAAAGAACCGAATGCAAAGGAATGGTGTAGAGATGTGGGTGAGGTTTTCACTCCGTACATGGAGCAAGTATTCGGAACAATTGATGAGGCAGTGGAATTTTACAAAATCTACGCGCTGGCTTGCGGATTTGATGTGAGAAAGTATACTAAGCCAACCAAACGAAACTGTCAAAATCCGTACATAGCACGACCGCCTAAACAGCCTACTAAGCCAACCAATGATGAGGATGACGAGGATGAAGTAGATGAAGACATCGAAGGAGAGGAAACTGAAGAAGACACCGAGGAAGACGAGGAGGATGAACAAGTGTTTTGAGAATACTCTTGTTTTTTTGTCATTATAAGAATTTTTTCTTTTTTTCTGGTTTACACGAAAAACTAATTTTGTATAATTTTTTTTACACATAGCGCTGTGTTACGGTGCATTTAACATTATATTTATTTAATACATGTATTTTTAGTTAGAGTAACATCTCATGTGTGTCAGAGTAACACTATTCGTTTGTTACAGTAACAGAAACAATGCATTGAAGTAATTGAAGACAACAACGTTATTTAGACAAAATCATTGCCAAAGTAACTGGGGATAACTTGGATTGGTTCCATTCATTGACAAAGTACCAACATTTGTTCTTCAAAAAACAATATATAATGCGTCAGAGGAATTGATTGCAATATCATTGTACAAACACCATTAATAACTTAAAGTAACATAAATTGTTCATTAAAGTAACATTTACAGTGCTTCGGTGTAACACACAGATTGTGAGACCAAAGAAAATTGGGTTAACTTCAGTAATCCCCATAGTAACACCAGCAGTAAATTAGAGTAACAGGTACAGCTAGTCAATGTAACAGGGTTTAACAGCTTCAATGCATTGATGATAGTCAAAATACCAATGTAATTAGACAGGCAACTAAAGAATACAAACCATTAATTCGTAATTAGAAAAGAGATGACGTGATTCAGTAAACACGTTATTTTTTTCGGCCCGTTGTTGGCTTGCTCTTCGGAGCGTCAATGATCTTTTGTCTAGCGTCCGCATACTTGTCTACGTTTTCCAACAATCGCGATCGCACCTTGTTCATAATGTTTGCTAAAGTTAGAAAGTTGTTTCAATATAACCTTGCTCGAGTTAAAGGTGAGCGATTGAGTTGAGTTGAGCGATTGAGTGCTGGGGTGTGCTTGAGTTGAGCGAAAAAATTGAATGAGATGAGAGATGATGAAGGTGAAGGGTTTTTGTGTTAGGCGGGTGTTTGAATGAAAAAAATGAATGAGATGAGAGAGAAATATCAGTTAGCAGTAATTTAGGGAGGAGAGAAGATTTTCTCATATTATTTCCAAAATATGGTAGTTACTACCTTAATTACTACATGCAATCTCAACCATTCATCCTCTTTAGATCAATGGCTAAGAATAGGACTCATGGACTCAAAAAAGAAAAAGGGACTCACTTGATCTTCACTATATATATATATATATATATATATATATATATATTCCTACCTTCTTTTGTCGTCCTCCCTCCTCCAGTTACACTAATCTTCATCTTTCACCATCACTGCAATTCACCAACATACCCACTGCACCTTCCATACCTTTCATATCGCTGCTTCTTTCGTCCACCACCACCCCTTATTTATTTATTTTCCAACTACACAGCAACATGATGACACAAGAGAATGAGCTTAAAGTGACTGATTTTATTTTACCTTTTAATTTAGCTTTTTAAATTGTCGGGTTATAAATTGTATATATTTTAAATTGTCGCACATTGGACCCGTAACGGACCCGGACCCTACCCGTACCCGTCGGGTCCGGGTAAGGATGTGGACATGACATAGGTCCACCCCGACGCGGCCACGCGCGGGTTTGGGGAGGCGAATGAATCTCCATATGAGATGGTCAAATTGAAATTTAAATCGAAGTAGGAGTCGCCACCGAATTTTGTGGTTATTCGGAACCATTCGAGCCCACTCTATGTCGTAGTGAGCCGTATACAAAATACGACCCATTTCCGATGTCAGAGTTTATTGGGCTCGTCCCTTTGCATTACGATACCGATACCGACATTATCGGATACCGTGTATTGAATGACTCTCGTTACCAATGGATTCGGACATCCGGAAACCATGGTTCTGAGTAAGGAAAGAGGGTACGTGTTGGGAAGTTCACTAAGAACACCCAACCCCGCCCGCACTTAGCGGCCTTTACTAAGATATCGTTCGTTTTTGGTGTACACGCGTTAGTTCGACGGTTAAATGATATGCAAACATTATTTTCCTAAGCATGTGAGAAAAATTAAATGGGTTGCTAAGTCGTTTAATGCATCTTAAACTAATAACGTCAAAGTTATTTTAGCATGTGAAGTTCGTTTTAGTCTAATAAAACAATAAAAAAACAAATAAATTGCTACAAACACGAGAAAACGAGTTAGTAACGTTTGAATAAATCGAATAAAGATGCAAATAAATAATATGCATGATTTTGAAAAAGGTTTTATGACACGTGATGGATTAGCACGCGTTGACCGAGGTCAAAAAAAGTATTTATCGAAATATGTCGCGAAAGTCGCTTTTTATGTGAGATTCGAAAAGAATAGAAAAGCGAGGAAACGAAAAAAAAAGGACCCGGCCAACCAGGCCACCGCGAGTCGCCTGACAGGCGCGCGACTCGCGTAGGGGTCTGTCGGGTTTTTTTTATTTTGTCGAAAATCGTTAATTCTTATAAATCGCGTACAAATATGGATTAATTCATACTCGATTTATATTTTCGATATTCGTCGTATTCGATATTCGATTATGGAATCGATATCGAATAGTTAAAATGTTTTTAGAAAGGGTTTTAAAAAAAGTTCGTTTTGAACGAAAAGAAAAAAAAGGATTTTGAACGAAAAGAAGAAAAAAAGATTTGAACGAAAAACATGTTAATTCTCTCCGCGTATAAAATCGTCGGATTTTGTTAAAAAGATGTAACGATTTAATTAGCATCAACGAGAATTAATTAATTTGGTTCTTGTTAGATACGATATTCGATTAGAGAATCGATATCATATTTTAAGAACGTTATAAAAAAATAGTTTTTTGTAGTATCGATTATTAGAAATAATGAAAAATATGTGACGAACGACCCATAAAAAAAATACGACCGACGACGACACGACCCATAAAAAAATGTGAGAAAGGAAGAGAAGAAAGAGAAGAATCGGGTTTGATTTACACCCTCAACCTACATGCTTTGTTTTCTCGGTATAAGGCTCGTCGGACGGTGGCTTAGGCACGGGAGCGTCGAGATGATGTGGATGAGTTTAGGATGGTGCGGGTTTTTTTATGTGTGAGGTGACGGGTTTCGGCCGGATGGTGGGGTCGGTTTCGTCGATTTTTTGGACAGTATTTCGGTGCTCCTTCGGATGTGTGTGTCGAGATTATTTTTGCTAGATGTCGAGGATGTATGTGTGTGATTAATGACTGTCGTGTGTTGATGAATAATTGATCCTCTTTTCAATGTTGAATGGAGGGTCCTATTTATAGGCGCGGAGGTTTTGACTCGCGTGTCTCGAGAATATCTTTGACCGGGTTTTGACTCGGTCGCTAAAAGACAGTTTTACCCCTGGTGTCGGTTTCGACCCAAATTAGTCTCATTTGACTCGAAACGACCCACTGGGCCTGGATTTGAGGTTGGTTTTGTAAGATATGTACTCCGTAATAAGCCTAAACCAAATGTCCATGATTTCGAGCCCATATCCGAGTCCATTAAAGCACGTTTGCGTCCGATCATCATCGGGTGTTTGGTGGGAACTACTATAGACACCCGACGGTCAAATGTGGGTGTCTACAAAGGGTCTAAAATTTTCGGACCCTTAAGGGACCGGGTCGGGTCCGGGTCCAGGTTCGGTCGGACCCGACCCATACCCGCCCCGTCATGAAAGCATTTACTAATGATTTTGCAATTACATTTCACCATTTGAGTTTGAAAGCATTTCATGATGCCATGTCATCTTCTTCTCATTGGCCAAATTTATTATTTTAAAAAAAAAAATTAAGAAATGGATTTATTGAATGGGTTGTATTAAATGCAAATGGGGGAAATGGAAGATTAATAGACTATGCATTTTAATAATAGATTTACGCATTAATTTTATTGAAAATTATAATATTGTTATGATATTTTCGTTGTCAACGTCGACGGTTTTAGTTGAAAAAGTTTTGTTATATTGATATTCATTTTATTATATGTATGACATATCTTTTGTAACACCGAATTCTTATTCTAAAACTTACAAAGCCAGTAAAAGAGGTCAAGATATGAAATACCCAACTAAAGGCCTGAGAGAATAACAAAGAAAAAACAAAGCCACAATTCAAGATGATTACGTTCTCTAACAAAAGGTCAAATATTTGATGTATTAGTTACTATGTATTATGCATTACATTTACATCTTATAGCGTTATATCTCATTTTCGCGAATAGTAATTCCCTCACGTTCTTACAAATACAAAAAAAAACACAAATTGCATCCTACTAGCCTTGAAAAAAAATAAATAAACCTATCAGAAAATGTATTATTAATCGAAAAAAGAATCCAAGACATACAACCTCTACCTAACGTACAACTGTGGACATGACGTAGGTCCACCCTGACGCGGCCACGCGCGGGTTTTGGGTAGTGTGGACATGACATAGGTCCACCCCGACGCGGCCACGCGCGGGTTTGGGTAGGCGAATGAATCTCCATATGAGAATGGATCGAATTGAAATTTAGGTCTATGTGGAGTCGCCACCGAATTTTGTGGTTATTCGGAACCATTCGAGCCCACTCTATGTCGTAGTGGTCCGTATACAAAATACGGCCCATTTCCGATGTCAGAGTTTATTGGGCTCGTCCCTTTGCATTTGATACCGATACCGACATTATCGGATACCGTGTATTGAATGACTCTCGTGCGCCAACGGTTTCGGGCATCCGGAAACCGAGGTTATGAGTAAGGGGTGAGGGTACGTGTTGGGAAGCCCACAAAGGACACCCAACCCCGCCCGCACATTAGCGGCCTCTACTAAGAATTCGAATGACTTACAATACGCGCGTTAGTAAAACGGGAAAATGATATGCAAAGATTTATTTTCCCTAAACATGTGAATGGAATTGAAACGGGTTTCTAAGTCAATTTAATGCAATTAATTCTACGTCAAAGTGGAATTTTAGCATGTGGGTTCATTTAGTACAATAAACGAACAATAATTAAATTGACAAGAGAAATAACAAACGCGTTAGTAACGATGTAATGAAATAACGAATAATAACGGTTTGTGCAAATATGAGATGAGAAGATGCAAATGTGATGATGTATGTTTTGAAAAGATAGTATACATGTGATTAATTAAGCACATGTTGACCTAAGTCGTAAAATACTATCGAGTTTCGAAAATAGAATAATGTACGATTTATTGTGTTAATCGTTATGGGTCACTCGATCGAGTGGTCGATGGACTCGATCGAGTGGACCTGTAAAACACGATTCTGTTTGTGCTACAGACCGTACTCGGCCGAGTTATTGACCAACTCGGTCGAGTACATGGCCACTCGACCGAGTCACTGTGAGACTCGATCGAGTGGTGGTCGTAATTAACGTTCTGACTCGATTTTAGGGTGTCACTCGATCGAGTGACTAAGGCACTCGGTCGAGTGGCACCTGTACGAACTTGGTTCGTTTGCAATTTAATTGTTGATTTTGAAATTGCTTTTGATTTTTGATAGTTCGACGATTTTACCGAATCGGACATAAATATTGCACAATTTATGTTCGACTTGGTTTTTTATAAATCGCGAATTTTGTTGAACCGAATATAAATATTGTTGAATTTATACCCGATTCTAAATTTGAATACCCATCGTATCCCATATTCGATTATTTGAATCGATATGGAATATTAGAGTGAAAATAAAAAAAGACCAATTTTAGTCGTCTTAAATTAATTATCGTGATATGAACAAATCACGTTAATTAATTTATGTGACTTGATCGTTAGATTCGATATCCAATTATGGAATTGGTATCGAATCTAAGATCGACGCTTTACTTGAATAAAAAAGGACTTGATTCCCTCGACTTCTCCGACATCGAAATAAATCCCTAGGGATTGTGATGTCGGATCCGTGTCAACGGGTTTCGACCCTTATTAAAATTGATTTTAAAAAATTGATGAATGCAAAATCGATGATGATGACTACAAAAATAAAAAAACGAATTATTGTTTAAGTTAACTTATTTCAATAATCAAACGATCGGGGTGATGGGATAAGCGACCGACGACGCGTGTGCAGTACACTTGTATATGCGGTTTTCCTTATCCCACCATCACTCACGTTCGACACAAATCCATAAGTATTTTAATGTTTTGATGTTAATAGTATTATCGATATTATGACGCGACAAACAAAATAATAAAAAAAACGAAAAAAACGCGAAAAGGAGGACGAAGAGAGGAAGGGAAGAAAAGAGAGGGTTTTGACACCCTCAACCTACATGTTCTTGTCTCGGTGCGGACTCGTAACCGTGGCTTTAACACAAGAGTCTTCGAGGTTTTATGGAGGTTAAGTTGTGGTGGTTCGGGATTGATTCCTCAAACTAGGTTTAGGGTTTGAATTTGATCTTGATTAGGGTTGAATTTTGATGTTGATTAGGATCTTGAAAGTGTGTGTGAAAGTTGATTAGGGTTTGTAAAAGTTGTCAAAAGTTGTTTTTGTGTGTTGCATGGGGTTGCTTATATAGGCAAAGCTAGGGCACTTTGGTGTCTAGGGTTTTGTGCCTTGACGGACTTGATTTGATGGCCCGTTTGGAGGTGGATCGTGGGTGAGTTACTCGGAAACGACTTTGACCGGGTTTTAATCTGGTCGCTAAAAGTCGGTTTTATTTTCGGTGTCGGTTTTGACCCAAATTAGTCTTGTTTGACTCGGAATGATCCACTAGGCCTGGATTTGAGGTCCGTTTGGTGAGATTTGTACTCCGTAAGTGTGTTAGCCAACGATTAATGGATTTGAGCCCGTATCCGAGCGCATAGAAACACGTTAGCGTCCGATCATCATCGGGTGTTTTTTGGAAACTGTCATAGACACCTGGCGGTCAAAATGCGGGTGTCTACAGGTAGGCGAATGCACCTCCATATGAGAATGGATCGAATTGAAATTTAAGTCGAAATGGAGTCGCCACCGAATTTTATGGTTATTCGGAACCGTTCGAGCCCACTCTATATCGCTATGGACCATGCACAAAGTATGGCCCATTTCGGTTTTAGAGTTTATTGGGCTCGTCCCTTTGCATTGCGATACCGATACCATCTATACCGGTAATCGTGTAAAGAATGACTCTCGTGCGCCAACGGTTTCGGGCATCCGGAAACCGAGGTTCTGAGTAAGGGGTGAGGGTACGTGTTGGGAAGCCCACTAAGGACACCCAACCCCGCCCGCACTTAGCGGCCTCTACTAGGACATCGTTTGACTTTCTAATATGCGCGTTAGTGATTCGGTGAAATGATATGCAAACAACGTTTTAGCTAAACATGCGAATTAAATGTGAGCTACGTCAATTTAATGCATCTAATTTATTGTCGAAGTGATTTAGCATGCGAAGGTTCATTTATAAACGGTAAAACGTAAATAAATAAAACAAAAGCAATAGTAAATCGATTACAAGTTACACGGGCGGAATACAACCCGGAATTCACAATACGACGAACAATAAAACATAATAATCGAAATACATAATCAAAATGATAAGCAATAATTGTAAACGGACCCGCGTATAAACTAGACCGTGAATTTGTGTAGGTGGACGAACCTTAATTAATTACGCATTATATTGCATGTTAATCAAAGGACGGAGATTCGAGACCTAGGCGTGATGCTAGCCCGATCTCGAACCGCGATGCCTTGTCCCGACTTATCACTTCGAGAAATGGAGTCTAAATTAATTATACGTCGGATACAACTAAAGAGTCGTCGACATAAAATTAATAGTGTGAGACCGTCGATCAAAATCGTCTAAGTGTCGTGACATGTGTGAGTTTTGAAGAAAGGAGGGTCACGTGATTGTCTTTACACGTGATGACTAGAGTCGCAAAAAGACGAGGCTCGAAATGTGTGTAGAGGCTCTCGGTTTTCTGGGTTACAGGACCCACTCGACCGAGTCGTGGGCTGACTCGGTCGAGTGCGTCCTAGAAGACGCTACTGCCCAGTTTTTGGGTGCTACTCGATCGAGTAGCCTAAGTACTCGGTCGAGTAGCCCCTGTACGAGTAGTGACTCATTTGTTTTTTTGGGTTAAAATCGATGATTGGCCAAATCAAATACAAATATCGCATGATTTGTATTTAACTTGGCTTCTGGTACTATAATCGTGTATGCATACGATTATAATACCGTTATCGGAATTTTATAAAAAAACGTTGTCGTTTGATTAAAAATTTGGATTAGTGACGGAATTGTGTCCCTCTACGTCACGACGTCGAAATTAATCCTTACGGATTATAAGATGTCGATTTTCGTGTCAACGGGTTCCGTACTAATCTTAGAAATGGATGTATACGCGTTCAACTACGAATGATCGTGTTAATAAACGAACCATAAAAATGACCATCGTAATTAAATGTGTTTGGATCCGAGTTTTGAAATTATTGCACATGGAAATATATATATATACATACACGGTACATAATATTATGATAAAATGTACATAACGAAAATTAAATGTTAGATTGTTAGATGCGATAAATAAATGTTAGCGGTTAGATGTTAGTGTACGATAAGTAAATGTTAGATGTTAGTAGTCATGTCGTTATTATCGATTAATTATAATACTAATACATAAACATAAATAATAATGAAAAACGAAAAAAGCGAAAGAAAAAAAGGAGATGTCGGTGTTGAATATTACACCCTCAACCTACATGCACTTGCTTCTCGGGATACGGTTCGTCAAATGGTGGCAATGGCGCGGGAATCGTCGAGATATGTAGGAGGAGTTGATGGTGTGTATGTATGGGGTTTGTGATGGATTTTTACGAGTTTTGCTCTCGAAAAATGTGTATAAGTGTGATGATGCTTGAGGGTTGAATTATGGCTGAAAATGAGAGGGTTTGGATGTGTAAGGTTGGATGAAAAATGTGATTGAAAAGTTGTCCTAAAAGTTGAGGGTTGATGGGGTTTATATAGGAAACCCACGACATAGGGTCACTCGACCGAGTGGCCCTAGTGCACTCGGTCGAGTGCCCTAGTGAATGAACCTGGACTGCTTCTTTGAGGCTCCACTCGATCGAGTGGGTCAATCCACTCGACCGAGTGGATCAATTAGGATGACCTATTTTAGGCGTGATTGGCTTTGATTTGATCTTGATTGATTTTGATTGATTTGGCTTGATTTTTGAATTTGGCACAAGTTTCGAGAATGTATCAGGTCTTTTTTTGTGTCGAGTCCGTCTTGACCGGGTTTTGACCCGGTCGCTAAAAGACGGGAATTATTTTTGGTGTCGGTTTTGACCCAAATTAGTCTTATTTTGCTCGGAGCGACCCACTGGACCTGGATTTGAGGTTGGTTTTGTGAGATTTGTATCCCGTTAAAAGCCCATGCCGGACATTACTGATTTCGCGCCCGTATCCGAGCGCGTTAGAGCATGTTAGCGTCCGATCATCATCGGGTGTTTTTTGGAAACTACCATAGACACCTGGCAGTCAAAATGAGGGTGTCTACAGAGCCCCCACTCTGACTGAGGCTTGGACAGGGAGAAAGTCAGAGTAGCTACCAAGCCCGTTAAGACCTGGTAGACTTCCGATCGGGTCGTTTATAGTCCATTAGACTTGCGTGAAGGGCTCGCCAGCCATAAGATAGAAATCATACCTGGCTTGATGATAATAACTCCGTGGGGAATCGGACTTGTTGCATAAGTCCTGGGTGCGCCTATATGTGGGCCCATCCCGTACCATTCCGGGAAAATGCCGCCTCAGGCTTTCCGCTGGGGAGATATGTGAGCTGCGCGGTCTTGAATTGTACCTGTATAAGTTACATAAAATGCATGCAACACGTAGGTAGTAAAATGACTCGTGCTGGGAAAATGATTTTTTGAATTTTTGAATTTTTTGAAATTGAAATCCTGACAGCTCACGGGTTAGGTTTTCAAAATGAAAGGGGTACAAATGAAATTTGCAATTTAAATAGACCGAAATTTGACCTTGTCGAAAAGGATTTTCTCAAATGGCTAAGTTTTGCAAATTTTAAAATGGGAATTTGAAGAGAGAGGTATACTGACAGACTCGACTCTGGACGTGACCGGACGAGTTGACAGACATGACTGGACTCTCAAGGGGTTGGACCGTGACTCGGTAGGAGGGTGGGCCACCTAACAAGACTCTCAAGTTGCACTATTCCGCAGCCTAGGCGAGTGGCAACATGGTCGAATCCTCGGAATGGGAAGGATGCGTTATCGGAGAATTGCAGTAGTCTGTAATGAGGCTGCAACTGCACAACAGGGCTTAGCAATGTTGTTGTCTAGTGCTCTTGAATTCTTGGTTTCGAGGTATAGGCCCGAAGTGGGCGTTGTCTCGAGTCCTGACAGATTCTTGTCTTCGACTGAGCCGAGTACTAGGACACACTATAGAAAGGAGGCTAGTTTTTGAAAGTATTTGGATTATGTGAGTGGATGGAGAACTTCTGCCTAGGAGAAGCCCCCAGGACGACAAAGCTGGCTGTTGAGAACATGACAGTGTCGTGACCGGAATGATGGTGCTTTTTGAATGTGTGTCAATGTGGGGTTGTGCCTTTGTTGAAAGGCTGCCTACGTATTCACGTGTAGTGAAATCAAACCAAGCCGTAGTTCAGTGGATTGAAAGATATATTATGGTGCCTAAGCTAATAGGACTTTGTGTGTAACTAGCTATAGCGATGGTGTAGGCTAGGTGCATTCCCAATGATGTCTTGATCAAAGGGCTATAATGGTTAGGATCTTGATCCTGTGACTGTGAGCGTTCTCCGGGGTATCCCCCAGAGGTGGTGTGAACTATTTGGGCATGTTCTATGCCGACCGCAGGTTGAGCTCCCGTGTTCGGGGTTGGCAACTGGTTTGGATAAGAAGAATTGGGATGGGATTTGATGAGTTCTGCTCTCGGGGATTTTAACGAGTTTTGTTCTCGGGATTTTAGCGAGTTTTGTTCTCGGGATTTTAGCGAGTTTTGTTCTCGGGATTTTAGCGAGTTTTGTTCTCGGGTTTGTGTATGGTGATTGTGAATTCTGTTATGTAAAGGGGAAGTCGAGTAAAATGGCTCAAACTTTGATTGGGATAGGTTTTGATAATGCGGGATCTGGTTTCCATCTCTGGCCCTAATGGTTAGGGGTATCCTATAGAGCTTGAATCCTCAAAATTCTGGGCTGTCTCTGGCCTGGGTCTCGGGAAGGTCTTGAGGTTGTAATGTGGGAAGGCTGAGTGTGGTGTTAGCTGACCAGCTTGATTGTCACTCCCCTATTGGACGGTATGGGTCTTGATAATTTTGAATTGACCGTTTCACTTGAATTGAAAGTTAAGTTCGGTCACGGGTTTCTTGAATATTTTTAGTTGGTTGACTCCTTAGCCCCGGTCATGGGATTCTTCATTTGGGTGCCTCTTTTTTTGACAATGGCCTTTTTTTTTTTTTTTTTTTTTTTTTTTTTTTTTCCGGCTATCCCCCGATGGTGTTGTGGGTGGATATGGGGGTGGCCCCATCGGTTGAATTGGGCTTGTGGAGCTAAACCTTTGTAAGGTGTAAGCCTAGTTGGTGTTTGTGTGAGTGCAACTCGTGATGAAGTATCTACGGTAGACATGGTGGTTTGGATCTCGGTATTGTCATCATAATTCCGAGCAGGCTTGGTGGGAGTATCGTCCCAAGTTGGGTATTTCTGGCATCAAGTCTATAGAGTCACGATGCTTCTTTTTTTGCTTCTGGTCAGACTAAACGCCTAAGGTAGGGATTGGTTAGTCTTATTGGAGGGGTGTTTATTGTGGGGAGATGGGCTTGCCTCCCATCTTGAACCCAAACTAGGAGACTACCTAGATTTGTCATAGGATTCGATACCGCTCCTGCTACGGGTAGTTATGTGGTTTTTCTATACCAGACATGGAATAGGTAAAAGGGAAACACGGGCTCGGTTTCCTGCAGTCATTATGGATGTGCCTATAATAGTCACGTGCATGTGCTCACAGTGTATGATGGTGTTCATCATGTTCTCGGAAACACATAAGGGAAGTATATATGAGAAATTGAAAGAGCTGATTTTATTGGATTGAAAAAGAGGACAGAATACAGTTGACTCTGACTCTGACTTTGAAATTGAAAGAGATAACACATCCTAGACTCGGACTCAGACTCGGACTCAAATCAAATCCGGACTCTTGGATGAGGTTGTCAGTAGTCTTCGGCTTCTAAGGACTCGAGTTGATGTCCAGTATAGCCTTCGGTAGAAGCTTCACCCAGATCTTCATTATGTCGAAGATCATCTTCAATCCTAATGCCCATTTCGGTAAGCACTGCAAAGTTTGGAATGTCGGCATACCTAAGATGGACGCGGTAGGAGGGTAGGAGGTTGTTGATGAACGCCTCCACTAGTGTCTTCTCGCTGGGCTTGTCTACCAGCTTAACACTCTCGGTCCGCCAACGTTGAAGGTATTTGATGAAAGCCTCTGTTGGATCTTGGGCCATGACTTCTAAAGTCCGCATGGTAGTCTGAAGTTCAGTGTTATCAGAATAGTTTTTAGCGAACTCGGTAGCCACATCTTCCCAAGTGGAGAATCTTTTTGCATTAAGCCTATAGAACCAGGCTTTTGGATATTTTCCGAGAGATGTGCCGAACAGATTGATGAACATGTCGGCTTTGACCCCCTTGATTGCCATGAATGCTTTGAAAGCTCGGAGGTGTAGTAATGGATCCTCCGTCCCTTCGAATATGGGTAACCCCTCTAAGTTGAGATCTGTTGGTAGTTTCTCACTGATGGGTGTATAGTCTCGGGAGTTCTCAATATGAATGTTATTCCCTTGAAGAGCGTGGAACTGTTGTTCGAGCTCACGCACCGTGCTGATCAATTTGGCAAATGGCCCAGTATTTACCGACCCAGAATCGAGGTCTTGCCGTTCAATGACAGTTAAACGAGCATTCATGGCCTCTTGGTCGATTTTCAGGAACCTTATATGGGTTTCAGTTATGGCCTGCCTACTAACCATTGTCTCCAGCAAAGCCTTTATTTCATTGATGGTGTTTTCCATGTCCCTATTCCCGGTTGTGGGTGCCATACTCTGCGAGGATACCCACGTAATCAGAAATGTTGCTTCGGAACTTGAATACACCAAGGCATAGGAAATAGCGCGGGAGGAGAGACAACTCTGGTTTGACTCGGGTTAGACTCTCCTAAGACAAATGTGTAGGGTGCGATTCTCGGAGTGACCGTGATTAATCGCTCCGTCGGAGAATAGCCCCCAGGTGAGACCCAGGACTCAGATATGACTCAGATGGTGTGACATCTAAGTGACTCAAAAGTGGGGTACGTGAGACACGTGTAAGACATGACCCCTAGAGCAACCGTGATTGATCGCCCTGCTGAAGGGTAGCCCCCGAGTGGGGTCGATAATTTTGTCAAGACTCGAGTGTCGGACGAGTGACCCTTAGACGTAAGGACCACGAACCTTTTGTTATAGGGTTATGCCTTGTAAAAGGTTGACTCGGAAGAAGACACCTAGACGGGTGACTTGTGAAAGGTGGACTTTCCTTAGAATTCGGCTATGTGGGCCGAGTCCTGTTCGAAGGAAGGTCCATGTGAGATATTTCTCAGACTTTGGACTCAAATGTGTAGACATGCCCTTCTTTGTAGGAGTATGTCCTACGTAGGTGGGCCTTGCCTTAGTCTAATAAGGCGGACTGGGATAGGGAGGAAACCCGTGATGTAAGACCGACAGAGTTTCGACGCTAAAGACTTCGACAACTTATGACATGACCCGACACTGCTAAATACGGGAAGTCCTAAGAAGAGGAAGGTTTTGAAAATGATTTTTTTTGGAAAATCCGAGAGAACTCGGGGAAGGGCCCAATTTTTTTTAAAAAGTGATCGAAAAGTGCATCGGGCCCCAAATTTGAAAGTTCGAAAATATTTTCGAGTTTTGAAATTGGCAGAATACCGGCTAGAAATAGGCTATTTTGAGTAAAATCATAAGTCCTAACTTCGGTATGTGTCCCGGGTTTTGAAAATTGGATATCTTGAAATTTGAAAATTCGAATGTTGGAAAAAAGAATTTCCAACGATTTGAAAATTGAAGATGAGATCCCGAAGATTTGAAAATCGAAAACGGCATCTTGAAGATTTGAAAGTTGAAAATGGCATCACGAGGATCTGAAAATCGAAATTGAATTTTGAAAATTCGAAAATCGAATGGTGGATCGGAAGTTCGAATTTTGAAATGGGCGGCATGCCGGCTAGAAAATAGGCTTGTTTTGAGTCAAATCTTAAGTCTAAATTTCGGCAGCTTTCCGAGTTTTTTGAAAATTGGATATTTTTTGAAAAGATGCATTTTTGGAATTTCGGAATTTTGAATATCCAAAATGAATTTCCGAAGATTTAAAAATTGAAAGAGGATCCCGACTTTTAAATCTGGCGAAAATGCCGTGAGACCCGAATATTTTGAAAAGTCGAAAAATTTTGAATTTTTGAAATGGATAGCATACCGGCTAAAAATAGGCTTGTTTTGAGTTAAATCGTAAGTCATAATTTCGGTAGCACTCCGGTTTTTGAAAATTTGAATATTTTTGGAAAGATGCATTTTTTGAAATGACGGTTTTTGAAAAACGACGCGGAAACCAAGTAGCACATAGTCACGCAAGCATAATAACGACGCCATGTATGCTTTACACTAAGTCTCGGTCGGTCTAAATGGGGTCTATACCAGTGCTCATAGTCTAGACGAGAAACAAGACGGACTTCCTAAGTCGAGTTGAGCTTAGAACATGCCGCAAAGTCCATATGAATCGACTATGAACACCTTTAACGTATCCAAGGCGGAATACATCGTGGTATAGTGGGACGTCGGTCACCAGTACCGGCCCGGGAAAATAGGGGTTATGCATGAACCGTAAAACTAAAACGCATATTGTATTTGTCAAACGATTTCTATTCGAGTCTCACCCTGAGGATGCCGATGGTTAGGCACTCATCGGTTAATCCCCAGCGGAGTCGCCAAATTGTGGACATGACGTAGGTCCACCCCGACGCGGCCACGCGCGGGTTTTGGGTAGGCGAATGCACCTCCATATGAGAATGGATCGAATTGAAATTTAAGTCGAAATGGAGTCGCCACCGAATTTTATTGTTATTCGGAACCGTTCGAGCCCACTCTATATCGCTATGGACCATGCACAAAGTATGGCCCATTTCGGTTTTAGAGTTTATTGGGCTCGTCCCTTTGCATTGCGATACCGATACCATCTATACCGGTAATCGTGTAAAGAATGACTCTCGTGCGCCAACGGTTTCGGGAATCCGGAAACCGAGTTCTGAGTAAGGGGTGAGGGTACGTGTTGGGAAGCCCACTAAGGACACCCAACCCCGCCCGCACTTAGCGGCCTCTACTAGGACATCGTTTGACTTTCTAATATGCGCGTTAGTGATTCGGTGAAATGATATGCAAACAGCGTTTTAGCTAAACATGCGAATTAAATGTGAGCTACGTCAATTAAATGCATCTAATTTATTGTCGAAGTGATTTAGCATGCGAAGGTTCATTTATAAACGGTAAAACGTAAATAAATAAAACAAAAGCAATAGTAAATCGATTACAAGTTACACGGGCGGAATACAACCCGGAATTCACAATACGACGAACAATAAAACATAATAATCGAAATACATAATCAAAATGATAAGCAATAATTGTAAACGGACCCGTGTATAAACTAGACCGTGAATTTGTGTAGGTGGACGAACCTTAATTAATTACGCATTATATTGCATGTTAATCAAAGGACGGAGATTCGAGACCTAGGCGTGATGCTATCCCGATCTCGAACCGCGATGCCTTGTCCCGACTTATCACTTCGAGAAATGGAGTCTAAATTAATTATACGTCGGATACAACTAAAGAGTCGTCGACATAAAATTAATAGTGTGAGACCGTTGATCAAAATCGTCTAAGTGTCGTGACATGTGTGAGTTTTGAAGAAAGGAGGGTCACGTGATTGTCTTTACACGTGATGACTAGAGTCGCAAAAAGACGAGGCTCGAAATGTGTGTAGAGGCTCTCGGTTTTCTGGGTTACAGGACCCACTCGACCGAGTCGTGGGCTGACTCGGTCGAGTGCGTCCTAGAAGACGCTACTGCCCAGTTTTTGGGTGCTACTCGATCGAGTAGCCTAAGTACTCGGTCGAGTAGCCCCTGTACGAGTAGTGACTCATTTGTTTTTTTGGGTTAAAATCGATGATTGGCCAAATCAAATACAAATATCGCATGATTTGTATTTAACTTGGCTTCTGGTACTATAATCGTGTATGCATACGATTATAATACCGTTATCGGAATTTTATAAAAAAACGTTGTCGTTTGATTAAAAATTTGGATTAGTGACGGAATTGTGTCCCTCTACGTCACGACGTCGAAATTAATCCTTACGGATTATAAGATGTCGATTTTCGTGTCAACGGGTTCCGTACTAATCTTAGAAATGGATGTATACGCGTTCAACTACGAATGATCGTGTTAATAAACGAACCATAAAAATGACCATCGTAATTAAACGTGTTTGGATCCGAGTTTTGAAATTATTGCACATGGAAATATATATATATACATACACGGTACATAATATTATGATAAAATGTACATAACGAAAATTAAATGTTAGATTGTTAGATGCGATAAATAAATGTTAGCGGTTAGATGTTAGTGTACGATAAGTAAATGTTAGATGTTAGTAGTCATGTCGTTATTATCGATTAATTATAATACTAATACATAAACATAAATAATAATGAAAAACGAAAAAAGCGAAAGAAAAAAAGGAGATGTCGGTGTTGAATATTACACCCTCAACCTACATGCACTTGCTTCTCGGGATATGGTTCGTCAAATGGCAGCAATGGCGCGGGAATCGTCGAGATATGTAGGAGGAGTTGATGGTGTGTATGTATGGGGTTTGTGATGGATTTTTACGAGTTTTGCTCTCGAAAAATGTGTATAAGTGTGATGATGCTTGAGGGTTGAATTATGGCTGAAAATGAGAGGGTTTGGATGTGTAAGGTTGGATGAAAAATGTGATTGAAAAGTTGTCCTAAAAGTTGAGGGTTGATGGGGTTTATATAGGAAACCCACGACATAGGGTTAGTCGACCGAGTGGCCCTAGTGCATTCGGTCGAGTGCCCTAGTGAATGAACCTGGACTGCTTCTTTGAGGCTCCACTCGATCGAGTGGGTCAATCCACTCGACCGAGTGGATCAATTAGGATGACCTATTTTAGGCGTGATTGGCTTTGATTTGATCTTGATTGATTTTGATTGATTTGGCTTGATTTTTGAATTTGGCACAAGTTTCGAGAATGTATTAGGTCGTTTTTTGTGTCGAGTCCTTCTTGACCGGGTTTTGACCCGGTCGCTAAAGACGGTAATTATTTTTGGTGTCGGTTTTGACCCAAATTAGTCTTATTTTGCTCGGAGCGACCCACTGGGCCTGGGTTTGAGGTTGGTTTTGTGAGATTTGTATCCCGTTAAAAGCCCATGCCGGACATTACTGATTTTGAGCCCGTATCCGAGCGCGTTAGAGCACGTTAGCGTCCGATCATCATCGGGTGTTTTTTGGAAACTACCATAGACACCTGGCAGTCAAAATGCGGGTGTCTACAACAACGTATGAGTATAATTTACTACTCCTACCACATCAACGATCCAATGGCGTAAGAAGCTTACAAAGCCAGTAAAAGAGGTCAAGATATGAAATTCCCAACTAAAGGCATGAGAGAAAAACAAAGAAAAAACAAAGCCACAATTCAAGATGATTACATTTTCTAACAAAAGTTCAAAAATTTGATGTATTAATAATTATGCATTACATTTACATCTTATAGCGTTATATCTCATTTTCGCCAATAGTAATTCTCTCACGTTCTTACAAATAAAAAAAATAGCACTCAGGCCAATAGTCCATCGTTATTGAGTTATCGCGTTAATGTTAAATAATGCATTACTTCTTATGATATTACGAATGACTGTGAAAATAAATAAAGTTACAAAGACATGAAATCAAAACAAAAAAATGTATAAATAATTAAATAAATATTGGACAAGCAATGAGGCAAAAAGATGGAAGTGTGAATTATAAAAGGTATAAAACAATATAGTCCCGTGCGGTGCACGGGTATGGCGACTAGTGAATAATGAAATCTCAAAAGAATTGAGCTATATGCGAATCGAACCCTTAGATGTGTAGTACTTATTCTCTACCACTACAGAGCTCTACACTTCAATAATTTAATTAAGAAAAATTAAGAAAATAATCTGTTTCTAACGGTATTAAATTATTAATTAATCATAATGTAACCAAATTATCCACTACTAATTAATCCTCAAATTAAATTATTTTTGTTTAAAATTTCACTATATGAAACAATATTGATTTTCATATTATAAATAATCATGACTATAATAAATTACAAGATTTCACTTTAAAATAAGACGATATCAAGTCATATTTGATTGAGATTAGAATATAAGATTGTAATTAGGGTCTAAATACGAGATTCCCTAATATATTAAATCAACATTAATACTTTCTTTTTGACTGCAACAGAATGATTATAATTATTTCAAATAATTGTCATTTTAGATGATTAACCCTGCACATTTGCATGTATTTTATACGAAAAGTTGCAGACGCGGGTTATGATGCTACACTTAGACAGTTCGATCTGTCAAATCCGACTCGACCCATAAAACCGATCCTAGTTTAATACTACCTCCGTATCTATATGTTCGTTCACTTTCAATATAATACTCCACCCATATATTAAACAAAGTGAACGAACATATAGATACGGAGGGAGTACATACTATTTTTTTACTTTAACAGCCGTAACAAAATTAGATGTTCGAAACTATTTTTGAGCATGACCCGTATACCCCGAGCGGTGACAGGTCTAGTGTGTACATTAGATACATGGCTAAAACAAACGATGCTCATCATTATACATGGTCACTGTTAGCAATTTTAATGTCTGTGACAACTCATTTGGAACATTGAGCCTATCTGTGTCTTTTGTTCTTTAAACATTTGACTTTCGCATTAAATATATTTGTATGTATGTCATCATCTCGCTCTAAATTTGACCTGACCCACCTGACACGTTTTTAGAGGCATGAGCCCGTTTTTTTACTCGCATCCCGTTTAACCCGAATCCTAAATGACCCAATTTTGGATCACGATCTAGCCTGATCTGTTTAATTCGTTGAAAAGAAACACCACAAAACTTTAGTCTAAAAGCCAATTTCTAGCCATTTATTTCTTTGTCTGGATTTTGCTAAACTCAAATTTTAACCTACAGAATAATACTCCCATGTCTATAGAAGAGTCACTTTTTTCTTTTTGGGTTGTCTCTCTAAAAGTTTTTTTTGCTTTATTCTTATTTTGTCTGATTTTTGTGGTTAAGATTGGTTCTAACCTCACTTATTTTCCATCTTTTATTTTCCACTACACTTTCTATACATCTTAATTCTCACTAAGAAGGTGGGGTGACCCTTTTAGTGAGACGAAGAGAGTATTAATTATACGACAAGGTGATCATGATTATTTCAAACCATTGTCATTTCGAAGATTTGACACCACTTATCAATATTTATCATAAGGTGACGATACCAAGAGAAATCAAGAAGTGAGATAGGCTAAATTTTTTTTTGATTTTTTTTAAGTATAAAAATTATAATTTAAAGAAAATAATACTAATAGTATTAAAATAAATAAAAATTTAATATCAAAAATATTTTTTTGCTTAAAAAGCGGTAAAAAAGTAAGGCGTTCGAAACAATTTATGTCCCGTACTCTAACCATAACCTGATACGGGACCATTAGTATTTGACCCGGCCCACTCGACAGTTCTAATGTCTACATTAGTTACCTGATGAAACAAATGACACTCATCAAAATACCAGGTCTTGCGCCTGTGAATAATATTAATATTTCCGTGAGACCATGACAACTCATCTGCGAACATTGAGTTTATGTATGTCTTTTACTCGCTAACCATTTGACTCTACTACATCTAATATATTTGCATGCATGCAAGCAACTCGCTTTAAATTCGACCTGACCCGCAAACCCGTCACACCCACTCTGTTGTTTTTTGGGGCATGAACCCAGTTTTTTTACCCAAATACTAAATTACCTGTTAATTTAGGGACATGACATGACCCGACCCGTTCAACCCGTTGGAAAGAAGAGACTACAAATCCTAAAACTCAATTCTAGCCGATCTATTCCTATGCCTAGATTTCGTTATGTTAAATTTCTAATTTTAACCTATTAGCAATTCAATATATATACTCCCTCCATTTTTTTGATTTAGCCCCATTTTCTTTTAGGGATTTTTTAAGTTAGCCTCATTTCTTCATATGAAAATATTAAATAGTGTAGTATTTTTTTCTCATCACATGCACTATATCACCAATTTTCTCTTACTTTTTCACTTTTTCTTAAAATTTGTACCAAACCCATATGGGGTTAATAAAAAAAATGGAGGAAGAGATTAATTATTACTCCGTATATATTATTTTTTTATTTGAATATAATTTTATGTCGAATCTTAACTTAATCATTTATCATTTTTAGTAACTTACTCTACTGTACAGTTGCACATAGGGACAAAAATTGTGTTATCGTGTTAAATAGTATTCTACATTACTATAAGACAAAATCTGACCCGACATGCCCAACTCGTTATTTTGTAGGTCAAGAGTCAAGATCTCTAAATCTTGATCTATGACTCGATATTTTAATTAAAAATACAAACTAATATTCAATTTAATTTTTTATCTTTTAATTAAAAAAGAGTTTTAAAATTTTATTGGAATATAAAGTCCGTGGGATGAATATTAGTTTAAATAATTGAAATATAACATCATAATTAAAGTGTATAAAATAATACAAATTACAATTAAAATAAATAAAAAGAGGTAAAAAAATCGACATTCGAAACCATCCGTATTCTAACCATAACCCGTTTCGGACCCATATAACACGATGCATAATTAAACCGACCCGTATTCAGTATTTTGACCCGACATGTTTAAAGTTATTTTAAAAAATTATGTACATTAAAAAAATCCGTCTTATAAGGTTAGAAGTATGAATTCTACTTTCAATCAAAATTTATTATTTTATACTATTACTAATAATAATCAATAATAATCAATATACTCATATAATGATAATCATCTCTACGTGTTACATAAGCAATCAATTTTAAGCCCATGCATTATTGTTATTGTTATAGTATATAACTAGTATAGCCCTATGCATACTTGCACGATATATTTCAATTGTTGCTGTATTTTATTATGTATTATTTATAAAAAAATTATTGATAATTATTTTATTTTAACATTTCTGTCCCAACTTTCAATTTGAGAATTAAGATTGAAACTGGAAAATTAATTGAGGGAAATTACTAATGTAATGAAATGTGTATTTTTTTTTTTTTCATGATCATGAAGCGAATAATAATACTCCCTCCATTCAAGTTAAAGCTACTCATTCGCTTTTAGCACAAGTTTTAAGAAACCGATTGTTTATTATTAAAGGTACAAATGTGTAAAGGTTAATTATTTTTTTAATATTAAACGTGGAGTAAACAGTGACATTTTCTTAAATATGTACGTAAGGTTTAAAGTATTTGTTTAATATTAAAACAATGACTAAAATGGAAATGGGAAGTTTGGACTTGAATGTCTGAAAAACTAATATGATAGCTTGAACTTGAACGAAGGTAATATAAGTTTATAAATCTTAATGATTACATCGTCAGGAAGCTAATAATAATTATAGTACATAGTTTACAACGTTGTGTAATTGTAAAGTATTAATATATTGTATTATTTGACTTATTTGCATTTAATTTGTAGATGATTTATACTGTTTCCATAAATAGGATTGAGCTTTTGAAGGCAAAATTTTAAAGGGGAGTTATTCTTTTAGTGTATAAGGGATTTCTGTCCCAACTTTCAATTTGAGAATTAAGATTGAAACTGGAAAATGAATTGAGGGAAATTACTAATGTAATGAAATGTGTATTTTTATTTATTTTTTTCATGATCATGAAGCGAATAATAATACTCCCTCCATTCAAGTTAAAGCTACTCATTTGCTTTTAGCACAAGTTTTAAGAAACCGATTGTTTATTATTAAAGGTACAAATGTGTAAAGGTTAATTATTTCTTTAATATTAAACGTGGAGTAAACAGTGACATTTTCTTAAATATGTACGTAAGGTTTAAAGTATTTGTTTAATATTAAAACAATGACTAAAATGGAAATGGGAAGTTTGGACTTGAATGTCTGAAAAACTAATATGATAGCTTGGACTTGAACGAAGGAAATATAAGTTTATAAATCTTAATGATTACATCGTCAGGAAGCTAATAATAATTATAGTACATAGTTTACAACGTTGTGTAATTGTAAAGTATTAATATATTGTATTATTTGACTTATTTGCATTTAATTTGTAGATGATTTATACTGTTTCCATAAATAGGATTGAGCTTTTGGAGGGAAAATTTTAAAGGGGAGTTATTCTTTTAGTGTATAATAAGGGATGTGACATATTACCCATGTTGCTTATAGTAATTATCGTAATGTAATTAGTAATTAATAGACTTGTGTTGTTTATAAAAAGAATTCTACTTTCATGTACTCAAAATCCGTTTTAGGTTAGAATTAAGATGTCTACTTCTAACCTCATATTTACTCAAAAAACGGAAATAAAATAATAATATAGTTAATATTGATTGTAAAAATAAAAAAAGCCTCCTTTAATTATATATATATATATATATATATATATATATATAGAGTTAGGTTCAAATAAGGTCCACAATTTTTTTAAGTCTATATTGAAGCTACAGATGACATACGCTAAAGTTGCATTTGTTCAAAATTGATATATATACAAATGCAACTTTAACGTATGTCATCTATAACTTCAATATAGACTTAAAAAAATTGTGGACCTTATTTGAACCTACCTCTATATATATATATATATATATATATATATATATGTATATAGAGTGAGGATCCGATGAGTCTTCAATTTTAAATGAGTCCGTCCCGTAATTATTGACCATCAGATCCTATAGCATTAAACGCACTAGATTGAGACACGTCACTCAATCAATTACAACCAAACCTGTGACAGTGATAGGTCAATCATAACCCCTAATCATCCCCAATTCTAGCTCTTCAACGTTTCTCCGCCCACAATGCTACGCTGCGCCGCCGTCGTACCGGCGCTCCTGCTCCTTCTCACGGCGGCCTGCGCCGACGACTTCCTACGTCTGCCTTCCGATCTTGATGACTCAGTAGGGACTAGATGGGTTGTTCTTATTGCCGGCTCTAATGGTTTCTATAATTACCGACACCAGGTCTTGTTTCTTCTGCTTTGATTTTACTACTCCGTTCAACTCTAATTCTAATTTTAACTTAATTGACCTCAATGTTTTTGTCAGGTAATGATCATGAGAAGTCGATTTTACTTTGAGAATTGATGTTAGCTCAATTGATTGTGAATTTAATATTGTTTTTCTTAATTGGGGCAATTTTGTGATTTCTAGTGGGTTGATGTTGCTTTTTGTTTAGAACTGGATCTACTCGTATACGATTAGTTTTAGCTACCTTTAGTGGGTTGATGTTGCTTTTGTTTAGAACTTTGTCAGTCACCATTTTTACGAGTTCGCTTCGAGGTGATTTGATCTTTAGATCAAATTCTGCTCCATAAGGGTAATTTCCTCCGTGATGATCTAACTCTAAACACATGCTCTTCTCCAGTACACTTATCAACCTTCACCACCCAATTATACTTGTGTTACTGTAATAGTGTGACAGTGTCACAGTAAGATATTTGTGTTACTGTAATAGTGTTCTGTTACTGTAACATTATTACTGTGACATTATTATTGTAATTTCTTATTACTGTGATAGTGTCACAGTCATCACTATGCTGAATCCATGATGTTACAGTAACATGATTAATGTATCAGTATTATATAATTATACTTGTGTTACTGTAATAGTGTGACAGTGTCACAGTAAGATATTTGTGTTACTGTAATAGTGTTCTGTTACTGTAACATTATTACTGTGACATTATTATTGTAATTCCTTATTACTGTGATAGTGTCACAGTAAGATAGTTGTGTTACTGTAATAGTGTTCTGTTACTGTAACAGTAAGATTATATACGATGAAGATGACGCTGAATCTCAGCCATTCATGTGATTTGATCATGTGGCTGTGATTCGCGGGACGGACTCATTTAAGATAGAGAGACTCACGAGATGCAATTCCTATATATATATATATATATATATATATATTGATTAACACTCACCTATAATTTTTTCGCCTATTTGTTTTTGGAAAATTCATTGATTCTCATTCAATATAAATCCAAAAAAGGATGCATACAAACAATTTTCCCGCCTATTCATATTGGGCCTTCACTACTTTGGTTATGTACTACTGAAATTTAGTTAACTTGGCATGACACACTACTAATTAACCAAAATAACCAAACTATTAATCATTTGTACAAATTAGAATGTTTTATTATAAATGAAAGACAACCATAATTTAGGAATGATTGACTAAATTAACGTGCAAATTGGAATATTTAAGTATAAATGAAAGACAACCATAATTTAGGAATAAAATATGCACGAAAATGACTAAATTAACGTCTGAATATAGCCTCTTGACTGATATGTTAAGTATATTTTACAATCTCTATGATTTGCGTCAGTGTATACCACTGAGAGTTTATATACCAACGGAGATACATTTTATTTTTGTAATAATCACGATTGATATAAGATTGTAATTAAATATTGTAATCCTCTATTAGTTAGAAAAAATTCTCAAAACGTTTTCTTGAATAAATTTTATGCACTTAATGTGGATAAAATAAATATAACAAATGAGAAAAGAATCACACTCAATTATCAATCATATCATATAAATAATAATTACAGGTTAAATATTTAAAAACTAATAATGGGTGTATCGATGAAAATAAATTGTAGAAATATAGTTTCTTAAATCTCGAACAACAGTTATGAATTTTATGAACAAATGATATATATACTGAGATCATAGAGAATAACTACTCTCTCCGTTTCATTCATTTGTTTGTCTTTTATATTTATTGTGAGGAGTATTTTAATTAAAGGCGACGGAGGGAGTACATCTAAACATCAAGAGTATAAAATTATATACTCTATTTTAAAATAAATTTAAAGTGAATACACATTTCACAATTTATTCATATATTATAATAAAAAATATTTAAACGAGAAATGATTGTCTCGAGAAATATGAATGACAAATAAAACATAGAGGTAATAATTTTTGGACTACATATTTCATGATATTATTTGAGGTCGTTATCTTGATTAATTATGCAATTTCAAATTATTTTATGAAAAATTATCGGGTTGCTAATTAAAATCCATTTTGTATAAATAATTAACTAAAAATATATAAATTTCTATAAATACCGTGCATACATGCACGAGGTCTATACTAGTTATGATTTATGAGGTTACTACTGTTTTTTTTTGCCAATGAACTAAACTATATCCTACCATTTTTTGCACATGAGGCTAGATCGTGTGCAATTGTATTAAGTAGAGTTGGCAACGGGACGAGTCCGGCAGAACCCAGATCCGTGTCTCGAAAGTTGGACCCGGACCCGCCCCAGACCCTTAAGGGTCCAAATTTTTTAGACCCTTACCCGACCCGATGAGTACGGGTAGGGTCCAGGTCCTTCACGACTCCAATGCCCGACACTTTATTATGTATAGGAGATTAATAAATCAATTATATTAAAGTAAAGAAAATATATTAAATTCAAGTAAATGAAGGGAGTGGTATCTTGATTATTCTTTTTCGGTGCACAATGGATGTTAATTGCCTTAACCAAGAAGAATATTGTCTTGTAAATTTTTTCCTAGGGTTTCTCTAGGTTTTCTCCGAGTCTAGAGTCTAGGTCTTGGTTTCATCCTCCGTTTCGAGGCTCGTTCTCAAGCTGGTCGTGAGAATTTGTTAGTTCTGTTTGCGCTGCGTTGTTTTTTGTGTTTGTTTGTGCAGGTACTGAAGAAAAGTGCGACTCGATGGCTAGTCCTAAGGGCAAGGGAAAGGGTATTATGGGTGATCGGAATACCGAGGTGGTGGAGGCATTAGACTGGGATGATGGAACTCTTGGGGACGTAGAGAAAGGGAGACTGATGGTGGTTGGAAAGGTGTGGACGACGAAGGCTATGCTATTAACCCTAAAGTAGCCATTGATACGATGATAAAATTATGGAATAGGGGAGGCAAAATCATGGGCAGCACACTGGATGTTAGGGAAACTGTTCCTCTTTCGGTTTGAATCGAGTAGGGATAAAGCAAAGATCCTCGAGAACCAACCATGGCACTTCGACAAGCATATTTGGAGTTTCAATGAACCAAATGAAATTGGTAAGATCTCTGATGTCCTTATGTTTCATGTTTCGTTTTGGGTACGTGTTTACGATCTCCCTATTTCGGGTCTCCGAAGTGGGTCCAATGCTAAACAAATTGGTGACCTTCTTGGTGGATATGTCGGAATGGAATTGGGACCAAACCCTGAGATGGATCAGTCGATTAGGGTTAGCACTACAAAAATCAAGCCCGAATTGCGTCGGACAAATCCGACGCAAAATGGCAATATCCGACGCAAAATGCAAATTGCGTCGGATTAGCCGATGCAAACGACCGCCGTAATATTTTGACGCAATTTTTTTTTTTTGCATCGGTTAATCCGACGCAGATGATTTGCGTCGGCTTGCGTCGGCTCCTCCGATACGAACACATGGAGGTCAAATGTCAGTCAACGGGACTTTGCGTGGGATTAGCCGACGCAAAGTCAACGTTTTTGTTGACTTTGCGTCGGCTAATCCCACGCAAAGCCGTTGACTGAAATCTGACTTAGGGACTTTGCGTGGGATTAGCCGACGCAAGGTCAACGAAAACGTTGACTTTGCGTCGGCTAATCCCACGCAAAGTCCCTAAGTCAGATTTCAGTCAATGGCTTGGCGTGGGATTAGCCGACGAAAAGTCAACGTTTTTGTTGACTTTGCGTCGGCTAATCCCACGCAAAGCCATTGACTGACATTTGACTATAGGGCTTTGCGTGGGATTAGCCGACGCAAAGTCAACAAAAACGTTGACTTTGCGTCGGCTAATCCCACGCAAAGCCTATTAACAAAAAAAATCGTTTCTTTGTTTTCAGCTCCCCATACGCGCGAAATAAAACAACCTGCAAATAAACAACCCACTCCTACAACAAACCACAGCAGCACATCCTAAACCAAAATCCATCAATAACTCCAACCAAAGCTCTCTTCTTCACAAATCTCCACAAAACGACACAAACATAAACTAATGTAATGTTATAGAAAATGAAAATATTACAAAGACAACCGTTTCTAGGTTCAGAATTCAACCAGAGTGTAAACAAGATAACCAGCGCTAGGAGTTGGTAAAATATATATACACACAATGTAACCAAAGTGTAAACAAGTAACATAAGGGAGCTGAACTACCTAAGAAAGGGACTCGATGTGCTCCGATCCGAAGGGATGACCATCGTTGTTGTCGTCATCGTCGCGCCTAGTCATGCGTGGCCCTCCACTGCATCCCTCGTTCCCCATGGCGAACCGTTCCCTCATGAACTGAATAAACTCGTCCTGTTCTTCGCACCTCTTCTCCAACGTCTTCAGACGCTCTTCTTGTCTTTGGAATTTATCTTCCATACGCTCGTTGAGTGTGCGTTCCTGCGAGGTGGCGGTAGGGAGGTACGTGTCCGCAGATACCTCCTTACCTTGGTTCAAGCATGGGCGAAAGAGCTGTTTCGCCGCATTCCCTATCCCCCAGAACCGTCCCTTCTGGTTATAGCCACCCGTCACATCGTGGAAGATCTTCAGCGTGTTGGGTGCCTGATCAGAGGCCCGTGCCTCCTCCACCGCTTTCTGGTAGTTCTCCTGAAACAACAACATGAAACAGTGTTATAACTTTTAGAACACATACTATCACGTGGTAATTTTCATGCCTAGTATATTTTTTAAAAACATTACTACTACTCACCACGATCTCCGGTCCTCTAGGGTCTATCCACTTCCCGTCTTTCCCCTTCTTCGTCTTCTCCAAGAGATCGACCGGGGTTGCAGTTGGGCCCTTCATATAACAGTGTTAAAACTTTCAGCATTTATTTACCAATAGTATATATTGAATTATACTCAAACTTTTTACTTGTTTTATAAGCACTTACCAACGCTGCGAAGGCTGTTGCTGCACTCCTACTTCCGAGGCAGCTGGTGGGTTTCGCCACCCCGTCCACTCCTATAGGGTTCTTCATGATATCAGGCAACCTATACGTACGTCAGTTCCTATTATTATGAGACAACACTGCATCATTAGCTTTGATGTCAAGTACGAGAAACTCCCGACCTTCTGTTATGGGTGTGGGATTCTAGGGCATGGAGAGAAAGATTGCGACCTTGGTCCTTTCGAGGAAGGCGACCTTAAGTTTGGGGATTGGGTACGGGCATCACCGTAGAAGACTACTAAAAATGTTTCTGAGGGCCCTGGAACTGCGGCCCAATCTTTAAGTGCCGAGCTTGAGAGTGCTGACACATATGATAATGATAGGGCTATTGCTGAGATGATAGATAAACTACAGAGAATCACCGTCGATCTTCGAGGGAAAAAGAAGCAAGATTTAAGGGTTGCAACTATACAATCTGAGGAGGAGGAGGAGGTGGGGGGTTTATCGAGGTTCACGAAGAGGATGGGAAAGTATGGAACAAAGGACCATGGGGAGTATAGACAGAAGTCAGATACTGGGGTCAACAAAGAAGGTTGTATTATTGACAGTCTGGACAATTGAAAGGGGCCTGGGGACAATAGTGGAGACAGTGCAAAGGAGTTGAGTTGGACGAATGATCAGAGTACAATGGAGGGGGTAATTTATGATGATGTTCTTATGGAAAATGTGAATCTAGGTGGGGGGGGGGGGGTGAGTGGTAGTAGGACGTGGAAGAGGAAACCCCGCGAGCAAGGTACTGGAAATGCGGACAATGATACGCTAAAAGATGATGAAAATGGGAAACGTAGGAGGGGGGATAGTGAGTCTGAGGTTTTGATCAAGAGAGTGAGGAGTTCGGATGACGGGGGCGTCTATATACCTGAGGCGGAGGTTGGCGAGACCCAACCCCATCGGGCCCAATGAATATTCTAAGTCTTAACTGTCGGGGTTTGGGCCACCTCGACGCAGTTGGTGGCCTCCGACACCTAATCCGGAGGGAGGCCCCGGCCATGGTGTTTCTGTGTGAGACGAAACTAAGTGGTCGTGAGATGGGGAGAGTGAGGGAGAAGTTTGAGGAGTATGATGGTCTTGACGTTGATAGTGTGGGTAGGTCGGGTGGGCTTTCTTTCATGTTGAAAAAAGGGATAGAGTGTGAGTTTTTATCTGCTTCAGTTCATTATATGTACTTCAAAGTGAAGGATTCTCGAGGGGAAGGGAGAGTAACGGGGTTCTATGGTTGGCCTAATGTCTCTGATAGGCATCTCTCATGGAAATTGCTTACTATTTTAAAATAACAACATGAGATTCCATGGGTGTGTGTTGGAGATTTCCATGGAAATATGACCATATTGAAAGAGCATACATGTTCAAGAGCATCTTCTTGAGGGAACCCATGAAAGGTATCTAATTGCACTTCATTGATCAAGGAAGCTTTGAGTTCAAAATTGATGTGTCGTATTTATATAGCTTTATTCCCTCGATTCCGTTGTCTTTTATGGTCGGAACGCGCTCTCTAGAGCCGTTTCTTCTAACATTTTGCTTTGAGTGAGTGTTTTTGTAGATTCTACACGATTTCAGGTCTTTATGTGCATTTAAACTCATATCTGGTTAGAAGAACGATCCCGAGACAAAACCCGTGCCTCGAGACGCTTAGGCGATGAAGAAATAAGAAGCGTTGATTCACTAGGCCATTGGGAAGCGGCCCTTTTCTCCTTTTATCAAGGCGTGCACGCCAGCCTGCATGTGACCGGCGGCCTGATGGCCGGCCGGCATGACACAAGGCCATTTTTAGCTTCAAATTGTAGCGTGCGTCGGCCCCTGCATGAGGCAGGCGGCCTGCCGGCCGGCCGGCGCGACACACAGCTTGTTTTCGCCTAATCTTGTATAACTAGGGGCTTGTATCATTTTTCTAAGATCACTTTTTCATACTTAGAATATTTTTCCTTAGAAAAAGCTCGTGACCCTTAAGATTCTAGCACTCGATTTCACTCAGATTCGACTTCGGTAATCTCGTTTATGCAATTGTTAGTTTTATATTTTCAATCTTTATCGCAAATTAGTTAGTTCGTCATAATTTTCTCTATTTGGCATTTCGTTGCTCCGTTTACTTCGCTAGATTTTCGTTTGATTATCGTTAGATTTGTTTGCTTCACTTTTAATCATGAATTCCATGTATGCGTATTGTTGTTCCGTAATTACCATGTGTAGCTAATTTTCTCGCTAGGGTCGAGGGGATCGATGGATTATTATTCGATTATGCTATGCTAGTACCATTTTCGCGTGCTTTATTGTCGATTAATTTGTTAAAGGCCACAACACGTTAATCTGTTTGGGAAATTCTAATTCTTGTGCGAAAGCCGAATTAGTATTAGATCACGCGCGATTTGGTAGAGAGTCTAATAAGTTGCGAGAGCCCGTTAGATCCTTCCTAGGTTGACACGATTCGAGAGAACGCGTTATAGCCGACTAGCATGTTTATGTGTTTACTATTCTTGTCGCATGACTGTTGAACGTCTATCGTGAACCCGTGACCTTAGTTTTTATCTCTTTATTAGATTCGATTATTTATTATCACATTTTAGTAGTGTTTCTATCTCTTTCCATCAACCAAACCGTTTAGAGCATCTAGAATCGCCATAGCTATTAGACTGGTTTAACCGTTCCCTGTGGATTCGATACCTTACTTGCCGCTATCTTGTAGTTAGTAGCATTAGGTTTTTCTTGATTGGGTGACACGACGTAACCCATATCAAATTTGGCGCCGTTGCCGGGGAAACGGTTTTTCTTGTTTTTTTTAGCTTGTTTCTTTTATGCTCTCTTTCGTCTCAAGGAATTAAAATTCCTTGAGATTGATCTCACTCCCTACTTGTAGTTTTGCTTATGCCCAGGTCTTTCCGGCCATCAGAGCTTACTCCGTTCGATCCTGAACCCGAGAAAACCTTTCGTAGGCGACGACAGTTTTGGAGAGAGATTTCCGCAGCTCCCAATCTTGTGACTTTGGAAGCTATTCATACTGAATTTGTAGCTGAGAATCAGTCCTTTGAAGAGGAACATCAATGTCAGTCCGAGACCATTTTACCATCTCCTCCGATCATAAAAATGCCGAAGCTTTCTAGTCATTCGGAGCCCGAGCAAACTGCTCTTCCTAAGTTGGTTAAACGACCAACTGCCACTCAAGGTACATTTGAGATTCGACCCGCCTTTATCACTTTGGTGGAGAAGAATCAATTTGGCGGTGAACCTAGGGAGGATCCTCACAAGCATATGAGGATTTTTACCGACTATTGTTCCACGATTCCACTTCCGGCCGGGATAACTCAAGAAGAAGTCATGGAGATGCTCTTCATGTTCTCACTACGGGATTCCGCTAGGGAGTGGATAACCGATCTCGATAAAGTCACCGAGGGGATCACTGATTGGAATTCTCTCGCTCTTGCCTTCTACAAGCACTACTACCCTCCACAAAAGACGAACATGCTCCGGAGTCAAATCACCAATTTTCGTCAAACTCCGAACGAGAATATTCATGAAGCGTGGGAGCGGTTCAAGAAGCTTGTGAAGGAATGCCCGCACCATGATTTTCAGGTTTGGTTTCTTTGTAACCAATTTTATAACGGGTTGTATGATGATTGCAGGAGTACACTTGATTCAGCATGCAATGGGCGTTTCCAATGTAATGTGGATGATGATAAGGCTTGGCAAACAATAGAAGAGATGGCATCTCACCACTCCCGATGGGGTAATCCACGTGGTAATACTCGATCAAACTCCGGTGAAAGTGGGTCCTCAAATGCCGTGGCCGTTCAATTAACCGCCTTGGCCAAGAGATTTGATGCATTTGAAGTGTCAAATTCTCAAGGAGGAGGAGGCATGCATCAAGTACATGCCATGCAAGAGTATGCATGTATGCGTTGTGGTGCCGCGGACCATCAAGCTCAGGATTGCCTAGGCTCCATAGAACAGGTGAATGCGTTCCATTCTATGCGTCCACGTTATCCATATATGAACCAACCAGGATATGATGCATCTCTTTTGTCTTACAGGAGTACTAATGTCTTGAACCCGCCTATTACGCCGGTTTATGTACCCCCACCGAAGCAGCATCTCCTGAATCAGCAGAATTTCCAGAATCAAGGAAATTTTCAGAACCAGCAGCAATTCCATAATTCTCAGAACCAGCAGAACCAGCAGGTTTTCGGTAATCAGAAGAATTTCCAAAATCAGGGAAATTTTCAGCAGCGACCTCACTCGGGTCAATTTCAACAAAATTTTGGCAATACTAATCAGAATTTCGGGAATTCTCACCAGAATTTCGGTACTAGTCAGCAGAATTTTGGCCAATCCTCAGCACAAGCTCAAGGTAATTCTTCTTCTTCTTCTTCGAGTTCTAATGAAATGGCTGAGCTTCGTAGTATGATGCAGATGATGGCCAAGACTCAGGACTCGATGATGGCACAAATGCAAAAGAATGATCAAGCTAAGGATAATGCCATCAAGAATTTGGAGAACCAAGTGGGACACCTTGCCGCGTCACAAGCAACGCGTCAACAAGGTAAACTCCCTTCTCAAGGTGATCAACAACATGATACGGCTAATGCGATCACTCTTCGTAGTGGCACACACTATGAGGGTCCGTCGATGCCTAAAGATGATACACCGGCCGAGAAGGAGGAGGTTCTAGTGGAAGATGTCAGTGAGGACATTATTGTGGAAACTCCAAGTGAAGATCAAGTTCCACCGCCCACTACTCCCGTTCCCACCCCGACTAGTCCAACAATTCAAGTACCATTCCCGGGTCGATTGAAGAATCGGAAGGAAGCTACCCAATTTGGCAAGTTCATGGAGGTTGTGAAGAATTTGCAGGTTACGGTCCCGTTTACCGAGCTCATTTTGCAGGTCCCGTCTTACGCAAAGTTTATGAAGGACATCTTGACTCGGAAGAGAAGCATTGGTGAGGTAGAAACCGTCGCTCTTACTGCAGAGTGTAGTGCATTTTTACAGAACAAGGCTCCACCAAAGCTAAAGGACCCCGGTAGTTTTTCGATTCCTTGCACTATTGGCACTTTATCGATTGATAAGGCATTATGTGACTTAGGTGCTAGTGTAAGTGTCATGCCTTATTCCGTTTGTGAAAAACTTAATATGGGTCCTCTTAAGTGTACTAGTGTCACTTTGCAGATGGCGGATCGTTCCATAAAACGTCCTTTGGGAGTTTTAGAGGACGTGCCCGTTAGAGTTGGAAATTTTTTTATCCCAGTTGATTTTATCGTCCTTGACATGGCCGAGGACACCCAAATTCCCATAATTTTGGGAAGGCCATTTTTGCACACCGCCGGCGCGGTGATTGCTGTCAAGAACGACAAATTGACCTTGGAAGTGGGTGGAGACACCATTGTTTTCTGCTTAGATAGTACACTTAAGAACCCGATGGTAACGGATTCTTGTTGCATGATTGATATTGTGGATGTTTTGGTTCATGATTCTATGGAGGCGTCCCTTATACGGGACCCCTTAGAGGCTTTGATATGTTTGGAAGCGTGTGCAGGTGATGCTTCCGTTGACTCTGCTGTTGTTGATGCTTTGGAAGCCGCTTTGGAAGGAAGGATGCTCACGGAGGAGCCAGGTGTCGATGTAACCAACATCGTGCACACCTCATTTACTATTGACATATCCATTCTGGAGCGTAAGCCACTTCCGTCTCACCTAAAATATGCCTTTTTAGACGATACCGAAAGCTTCCCCGTGATTGTAAGTGCCGATTTAACTGAGCAACAACTTTCTGATTTGTTAGTTGTTTTGAAGAAAAATAGGAAGGCTTTGGGGTATAGTCTTGATGACTTGAAGGGAATTAGTCCCGATTTTTGTATGCATAGAATTAATCTCGAGGAAGGTCATCGTCCTTGTGTCCAGGGTCAACGTAAGTTGAACCCGAATATGCAAGAGGTTGTTAAAAAGGAAGTTATGAAATTGTTGGATGCGGGAATTATTTATGCAGTTCCCGATTCAAAGTGGGTGAGTCCGGTACAAGTTGTACCTAAGAAGGGCGGGACTACTGTGGTCCCGAATGAAAAGAATGAGTTAATCCCTACACGAATCGTGACGGGATGGAGAATGTGCATAGACTATAGAAGGTTGAACACCGCTACACTTAAAGACCATTTCCCATTGCCTTTTATCGACCAAATGCTTGAGAGACTAGCATCTCACAAGTATTTTTGCTATTTGGATGGATATTCGGGATTTTTCCAGATCCCGATACACCTCGCCGACCAAGAAAAGACCACGTTTACTTGTCCCTATGGCACTTTCGCATATCGCAGGATGCCATTCGGGCTATGTAATGCACCCGCCACCTTTCAAAGATGCATGATGAGCATCTTTTCCGACTACATCGAGTCCATTATGGAAGTGTTTATGGACGACTTTAGTGTGTATGGTATGAGTTTTTCAGCTTGTTTAGCTAACTTGGATACCATTTTAAACCGATGTGTCGAGGTCAGTTTGGTCTTGAATTTGGAGAAGTGCCATTTCATGGTCACTGAGGGTGTAGTTTTGGGTCATGTGGTCTCCGAAAAGGGCATTCAGGTGGATAAAGCAAAAGTGCAAGTGATTGAGCAATTGCCCTTGCCGGTTAATGTAAAGGGAGTGAGGAGTTTCCTTGGTCATGCGGGATTTTATCGCCGCTTTATCAAGGACTTTTCCAAAATTGCTAAGCCACTTACACAATTGCTCCTAAAGGATGCCCCTTTCGATTTTACTGATGAGTGTGTGGAAGCTTTTAACAGGATTAAGCAGGCCCTTATATCGGCTCCGATTATTCAGTCACCGGATTGGAATTTGCCATTCGAGATAATGTGTGACGCGAGTGATTATGCTGTGGGAGCGGTTTTGGGCCAAAGGAAGGACAAAGTCTTGCATGTTATATACTATGCTAGTAAAACACTTGATAATGCTCAAGTTAACTATGCAACTACCGAGAAGGAATTGCTAGCTATAGTGTATGCTTTGGAGAAGTTCAGAACTTATTTGGTTGGATCGGAAGTCATTGTTTTCACCGATCATGCGGCTCTCAAGTACCTCCTTGCTAAGAAAGAAGCGAAGCCCCGATTACTTCGATGGATCCTCCTCCTCCAAGAGTTTGATTTATCGATCCGGGATAAGAAAGGAGCGGAAAATGCCGTTGCAGATCATTTATCGAGGCTTAGAGTCGAGGAGGAAGGAGTTGTCATCCCCATAGATGACTCTTTTCCCGATGATTCTCTCATGGCCTTAACTACCGGTGAAAGCGAAGGACCTTGGTATGCGGATTATGCCAATTATTTAGTTGGCGAGGTATTACCCTCCGATCTCTCTTATCAACAAAAGAAAAAATTCCTACATGATGTTCGACAATTTTTCTGGGATGACCCCTATTTATTTAAGGAGTGTGCCGATGGTATTTTCCGTCGATGTGTCCCTCAGTGGGAAGTTCAGGGAGTTCTAGAGAGTTGTCATTCATCACCATATGGTGGTCATCATGGACCGAGCCGAACCACGGCTAAGGTCCTCCAGTCGGGTTTTTATTGGCCAACTTTATTCCGAGACGCCCAAGCTTTTATTATGTCCTGCGACGCATGTCAAAGGACCGGTAATATTTCTAGGAGGCATGAGATGCCTCAAAATGGGATTCTCGTGGTAGAAATTTTTGATGTCTGGGGTGTAGACTACCAAGGCCCGTTCCCGTCATCCAAGGGCAACCGATATATTTTGGTTGCGGTTGATTATGTCTCCAAGTGGGTGGAGGCGGTAGCATCTCCTGCTAATGATGCTAGAACGGTAATATCTCTGTTTAAAAAGACTATTTTTCCCCGCTTTGGTGTTCCAAGAGCGATTATTAGTGATGGTGGAAGCCATTTCCATGAGAAGCGACTTGATGCTTTACTTGCTAAGTACGGTGTCTCTCACCGTACCGGTCTTGCCTACCACCCTCAAACGAGTGGGCAAGTTGAGGTGTCCAATAGGGAAATCAAGTCTATTCTCCAAAAGGTCGTGTCAAAAGCTCGGAAGGATTGGAGTTCTAAGCTAGATGATACACTATGGGCTTATTGTACCGCCTTTAAGACGCCTATTGGTACTTCCCCTTATCGTTTGGTTTATGGCAAGTCATGCCATTTACCGGTCGAGCTTGAGTACAAGGCTTGGTGGGCGATCAAGGAGCTTAACTTGGATCCACATTTAAGCGGGGAGAAGAGACTCATGCAATTGAATGAGTTGGAGGAATTCCGTCTTGGTGCCTATGATAGTGCTCGGGTTTATAAGGAGCGCACCAAGCGGTGGCATGACAAGCATATCCTTCACCGTGAGTTCAATGTGGGGGATAAGGTATTATTGTTTAATTCTAGACTCCGGTTGTTTCCCGGAAAGTTAAAGTCTCGTTGGTCCGGACCTTTTTCTGTCACCCATGTGGGTAAATTTGGCTCGATTGAAGTCGAGAGTGATTCGGGTGAACGATTCAAGGTGAATGGTCAACGATTGAAGTTATATCATGAAGGTGCTCAAGTTGGAGCGATTGAAGTTATACGACTTCATCCCGTTCCCTCATTCCACTAAATCTTGAAACTCATCAAGTCGTGCGGGACTCTAAACCAGCGCTACCGGGAGGCAGCCCGAGTATGTAAATAATTTCCCTCATTCTCGTTTTTTTTATTTATCTTTATTTTTTATTTATTTAGATGATTTAGTGAGGACGAGAGGAGGGACTAATGTTTTTGGAGACGCGCAGAATCATCGGAAATGACTTGAATTGAAGTTATTAGAAAAAAAAGGAGAGGAGAAATTCACCATGCATGTGATAATATAGCAGGTCGCCTCAGCCTAGGCCTAGGGGGCCTATCGACTCTAGGGGCCGAGGCGCAAAGTGGATTTGAGTACTAATAGAGTGATTTGTGCGTCTCAGCCTACCCCCAGGCCCCCTATTGACTTCAGGGGCCGAGGTACATGGGAAATTAGAGGATATTGGAGCAAAAATCTCGAAAAATGGAGAAAAAGAGGGTCCGGCCGGCCAGCCGGCCGCCGGTTCAGACCGGCTGGCTATTAGACACGCTATATATATTAAATAATTGGGATGTTCATCAGGCCGGCCAGCCGGCCGCCGGTCCGGACCGGCTGGGGCGTACATCAGACCCCCAAACCCCTTTTTTTTTGTCCTTCACTCATTCATTTCCTCCCCTCAACTCTCTCTCTTCTCTCTCTCACCTCCCCCAAAACCCCAATAATCCCAATTTCCCAGCTTCACTATCTCCCTACTTCACTCTCATTCCTCATTTTTTCCCCATATTTTCCCAAAAACTAGTACTTTCAGCCGATTTGCAATGCCTCCTCGGAACAAGCGCACCAGAAACGACCATGCTCAACCCGACATTGAGCCCAATCCAGTTTTTTCCGGTGTAATTTTTACCACTATTGACCAAAAGGTACGGTTTCAAAATTTGAGAAAGCGGTCTATTGTTCCTACTCGTTTTATCGATCGTGATGCTATGCGAACTTTAGGCTTAGATTCTGCTTTGGAACTATTGTTTAAGGGTGTTGGTATGGGTACATTTTTTTACGATGCGTCGTAATACGTATACCCAGCTTACGTTGGAATTTCTGAGTTCGTTTGAGGTACATAAGAATAGACGGTCTGGTGATATTTCTGTTGAGTTCCGTTTACTGAATACTAGTTTTGCGCTGAGCCTGAAGCAGTTTGGGAATTGTTTTGACCTTAAGGATTATGATGACCGTACACCACCCGAGTATGCTAATTTTAGGGTGGGATATTTTTGGGATTGCATTGCTGATGCCCCGCATACTACCGTGGGGCATATGAGTTCAAACAATATTCATAACCCTGTTATTAAGGTTTGGCAGAGGTTTATGGGATGGACGATTTTTGCTCGGAAGGAGCCACATAATGTGCGCACCGAGGAGGTGTCTATTTTGGGCTCGTATTTGCGGCGTAAGCCGAAGGTGTGGCATATTAATATTTCCTATCACCTCGTCCTTCAGTTTAGGAGAATAGCTACGGCCGTTGCCGATGTTCCTATTTATATAGGCGGGTTAGTCACGCAATTAGCTGTTCGGTTGACCGCTTTTAACGAAGCGGATCATGAACCAGTCCCGGGCGAGATTACCCTTAGCCTACGTTATTTGGCTTCTCTTAACTGGATTTCTTCTAGGCATCAGAATCGTTGGGCTTGGCTTATTCATGAGTAGGCAACTATTATTTTGCAAGCCGGGTCGATTTTATCACTTGAGGCTGATCAGCCTAATTATTTCTTACCCGTCGCTGCCCCTAGCTCTCTTCCCTCGTCGCATGCTGTTACCTATACTCGTCGCCCGACGAGCGAGCCTAGTACTTCCCAGCCCGCCTCTGAGCTCTGTCCATCTCAGCCTGCATCTAAGCCTACCACCACTACTGCTTTTGAGCAGCCTCCTCCACCACCCCAGTATGCTCCTCTCCATCCCGATCTGATTTCTTGGATGGAGCGCATGGAGTTGAGTGCCGGTTCGTCCCGTTCTGATTTTGATACTTTTCGCACGGAGACTCGTGCCGACACCGCTGCTACTCACGCTCGCCTCGACAGGTTATATGCTGATCAGTGTCTCGGGATGTATCCCGTTTATGATGACTATGCTAGGCGTGCGGCTGTGCCACCACAGGGCCCTTACCCCTCGTACTTTTCGTGGCCCGTGGGTGGTTATACTGATCCTTCGATTCATGGCGGCTTTCATCTTCACACTGACTATTTCAGCGCCCCAACGGGCCCTGCTTTTGGAGCCGCTAGTGATTATCAGGGAGGTGGTTGGTATACGGGTGGTGCATCTGGCTCCGGGACTGCTGCAGATGATGATATGGAGGATGATGATTTCGGTGATGACGATGATTTCGGTGATGATGATCAGTAGCGGATTGCTGATTCCGCTACCTCTCCGTGTATATATTTGGTATGTCTTTTCTCTATCCTCAGTTTTTATTTGTGCCCCCCACCAATTTTGAGTCTGTATGATATGGACATTGAGGACAATGTCGAGTCTAGCGTGGGGGAGTTTTTAGTATTTTTAGTTTTATTTCCTTGAGTCTTAGCGTCTGTCTATGATACCGATTATGCAGCAATGATGATAATTTGCGCTCTTTAGGCTACCTACTCATTCTTAATTGGCATTCATCTGACCTTTGTTATGTGGAATAATAATTAATCGATAAGTATGCAACCAACTGAGCTATAATTTGTGATACCCATTTAGACCGACCTTGCATTTAGGCTTTAGCTACAAAATTGGTGAGATGTAGAGCCTCCTGTAGCCAGTACATTCATACCTGGCTACCACTTAGGTTGTGTGTGTAGGTCTCCTCGTGGAATATGTTATGTCAATACGCATAAGTATGGTGTTGTCCCCTTTATTTTGACTAACTTGCCTAGTGATCATTTTTGGGACTTTTTCATTTTTCATCTATTTCTAGCCATTTTCTCCTTGGCTGTTATATAAAGAATTCACAAAATGAACTACAAAATCAAATTTGCCTACCTAGCCAAGCTTGATGAAGTAGGTCACCTAGTGCGTTCTATGCTCGTTATTGTGCGATTATGGAGATCTTTGGTGGATGTTTGGATGTGGTTGAATCTGTTTCAAGGGAGTATGTAGATTTTGTCCGGGCCAATTTGAGTCATTGTTTATATTTGCTTCTAATTTCATCAAGCTTTGAAAAAAATCGAAAAAATGAATAAAATAAAATAAAAACAAAAAAAAAAAAATCTTATTCTCGTTACTTTTATTTTCCGTTTACTTGATGAAATTCGAGCGCCCTCTTTTGACCCCGGACACGTCCTCATTGGTTGGTGGTTTGTATGTTTTGTTTATGGAAGTGGAAGAATTTTTGAGTTGAGCATTATCGCACTAGTTAGTTCACTAGCTTGGCTTTAACCTCACATGACCATATCGATTTCCACCTTCTACCTTGTTATCATCATCCTTGCCTCCCTTTGTGATCTTAGCATGTTTTGTAAAAATTTAGAGGTCGATACCATACTAGATTGCGGGCATATTTCCATGAGTTTGAGTAGTTGAGCGTTCTCACATATATATTTTTTCACATATACACACCCTTCCTAATTGAGCGATGAGTGGCTCCGTGAGCAGCCTATGCAAGGGTTTTGGTTGAAAATGTGGTTTTTACATATTATGCTTGGTGAAGTTGTGCATTTGTTGATGGATTAATTTTCCTATTTCCCGTCTTGGAATTCGTTTCCTCGACTTGGTTAGATGTTTGCTATGATGGACTTGAGTATTTGGTTGCTTATTATTTGCTTTGAGCTGTTTCGGTATTATATTAGTTGTTTTCTTACGGGTCTTGCTTGAGGACAAGCAAGGGTTCGGTTCGGGGGAAGTTTGATGTGTCGTATTTATATAGCTTTATTCCCTCGATTCCGTTGTCTTTTATGGTCGGAACGCGCTCTCTAGAGCGTTTCTTCTAACATTTTGCTTTGAGTGAGTGTTTTTGTAGATTCTACACGATTTCAGGTCTTTATGTGCATTTACACTCATATCTGGTTAGAAGAACGATCCCGAGACAAAACCCGTGCCTCGAGACGCTTAGGCGATGAAGAAATAAGAAGCGTTGATTCACTGGGCCATTGGGAAGCGGCCCTTTTCTCCTTTTATCAAGGCGTGCACGCCAGCCTGCATGTGACCGGCGGCCTGATGGCCGGCCGACATGACACAAGGCCGTTTTTAGCTTCAAATTGTAGCGTGCGTCGGCCCCTGCATGTGGCAGGCGGCCTGCCGGCCGGCCGGCGCGACACACAGCTTGTTTTCGCCTAATCTTGTATAACTAGGGGCTTGTATCATTTTTCTAAGATCACTTTTTCATACTTAGAATATTTTTCCTTAGAAAAAGCTCGTGACCCTTAAGATTCTAGCACTCGATTTCACTCAGATTCGACTTCGGTAATCTCGTTTATGCAATTGTTAGTTTTATATTTTCAATCTTTATCGCAAATTAGTTAGTTCATCATAATTTTCTCTATTTGGCATTTCGTTGCTCCGTTTACTTCGCTAGATTTTCGTTTGATTATCGTTAGATTTGTTTGCTTCACTTTTAATCATGAATTCCATGTATGCGTATTGTTGTTCCGTAATTACCATGTGTAGCTAATTTTCTCGCTAGGGTCGAGGGGGATCGATGGATTATTATTCGATTATGCTACTTTGATACTAAATGTATAATTATGCTAGTACCATTTTTGCGTGCTTTATTGTCGATTAATTTGTTAAAGGCCACAACACGTTAATCTGTTTAGGAAATTCTAATTCTTGTGCGAAAGCCGAATTAGTATTAGATCACGCGCGATTTGGTAGAGTCTAATAAGTTGCGAGAGCCCGTTAGATCCTTCCTAGGTTGACACGATTCGAGAGAACGCGTTATAGCCGACTAGCATGTTTATGTGTTTACTATTCTTGTCGCATGATTGTTGAACGTCTATCGTGAACCCGTGACCTTAGTTTTTATCTCTTTATTAGATTCGATTATTTATTATCACATTTTAGTAGTGTTTCTATCTCTTTCCATCAACCAAACCGTTTAGAGCATCTAGAATCGCCATAGCTATTAGACTGGTTTAACCGTTCCCTGTGGATTCGATACCTTACTTGCCGCTATCTTCTAGTTAGTAGCATTAGGTTTTTCTTGATTGGGTGACACGACTTAACCCATATCAAAAATATTCGGGGATAGTTCCATAGAAAACGGGGGAAGGAGTTCCCTCATGAGTACGTTGTGAATGAGAACCAAGAGTTGTCATGTTGGCTTCTTGGAGGCTTTTTGGTGATGGAGGTGATTTGGGAGGTGAAAGGGTCGGAGAATTTTCTTATGGAGATGGTGTTTCTTGTGGATTGAAAGGGTATTCTATGTTTGGAGTGATGAGAGGTGTTGTAGAAAGTGAATTTAGTGGAGTGAAAGGTGTAAGTGGATTACTAAAGGTGGAATTTATGGTGATAAGTGATGTGAATGGATTTGGAAAGAGTGGAAAGATATGATGTATGTTTGGTGGTGTAGACACCCACATTTTGACCGCCAGATGTCTATAGTAGTTTCCGAAAAACACCCGATGATGATCGGACGCGAACATGCTTTAATGGACTCGGATATAGGCTCGAAGTCATGGACATTTGGTTTAGGCTTTTTATGGAGTACAAATCTCACAAAGTCAACCTCAAAATCAGGCCCAGTGGGTCATTTCGAGTCAAATAAGACTAGTTTGGGTCGAATCCGGCACCAGGGGCAAAATCGTGTTTCAGCAACCGAGTCAAGCCCGGTCAAAGATATTTTTTCGAGACACACGGACCAGCCGTGTCATCTCACGAGTTCGGCCTAGATACGAACACTAAGAAAAATCAGCCTCAAAAGTATTAAACAAATCCATTTAAGGATAGAATTCGATCTCAAGTAGGAATTCTATCCGGATACCGAATCAAACACTCGACCGAGCATCAAATACTCGGCCGAGCAACCTCGTTCCAGCGAGATGCCGTGACTTCCCCACCAAGAAAGGGAGTTCTCGTTCCTCTCGACTTCTCGCTTTTCCTATCCAAAGCGGTATTTCTCATCCAACCACCTCTCCTAGCCAAGGTCGGGAATTCTCCTATAAATAGGCCCCTTGCACACACAATTACGACATCAATCAATAATAATTCCACACATCGATCATTCATACACTTTTTACATCGATCATAACTTAAAAAAATACCGACGTTCATAACACCGAATAATCGATATTACAACCCGGCAATACCAACCAAAAACCGACCCAAAAAACCGGACATCCCCGTCACCTTGCACGACCCGAATCACCACCCTAACTCACCCACATTATCTCGACGCTCCCGTGCCTAAGCCACTTTCCGACGAGCCTTATTCCGAGAAAAAAACGCATGTAGGTTGAGGGTGTAAAATCAAAACCCGACTTCTCCTTTCTCTCTTCCTTCCTCTAGTCTTTTTTCGTTTTTTTTGTGTCGTCGTCGGTCGTTTTTTTATGGGTCGTCGTCACATCGTCTATTTTTTTCTATAATAACGATATTACAAAATTATTTTCATAAAACAAAACATTCTTAAAAATACGGTATCGATTCTCTAGTCGAATATCGTATCAAAAGAATAACATTAAACCCGTTGATGCTAGAAAATCGTTATACGGTCTTAAAAATATAATACAACGATTTTTAACGCGGAGGGAGTCAAACATCGTTTTTTTAGCTTAAACTTTACAAAGCGATTTTCAAACCTTTTTTTTTTTTTTTTTTTTTTTTTATCTTTTCAAAAAATTATTCCGACTATTTGATATCGATTTCATAATCGAATATCGAATACGACGAATATCGAAAATATAAATCGAGTATAAATTAATCCATATTAGCGAGCCGAGACAGCCACCCGCGCGAGTCGCGCCCCCTTCCAGGCGAGTCGCGCGGGGGCCTGAAAACCGAGACCCTTTTTTTTGTTTTCTCGTTTTCTCTATTTTTTTAAGATCGTTTTTTTACCTAAAACAACAACTTTCTCGGCATATTTTCAAATTTCGACAAATATTTTTTCGACCTCGGTCAACACGTGTTTAATCCATCACGTGTCACAAAACTTTTCGAAATTATGCATATCATCGTATTTACATTCTTATTTAATTTACAAACCGTTACTAACTTGTTTGCTCATGTTTGTAGCGATTTATTTTCATCTTTTGTTTTATTGGACTAAAACGAATTTCACATGCTAAATATAACTTTGACGTTATTAGTTTAAGATGCATTAAACGACTTAGCAAACATAACTCACATGTTTAGCCAAAACGCTCTTTGCATATCATTCCACTGTCGAACTAACGCGTGTACACAAAAAACGAACGATATCTTAGTAAAGGCCGCTAAGTGCGGGCGGGGTTGGGTGTTCTCTGTGAACTTCCCAACATGTACTCTCACCCCTTACTCAGAACCATGGTTTCCGGATGTCCGAATCCATTGGCAACGAGAGTCATTCAATGCACGATATCCGATAATGTCGGTATCGGTATCAAATGCAAAGGGACGAACCCCAAAAGCTCTGACATCGGAAATGGGCCGTATTTTGTACACGGCCCACTACGACATAGAGTGGGTTCGAACGGGCCCGAACTCCCACAAAGTTCGGTGGTGACTCCTACTTCGATTTAAATTTCAATTCGATCCATTCTCATATGGAGATTCATTCGCCTCCCCAAACCCGCACGTGGCCGTGTCGGGGTAGACCTATGTCATGTCCACAATTTGGCGACTCCACTGGGGGTTAACTGATGTGTCACTTACCATCGGCATCCTCAGGGTGAGACTCGAAAAGAAATCGTTCGAATAGTAATGTACACATTTTAGTTTAATGGTTCATGCATAACCCAATTTTTTCCCGGGCTGGTTACCTGTGACCGACGCCCCACTATACCGCGGTGCGTTCCTAAATGGTTGAACTAAAGACTTCGATGGCGGAACTCGCATGGGTTTTACGGTAGATTCTAAGACCAACTCGGCTTAGGAGGACCGTCCTGATTTGCGAGAAAGCTATCGTCGTTGGTATAGACCCTCTTTCGACCGACCGAGACATAGATTAAGAGCATACATGGTGTCGTTATACTGTTTCCATGACTACGTGCTACTTGATCTATTTATCGTCTTTTCACAAAACGTCATTTTCAAAACTTGCATCTTTTCAAAATCATCCATTTTCAAGACCCGGAAAGCTACCGAATTTAGGACTTATGATTTTTGACTCAAAATAACCTATTTTTAGCCGGTATGCTGCCCAAACTTTATCAAAATTTCCGAAATTCCGGTCCGATAAGACTTTCCGGTTTTCAAAAAAAAATCGGGCCATCCGATCCAACTTTTTCGGGTTTTTCTAAAATCCAAATCTCCCTTTTCAAAACCTTCCTCTTCTTAGGACTTCCCGTATTTAGCAGTGTCGGGTTTTGTCGTAAGTCATAAGAGTCTATAGCGCCGAAACTCCTTTGATCCTATATCACGAGTTTCTTCCCCATCCCAGTCCGCCTTATTTGTCAAGGCACGGCCCACTCGCGTAGGACGAACTCCTACAAAGGTGGGCCCATTTACACATTCGAGTCCAAAGTCTGGGGAATTCACACATGGATCTTCCTTCGAACGGGACTAGGCCCACTTTGCCAAATCCTAAGGAAAGCCCATCGTCCACGAGTCACCCGTCTAGGAGTCGGTTTCTCAGTCCCTTTTCTAAGTCTAGTCTTTCCTTGCTCGGGATGCACTATCTGGGTCCGTTTCTGATTACACGGTGTTCTTACAGACAGGCCACCCTTCACCCGAACCATGACGAAAGAAGCCATTGATGAGTTGACAGCTTCATTGACTAAGCTACAAGATCAACTGACACAGATGAGGCAGGACCAGATCGTCATCCTCACGCGGGTAAGCGCAGTCGAACAAGGAACTCCTAGTGGTGGCCCTTCCAATGTTCGACGGAACTGAAGACCCGGTATTACATATCCGGGCTTTCAAGGAATTCATGGCCCTTAAGGGGGTTAAGTCAAACATGTTCAAGCACCTGTTTGCCTCTTCCCTCGAGAAGCACCCGAGAGCCTGGTTCTACAGGCTCGATTCCAAGAAATACAAGTCTTGGGATGATGTGGCGACGGAAGTCGCTCGAAACCATGCCGACAACACCGAAATCCAAACCACGATGCGCACCCTGGAAGTAATGGCCCAGGAACCAAAGGAAGGATTTACAAAATACCTTCAACGCTGGAGGGCTGAAAGCGTCAAACTGGTCGACAAGCCCAGTGAGAAAGGGCTGGTAGAAGCCTTCGTGAAGAACCTACTTCCCGCTTACCGGATCCATCTCCGGTACGCCATCATACCCAACTTTGCTGCCCTAACTGAAATGGGGATGAGAATTGAAGATGATCTAAGATTGGAGAGCCTCACTAAGGCCTCTGCCAAGGGTTACCAAGGGGCCAGCTCATCCACAAGCAAGCCCATATCTGCTACTGCTGCTCGTAGCATTTTTGACGAGGTTAATCTACTTGATACCCCGTCCAAGAAGAATACCACACCTCGGGTATTCACCGACATAGGTACCACCTATGCAAATGCCTTACAAAGGCTCTCATCAAAAGGCCTGATCAACCCGATAGGCCCAACACCTGAAATCCCGGTCGAGCGTCGCTCCAAGGCCTACGACATCCAGGCCTATTGCCAGTACCATCGTGGCAAGGGACACGATACCGAGAAATGCTGGAAGCTAAAGCATCTTATCCAGGATCTCATCGAAAGTGGAAAGATCCCTTTACCTAGAGGCAAGCCCAGCAACAAGGATAATCCGTTGGCCACTCACGCCATTTTCTCCGGGGAAGTAGTTGACTGCTCACATCTCATTTCCCCATTTGTCCCGCAAATAAACGGGATCTGGTGCGACGACGAAGATGACATCTATCTTACTAAGGGGGAAGTTGTTCCCATCACGCCCAAAGAGATCCAGAAGGTTAAGACCAAAGCCTTAGCCAGTAATCATCTTAAGGACGCCCTTATCGTCGCCGAGCCATCTAGGTTGGAGGCCACCCCGGAGGAACCAACCACCGAAAAGGCTCTCGTAAAGCAGCTGAACAAAACTCGAGTTGACCTCTCTATATGGCAACTCCTAGTCAGCTCACAAGAACATCGAGAGGCACTTACTAAGGGCCTCGATCAAGTCAAAATCGACTCTACGGCTACTCCAGCCGAAATGGTAGCCACGGTTCTGCCCCACCTAAAGGGGAAGGCCAAGGAAGAAGGCCCACTTATCACCTTCTCCAACGCTGATCTACCACCGTTCGGGCCTACTCACAACATGGCCCTCTACATTACGGTGATCTGCCGTGGAAAGTACCTTCCCATGACCTTGATCGATGATGGGTCCGCAGTTAATGTCCTCCCCTTGAGGACCGCTAAAGCCCTCGGCATCACCGAGGCCGACTACATTCCCACAGCTCAAACCATTCAGGCCTTCGACGGAAGTCCAAAGTCAGTAGCCGGGGCCGTAAGACTTACTATCATAACAGGCCCGATAGAAAAGGAGCTGGAATTTCAAGTGATCGACGTGACTTCTTCCTTTAACCTTCTTTTAGGAAGACCTTGGATCCACGCAACCAGGGCAATATCTTCCACTCTGCATCGAAAAATCAAGCTGCCTCTGCACGATACCGTCATCACTTTAGAAGCCACACCTATGACTGTGGCTAATTGTAACACCTCAGACCGCACCGATCTCTGGGGGTTCGACTTCATAGGGGCAATCGAGGAAGAGTATCTTTTCCGACCCTACTTCACGGTTAGCATCGATCGGATGCTGCAAAATCTGGGCTATCTACCAGGGGCTACATCAAGGCCCAATCTCCCCGCAGGGAAAATTATCGAGGTTCTAGATAAAGGGAGGTCTCAAACCGGTCTGGGTTACACCATAACCCCGGAAAATATGGGCCAAACCGGAGCCAGCAAAGTCACCTTTGTCACTCCAGTATTCGAACCCGTCCAGACAGGCCTATATAGGCCCGACGCCACGCGCCCTGGGACCCACTTGGCCCAGGACTGCAACTTTATACCAGATGACATCTTCGCCCTTATCCAGTCCGAAGATGCTAAAAATGCTGAGCCCGCACTGGGACTACTTTTTGGAGAAGAACTCACGGCCCAGCGCCGAAGGAAGAGCTGGTCAATCTCATTCTCCGCAGCCGCAACTTTGATCCATCTAAGCTAATCTCGGACGTAGGATCCGAGACGGGAAAAAGAGCCTGGAGGAAGACCGTCAAATGGACTGACGGTCAAGGAAGGACCTACAAGCTGATCGCGGGAGAAGGAGAAATGCCAGAGTCTGAGTCCAAGTCCGAGTCTGAGTCCGAGTCAAAGTCTGAGATTGAGTCTAGTGAGTCCGGCGCTAGGTCAGTCCTGTAACTCCTCCTCTCCCTTTAGTCATTCCTGGTGTTTCGGGGGCTGTCCCGGACACCTTGGCTATTCCGCCACTGACTAACGATCAGATGGCAGCTCTTTTCGAGCTTTCCTCTAAATTTATGAGCAATAATAACAACCGTTCTACTTACGACTTGTCTCATTTTCAAAACTTTCTCAATTTCAAAAATATTCTGTGCAATGACATTGAGAAACCCGACGAACAGGTATCCCTACCTCCACATCTGATCAAGCAGCTAGAGCAAAGGGAGTCCCGCAACCCGGTAATCGAAGAAACCGAGTCCATTAACGTGGGAACAACCTTAGAACCTCAGATGCTTAAGATAGGGTTATCTTTTGATCCCGAGAAGAAACGACAATTCATGAATCTCCTTCAAGAATTCAAAGACGTCTTCGCATGGTCCTACAAGGACATGCCGGGGATAGACCGCGAAATAGCCGAGCACCATATACCAATCAAGGAAGGGTTCAAACCGGTTAAGCAGAAACTCCGCCGCATGAGGCCCGAATGGTCCCTTAAGGTCAAAGAGGAAGTTGATAAACAATTTAAAGCTGGTTTCATACAGGTTTCGGAGTATCCAGATTGGGTTGCAAACATCGTACCGGTTCCTAAAAAGGACGGTAAGGTGCGTGTCTGTGTAGACTTTCAGGATCTTAACAAGGCAAGCCCGAAAGACGATTTCCCGCTACCACACATCGATATACTGGTGGATAATACAGCTGATCATGCCTTTCTATCATTTATGGATGGGTATGCCGGATACAACCAGATAAAAATGGCAAAAGAGGATATGGATAAGACCACCTTCATTACACCTTGGGGTACTTATTGCTATACTGTTATGCCATTTGGTCTCATCAATGCCGGGGCCACCTATCAACGAACCGCCACAACTTTATTACATGACATGATGCATAAAGAAGTGGAAGTTTACGTGGACGATATGATCGTCAAATCTAAAGACAGGGACGGTCACATCACCGCCCTGAGAAAATTCTTCACCCGATTATGCAAATACAACATGAGGTTAAACCCTCAGAAATGCAGTTTCGGGGTAACATCTGGCAAATTACTGGGTCATATCGTTAGCCAATGCGGTATCGAAGTCGATCCAGCCAAAATCAAGGCCATCACCGAGATGCAACCCCCTAAAACCGAAAAGGAGATAAGAGGGTTTCTCGGGAAAGTCCAATATATCAGCAGATTCATTTCAAAGCTAACCATGGTGTGTGAACCGATCTTCAAGAAACTGAAAATAGGGGAACGGTTACTATGGGACGATAAGTGTCAAGCAGCCTTTGATAGAATCAAAGAAATCTTGTCTTCACCGCCAGTTTTGATGCCACCTCAACCCGGTTTGCCTTTGTCACTATACCTAACCACGACAGAGACAACCACGGGGGCTATGCTAGCTCAGACGATCAACTCCGAAGAACGGGCTATATACTACATCAGCAAAAAGTTTTTAGAGTACGAGTGTAAATACACTATGCTCGAAAAAAACGTGTTTAGCTTTGGTCTGGGCCACCAAGAAGCTCCGACATTACATGCTCAGTTACGAGGTACAAGTACTATCTAGAATGGATCCGGTCAAGTACCTTTTCGAAAAGCCCATTCTCAGCGGCAGGATATCAAGATGGACCCTAATGTTGGCAGAATTCGATCTAAAGTTCGTACCATTGAAAGCCATCAAAGGCCGGATAGTAGCCGAGTTTCTCGCCGACAGTCCCATAACCGAAGAAGGACACACCGACACTTGGTCCTTCCCGGATGAAGATATTTTCCATACCGACACCAAAACGTGGGATTTATACTTTGACGGGGCATCCAATTTCCGAGGATTTGGAGTCGGGATTCTCCTAATCTCGCCAAGAGGGGAACATACTCCCGTGTCTATCAAATTAGACTTTGACGTCACTAATAATGCCGCTGAGTATGAAGCATGCATCCACGGGCTACAAGCCGCCGCTGATTTAGGGGTCACAAACCTCCGAGTACACGGCGACTCATCTCTAGTCATTAATCAAGCGCTCCAAAAATGGAAAACCCGAAATGCTAACCTTGTGGCCTACCAGGCACGAGTAAGGCATCTCGAGAAACAATTCCAAAAGGTGGAGTATATATACTTACCTCGGGAGGAAAATCAGTTCGCAGATGCACTCTCAAAACTGGTATCTTTATTAAACATTCCCGACCATGTGACCAGCATGCCAATCTGTGTCGAAAGACGATACGAGCCAGCGTATATCCACGACATCGAAGATATCGAGATACCTGATCCCGAGCCATGGTATAAAGCTATCCAAGCATACTTGACGACCGGGGAATATCCATCCGAGGCCGACAATTGAGCCAAAAAAGCCTTACGTAGGCTAGCGACCCAGTTCATCCGTACCGACGACGGGCAACTTTACAAAAAGACACCGCATGGGGCTCTCCTTTTATGTGTTGATAAAACTAATCCAGAAAAGGTTATGGCCGAAGTACATGACGGAGAGTGTGGTCCACACATGAATGCCCAGATGCTAGTCCGGAAGATCATGAGACTCGGATATTACTGGAATAGCATGGAAACCGATTGCCAGCTATATGTCAGACATTGTCATAATTGCCATATTTTCGCTAATGTACAACATATGCCGTCATCCCTGCTATATACCATGACATCACCTTGGCCATTTTTAACATGAGGAATCGATATAATCGGAAAGATAAACCCCTCGGGAACCGAAGGACACTGCTTCATTTTGGTAGCAATCGATTATTTCACCAAATGGGTCGAAGCTGAGTCTTATCGGATTCTCAACGCAAGTCATGTCGCCAAACTTATCCAAAATAGGATAATATGCCGGTATGGGATCCCTCATAAATTCATCAGTGACCACGGGACCCATTTTCAAGCCGAGACGACGGCCTTTTTAACTAAGTACAAAATTCAAAGGCATACATCTTCACCTTACCGACCCCAAACCAATGGAGCGGTAGAAGCGACTAATAAGACAATTGTCACCATACTAAAAAAGATGGCTGATAATTACCGGGACTGGCCCGATAAGATACCATTTGCACTTTGGGGATATCGGACGTCAATCTGTACGGCGACCGGGGCAACACCGTATTACCTTACATACAGGATGGAAGCGGTCCAACCCGTTGAGTTAGAGGTGCCGTCCCTCAGAATCTTACTCGAAAGTCAAGTACCCGAAGCTGATTGGATTCGAGCACGATATGACTCGCTAGTCCTGTTAGACGAATGACGATCTAGTGCCCTCAATAACATACAAATATATCAGAAGAGGATCCAACGGGCCTTCAACAAAAGGGTAAGGCCCAGGAACATCAAAGAAGGGGATTTGGTACTCAAGTCTGTTCGAGCCTTATTACCAGTAGACCCAAGGGAAAAGTTCAAACCTAATTGGGCTGGGCCATATTTGGTAAAGAAGATTCTATCAGGCGGAGCAGTAATGCTAATGGATCTGGACGGGAATGCGTTTCGCAACCCAACTAACCTGGACCAGCTGAAGCGTTACTACCCTTGACTCATTTCTCTCAATGTCATTAGCAAAGTTTATAAAAATCATTTCCAAATAAACTTTCAAAGAGCAAGTCAAAAGCTAGAATTATTTATTCTACTGTTATAAACATCTTGAACCAATAGTCTTGATGTATTTCGAAATTGCAATTTAGTCTGAACTACGTTTAGTTTGATTCCGCTAATTGTGGATACGTAGGCAGCCCCTCAAAAGGGCACAACCACTACAATCGAGAAAAAGCAGGAATGGTTTTTAATAAACTTCCTTTATTTATTTCAAAAAAAAAATCCGATAAACTCGGAAAATTACAAATTACAAAAAAAAAATTCCAAAAAAAAGCACACGACACAAAATAAATAGTACTAATACTTAAATAATAAAAACTAGGGCCTAGGCGTTTAAGGCATCTTGCCCTTTCCCTTGTCCTTAGCTTCCTTTTCCGTCCACTGGCGACGACGTAGAGGTGAGCGCTCCCGGATCACCAAGGGAACCTCCTTAGCCCGGACTCGTTTCCTTGAGCTCGAATCCTCGGCCACCTCAATCGGTCCTAGTTGGGCCCTCACCTTTTCGGGTAACCGGTCCCGCGGGCCCAGTCTATCTCGGGCCGCTAGTTTTGGTCCGAGTCTTCTCTCCAAGTCGCTAGCACCGGTCTCTTTAGTTCGAGTCTTAGTTTTTGACTTAAGACCTGACTCCAGTCGGACGAGAGTAGCAGGAGTTTCTCCTTCATCAAAGAACCACCTGTTATCTTTCACTGTGTCCCTGCGAACCAAGTCAAAAGCCTCATTAGTCTTCAAGGCTTTACGGGCCTCCTCAGATTCTTCGGAAGTCCATTTGCGATATGCTTCTGAGACCCAAACTGATTGGCAGGGGCGAGGTATGGTCCATATAACACGGGTAAACCAACGTTGTAGCAACGTGTCACACATAGCGTCCGTCAATTGGAGCGAAACGCTAATGATTGCTTCAGTCTCGGGGATCTGCTAAAACGAACCGAACTACCTCAAAATACGGTCCGGGTAGATGTGGACGGTCCAATCCAAGGACAGGATCACTAAGTAGCGGGCTTTATCTCTTTTAGCTAACCCCGTCAGTTTTGAGAGGAACCACCAAATAACAGTCCATCTAATCAGGGGCCCACTGTGGAATTTTAGCTCTTCATCCCAATAATTCCGATTTATGTGATGGCTCGAGCTTATTCGTCGTGTCTGTGAACCAATCTGGCAGCTGCGATATCGGGATATGCTCACCGGGGGCTCTATGATCGTCAGACGCTCGGATAACAAGATCTGTCAAAAAAAAAAATCAATCAAAATTTTTTTCGGAAAATTCAGAAATTTTCGAAAAAAAAAAATTCAAAATTTTTTTTTCAAAAAATCGAAAAAAAAAACGCAGTCCGATACGTGTAAAAGCCGAATGCTTCCCGTCAATTGTCGATCTGGGTCAAGTCTTCTAGCATCAAGGCCCATAATAATCTCCCCAGTTATTAGCCAAGCCGGGCTGTGACCCGTCTGCATTTGGTCAACTATGCTAATTAGCCTGATTTCGCCTAAGCACGAGTCAACATCCATTCGGCCTTCAAAGACATATCGATGCAGCATGCAAAAAGCAAAAGCCCTACGCCTGTGGGTAGAAGTAACTCTTGTGCTGTTGGAGTTCATAAATTTATCAGCTAGGTCAAACAAAGAGACAGAGTTTCCCTTTACCATATGGGCTGTCTCAGCATGTGACAAACTAAGAAAATCCCTCAGTCTCCTCCTTGGGTCAGGATAAAAAGGAGGAATAGCAGGACGAGCATTAGGGCACCAACCCCCTATGGCTGCAATCTCTTCAGGAAGGGGACATATTTCTCCCCGAGGAAAGGCAAAAACGTGGTGGGTAGTATCCCAAAAGGATAGGCAAGCATCCAGGAAATGCGGATCTACTCCGAGTCGTTGAAGCGGAAATAAAGCGACAATTCCCATTTGAGTTAGCTGAACTTTATCTTTGTCTCGAAAATTTTGAGCCCATGCCTGAAGCATCGCGGTCAGATGTTCGATACCCATGGCAAGAATCGTTTTTGTCTTAAAAGTCTAAGGGATTTCAAGATAGAAGAGAAGATTAGGGTTGGAATATGAAAAACTAAAAGCAAGAACCCTCTATTTATAGTAGAGGAAATCTTTTTCCTAGTCACCTCAGGAATAGGAATTTTTATCATATTTCCCACTTTATCTAAGCATACAGGCCTAACCAGAGAATCTTAGGGATCCGTGTCAGAATCTGATTAGGAATCAAGTCATCCCAAGCATTCCCATTTCAAAAAAAATTTCGAAATCTTTCGGCATTTTGTAGAAAATATCACTCTTTCTTCCCCAGCGTGAGTCGGTGTTTCGCCTAAATGTTACATACAAATTGTTATATGTCAGCATACAGGTACACCCAAGACTCCCGAAGAAATCTCAAAAAAAAAAAACTCCCCAGCAGAAGCCCTATGCAACATTTCTACTGGAAACAAGGGATGTGTCTGCAAACAGACACACCCAAGACTTTTTAGGCGAAGTCCCCACGGAATTATCGGCATCTATCCAGGTATGATTTCTATCTTATGGATGGCGAGCCCTGTTACGTAAGTCTAATGGACTATAAAAAACCCGATCGGAAGTCTGCCAGGTCTTTGGCCGGGTAGCTACTCTGACTTTTGCCTTGTCCAAGCCTCAGTCAGAGTGGGGGCTCTGTAGACATCCACATTTTGACCGCCAGGTGTCTATAGTAGTTTCCGACAAACACCCGATGATGATCGGACGCGAACATGCTTTAATGGACTCGGATATGGGCTCGAAGTCATGGACATTTGGTTTAGGCTTTTAATGGAGTACAAATCTCACAAAGTCAACCTCATAATCAGACCCAGTGGGTCAATTCGAGTCAAATAAGACTAGTTTAGGTCGAATCCGGCACCAGGGGCAAAATCATCTTTCAGCAACCGGGTCAAGCCCGGTCAAAGATATTTTTTCGAGACACACGGACCAGCCGTGTCATCTCACGAGTTCGGCCTAGACACGAACACTATGAAAAATCAGCCTCAAAAGTATTAAACAAATCCATTTAAGGATATAATTCGATCTCAAGTAGGAATTCTATCCGGATACCGAATCAAACACTCGACCGAGCATCAAATACTCGGCCGAGCAACCTCGTTCCAGCGAGATGCCGTGACTTCCCCAACAAGAAAGGGAGTTCTCGTTCCTCTCGACTTCTCGCTTTTCCTATCCAAAGCGGTATTTCTCATCCAACCACCTCTCCTAGCCAAGGTCGGGAATTCTCTTATAAATAGGTCCCTTGCACACACAATTACGACATCAATCAATAATAATTCCACACATCGATCATTCATACACTTTTTACATCGATCATAACTACAAAAAATACCGACGTTCATAACACCGAATAATCGAGATTACAACCCGGCAATACCAACCAAAAACCGACCCAAAAAACCGGCCATCCCCATCACCTTGCACGACCCGAATCACCACCCTAACTCACCCACATTATCTCGATGCTCCCGTGCCTAAGCCACTTTCCGACGAGCCTTATTCCGAGAAAATAAAGCATGTAGGTTGAGGGTGTAAAATCAAAACCCGACTTCTCCTTTCTCTCTTCCTTCCTCTCGTCTTTTTTCGTTTTTTTTGTGTCGTCGTCGGTCGTTTTTTTATGGGTCGTCGTCACATCGTCTATTTTTTTCTATAATAACGATATTACAAAATTATTTTCATAAAACAAAACATTCTTAAAAATACGGTATCGATTCTCTAGTCGAATATCGTATCAAAAGAATAACATTAAACCCGTTGATGCTAGAAAATCGTTCTACGGTCTTAAAAATATAATACAACGATTTTTAACGCGGAGGGAGTCAAACATCGTTTTTTTAGCTTAAACTTTACAAAGCGATTTTCAAACCTTTTTTTTTTATCTTTTCTAAAAATCATTCCGACTATTGATATCGATTTCATAATCGAATATCGAATACGACGAATATCGAAAATATAAATCGAGTATAAATTAATCCATATTAGCGAGCCGAGACAGCCACCCGCGCGAGTCGCGCCCCCTTCCCGGCGAGTCGCGCGGGGGCCTGAAAACCGAGAACCTTTTTTTTGTTTTCTCATTTTCTCTATTTTTTTAACATCGTTTTTTTACCTAAAACAACAACTTTCTCGGCATATTTTCAAATTTTGACAAATATTTTTTCGACCTCGGTCAACACGTGTTTAATCCATCACGTGTCACAAAACTTTTCGAAATTATGCATATCATCGTATTTACATTCTTATTTAATTACAAACCGTTACTAACTTGTTTGCTCATGTTTGTAGCGATTTATTTTCATCTTTTGTTTTATTAGACTAAAACGAATTTCACATGCTAAATATAACTTTGACGTTATTAGTTTAAGATGCATTAAACGACTTAGCAAACATAACTCACATGTTTAGCCAAAACGCTCTTTGCATATCATTCCACTGTCGAACTAACGCGTGTACACAAAAAACGAACGATATCTTAGTAAAGGCCGCTAAGTGCGGGCGGGGTTGGGTGTTCTCTGTGAACTTCCCAACACGTACCCTCACCCCTTACTCAGAACCATGGTTTCCGGATGTCCGAATCCATTGGCAACGAGAGTCATTCAATGCACGATATCCGATAATGTCGGTATCGGTATCAAATGCAAAGGGACAAACCCAAAAAGCTCTGACATCGGAAATGGGCCGTATTTTGTACACGGCCCACTACGACATAGAGTGGGTTCGAACGGGCCCGAACTCCCACAAAGTTCGGTGGCGACTCCTACTTCGATTTAAATTTCAATTCGATCCATTCTCATATGGAGATTCATTCGCCTCCCCAAACCCGCGCGTGGCCGCGTCGGGTGGACCTATGTCATGTCCACAGGTGGTGTGAGGTATGGATGTCGAATCACCTTTGTTGAGTAATTTCCCCGGAATCTCATAGCTTTAAATGTCATCTTTGGCTCGGGATCGAACCGAAAAAGCAATAACCTGTCCCTTGGAATACACTCAAATAGAAGATGAGTCTCCTAGCACCAAGTGGCACTAGGGTAGAGGGAAATAAAAATGAAAACAATAACCAAACACAAAAAGACTAAAACTGAACTAACTAATTGTTGTCCCCGGCAACGGTGCCATTTAGATGCGCGGGCGTCGTGACCCACACAGTCAAGCAATATTTATAACACCGACTACCCTAACTAATGTAGTAGTGGTAAGTCGAGATCGATCCTCAGGGACGGTCTATGTAAAGTCGGTCGAGTCTAAGTCAAGAAGTGTTTGGGGTCTATTTTGGGAGGCTTTTAGGTGGTTTAGCTAAACTAAAGTAGTCAATCTAAAATAAATAAGACGGAAAACGATAAGAGGAAAGGCGTTATGGAGAGTCGGGGAATCGGAAATGAGATACATAAAACAAAGAATCAAGCAAACGACACACGATCGATAAGGGATGGGTCACCTTTCGGTCTCTACACCCGACCTCACTAAGACTCGCTTTCGCGACGAAGAAGTTAGGTCACTAAGTCGGAATTACCCAAGCCCCGAGTTTCCCCATATTGACGAGGGTGAATACGAGTCAACTAAATTGATCAAGTAAAGTCGACAAACATACAACAATTCCAAAATAGACAAATGAACCCAAGTGCATCAAATCACAAGAATCCTTAATCCATGTTACCCAAATCCATCCTCCCCTAACCCCCTAACAAAGATCTACTCACTAATCATGGTAAAACTAACAAGAACAACTAACAAAGGAATTAGGCAAAAACAATTCATACTAGCAAAAAGAGGGGAAATTAATCTAACACAAGGGAGAGAAAAAATAAAACCAAGAACAAACTCTACTAAGAAAAACAATAACAAAGCAAGAAAAACCAAGAAAAATAATAAACTAGAGGAAAAACTAGTGAAAAAACTAATTAGAGAGGAGAGAATATGAAAAACTAGTGAAGAAACTAAAAGCAAAATTGAATCTAATACAATATGGAGAAAATACTACCAAGAAAAACAAGAACAAGGCAAGAAAAACCAAGAAAAACAATATACTAGAGGAAAAAATAGAGAAGAAATTAATTAGAGAGGAGAGAGAAGAGAAGAAAGTACCAACAATGGAGGAAAAACTCAATGAAGAAGATGAAGATTAGTATAAAAATGATGAAGCCTGAAGAAGAAAATACAAGAACTTGTCACTAATCCTTGCAAAAACTCTTCAATCTCCCTAATTAGATCTAAAACTACACTACTAAAACATAAAAAGATGGAGTAATTAATCTAGAGATGAGTTATTGCTTAATGAAGTTGTATGAGGCATAATTCACCCGGTGCGGTATTTAGGGGAGAGGCTAGTGCTTCAGTGCCTCTACAATGAGTTTCGGGTCCTCGTTGACCCTCCTCGGACCCTTTTTCAGGCCTTATACTACGGCCGAGGCTCATGAGGATAGGGATGGTGAAGGAGGTGAGGCGTTACTGGTGCCTGATGCCTCGTACGTGTCCCATGTCTGTCAGCGGTTGGCTTGCCACCGCATCGTGGTCTGTCTTTTGGTTGTTGTTTGCTTTTAGGTTTGTTGTTTTTGAAATGGTTTTTCTTTGCCTTGTGTTCTAGCTGGCTGATCCAGCTGACGTTGTTAAGCCCCTAGACTTTCTCCTGACACTGCTTAGGGTAGAAGAGACCGATGTGACCTTTACGGTGCCTCGAACTCCTTGCTCAGCGGAAGAGTTGGAGGTCAGGATGGAGTGGCGTGATTAGGTGTACAGGATGAGATTTTTTTTTATTTTGTTTTGAGTTTGCTTTTTCTGAGTTATGTTTTTGTGGCTAAATTGTTTGGTTTCGTTGTTCAAGTCTCGTCGGCTACTCATCAGCGGTTATGGAAAGCTGCAAACCGCTTCCAGGCTTACGCATCGGGGAGGCTCCTGCCTCGGCTCGCGATACATCTGAGCCTCCATCGCGGCTAGTTGCTTATGGTGTTTTGGTTTTCTGAGGATAGTATGCATTTTTGCAGGATGTCCCTGACATGGTGTCACAGCTAGGAGCACGGGTATCTCAGCTTGAGGCGGCCGAGTTTAGTTTTATCCAGTCCATGCAGACTTGGGATAACGAGATTGCTAGGCTTAAGGAATAGTTGGCACGATTTCAAGGCGAGTCCTCGGGACAAGGCGAGGCTAGGGTTGAGGCTGAGGTTGAGGTTAGAGCTAAAGCTATGGTTGAGGGATCAGGCTATCGGTGTTGCTGAGGAGGTTGAGCTTACAAGAGGGCCTCGAGCACGGGAATGGCTACCGTGGACTTGCTCGCTGGTCTGGATCATTTGGCAGCCTCTAGCTTTTTTTTTGCTTTTCACCTCATCCTAAATGTAAACAACGAGGCAACTACACTTGCCTCCTAACGCACTCGGTCAAAATATGTCGACCTTTTTTACGTGTCCCACCATGTCAGGTCAAACATTTTAATCGATGCACTACCCGATCCGATTCCCGGCTTAAACTAACGCATTTCAAAAGTCCAAAAAATCATTTTCGCACTCCCATGCAACCCCAACGCATTTTAAAATGCCCTAAACTACGATTAAATCGCAAATAAAACGAACGCGAAGTGATTACTTGTCATCTAAGTCAACATTTCAAAAGCAGAACAAAACGCAAGGCTAACAAATCAATCGAAATACTAAAAGTCTAAAATATACAAACTATACAAATCCAAACACAAACCGAGTTCATAAGACTAGGGAGGACCCCTAGAAGCTGCAACGATGGCTATCACGAACTCACCGATGTTGTCGTCAAAACCTAAGTCCTCTAAAGCAAAGGTAGGAGACAGTAGCATCCGTAGCCTCAGCCTCAACCTCTCTCTCCCTCTCAACCCGATGCCTAGCCTCACTCTGCGCGGAGGTCTCGCTCTGAGACCGAGCCAGCCGCTCTTTAAGTTGAGCAATCTCGTTGGCCCGAGATTACAGGAGCTGTCGCGCCTCAACCGCTTCCGCCTTAAGCTCGGTCACCTGAGTCTCCATCTGTCCCACCATATCAGGAATGTCCTGCAAATATAACCCGCACTTGAGGAAAACACACAAACAATCTAAGAGCCAACCCTAGGTACACGCACTTACCGATCGAGGCCCCGAAGTGTCACGGGAAACCCTCGAGGCATAGACCCTGAAGCAGTTGGTAGCCTGCCACAATGGCAAGCCGACGAAACCTGAAAGGTGAAACCACGCAAGTTAGCCAAACAAAACCTAACCTTTAGAATCCAAAACAGAAACTGAAATTTACCCGGTATACCTGATCACACCACTCCATCCCAGCCTCCATCTCCTCAACGGAACACGGGGAAATAGGCTATGTAAAGGCTACCCCAGCCACATCGACCATGAGCAGTGTCAAGGGGAAGTATGGGGGCTGAGCAGCATCAGCCGAATCGGCCAGCTAAAAGAAAAGCGAACTGTTCAAATTGAAAGCAAACACTAGACCATAGGACAAAACGAACGATAAAACCAAAACCGACACTTCAATAATCCTAGACCTTGGGGGCTACTAAATAAAACAAACTGTAAGAAAGAAACTTACATCTGCAAGGCGCAGCTAGTTCACCAGCACATTCTCTGACGAGTAGTGACTCATCGTACTCTTAGCCCGAGCTAACCTCCATTCAATCCCCGTCGGAAACCTAATCGAACGAGCACGCACCGTCTTAGATGCCAATCAAGAGAATTAGGAGAAAATTCAAACCCTTAAAGCAAGCCTTAAAACCTCCTCTAGTTGAAATCGACCCCCAGCAATAAACGAACACGAGAACCACAATTAATAAGAATGCTCGCACTTGACCGCGTGATAAAACGAACAAAGAAAATCTACAAGCCCCAAAGCTCTCGAAGCAATCTGTTATCCTAGCAAGTCCCTAAGCACTCAATTTACATCTCAGAGGGATTATTATTTTAGCACATTCCCGGAATAATTCTGTAGACACCTGCATTTTGCCTGCTAGTGTCTATAGCAGTTCTCGACAAAACACCCGATGATTATCGGACGTCAACGTGACTTAATATGCTCGAATACGGACTCGGAATCAATAGTATCCGACGTGGGCATTTAGCGGAGTGCAAATCTCTCAAAACCGACCTCAAATTCAGGCCCAGTGGGTCATTCCGAGTCAAATGAGACTAATTTAGGCCAAAACCGACACCAAGAATAAATCTCGTCTTTTGGCGACCGGGTCAAAACCCGGTCAAAGACGAAACCATCTCACAAATCAGCCAAATACATTCTCGAAAACTGGCGCACAAATCAAAATTCAAAAAATCAATCAAATCAAATCAAGGTCAATCCTTCCCAAAATAGCTCGATCCTAATTAATCCACTCGATCGAGTGGATAGACCCACTCGGTCGAGTGGAGCGTCAACAGCTGAACCAGGCCCGTTTTGAAGGGCACTCGATCGAGTGCACTAGGGCCACTCGATCGAGTGACCCTAGGTCGGGGGGTGAAGCCTATAAATACCCCCTTAACCCCATTCATTTGACAAGGATTTTTCCATGCATTCTACCCTACATTTTCAACCCTAATTCATTCATCCTCTCCACACTTCAATCCTTAGTAACCCTACGCGATACTACAAAAAAAACCGAGTCTACATCCATCACACATACACACACACATACATATTCAAAACCCCAAGATCAAAACTCATCAAAGACCCGAGAGCATCCTCTCCCTAACCAAACACACCCTAACTCACCCTACATATCTCGACACTCCCGCGCACACGCCGCTACTACGAGTTTGTTTCCGAGGCCATTAAGCATGTAGGTTGAGGGTGTCATCAAACCCCATTTCTTTTTCTCCTTTCCCTTTTTTCGATTATATATGTATTACTACTACTATTATTATTATTATTATTATTATTATTATTATTATTATTATTATTATTATTATTATTATTATTATTATTATTATTATTATTATTATTATTATTATTATTATTATTATTATTATTAGTACTATTATTATTAGTCGATATTAACGACACTAATATTTTATTTACTAACACTATCCTTTAATTTTGTGCATACTAACCTTTTATTTATTTTCGTTACTAACATTTTATTTATCGCACTCTAACATTTTATTTATGTATTCTAACACTAACTTTTATTTTTGTATACTAACACTTTAATTCCGTATTCTAACATCTAACATTATTATACCATGTATATATACATACTAATATCAAAATCTCGGTTTCGAATACGTTTGACTATGACGATCGCCTAAAGTCCATCTAATTCCTTTACGAGTAACGACGGATGTGGTGCCTTTTCGAGGAGCACCGCCCCAATGTACTCAAGGACATGATGTGATCGTGATCGGTCCTAGTTGAACGTATTTGATCCCATTGCGATAATTAGTACGGAACCCGTTGACACGAAAACCGACATCACATAATCCGAAAGGATTAGTTTCGATGTCGTGACGTAGAGGGATACAATTTCGTCACTAATTCAAAATTTCTAATCTAAACGATAACATTTTCATAAAATTCCGATGACGGTATTATAATCGCTTGCATATGCGATTATAGCACCGAAAGCCGAGTTAAGTGCAAATCGTACAATATTTGTATTTAATTTGGCCCACTATCGATTTTAACCAAAAAAGCAACACGAGTTGTCACTCGTACAGGGGCTACTCGACCGAGTACGTAGGCTACTCGATCGAGTAGCACCCAAAAATCTGGACAGTAGCTACGCTTGAGGACACACTCGACCGAGTCAGACCACGACTCGATCGAGTGGGTCCTGTAGCCCAGAAAACCGAGAGCTCTAATGCAACATTCGAGCCTCATCATTTTACGACTTTTAGTCGACACGTGCATAATCAATCACATAATTCTAATTTTCAAAACTCATGCATATCACGACACCTAAAACGATTTTGATCGACGGTCTCGCACTATTAATTTTATGTCGACGACTCTTTAGTCGTATCCGACACATAATTAATTTAGACTCCATTTCTCGAGGTGATAAGTCGGGACAATGCATTAAGGTTCGAGATCGGGTTAGCACCACAGCTAGGTCTCGAACCTCCGTCCTTTGATTAATATGCAATATAATGCGTAATTAACTAAAGTTCGTCCATCTAACTAATTCACGATCTAGTGTGCATTTATTGTATACGGGTCTTTGTCGAGTCGTGTATTTATTTATCGCTCTTCTTATTTAATTCAATTATTCTATTTTATTGCTCGTTGTATTGTGAATTCCGGGTTGTATTCCGCCGGTGTAATTTGTAATTTATTTACGAGTTTTCTATTCTTGATGTTTGCCATTTATTGCCTTAAATGAACATCACATGCTAAATCACTTTGACGTGAATCAAGATGCATTAAATGACGTAGCAAACCAATAATTCACATGCTTAGCCCGAAAACGCTGTTTGCATATCATTTAATTATTTTACTAGCGCGCGTACACGAACACGAACGATGTCTTAGTAGAGGCCGCCATTGTGCGGGCGGGGTTGGGTGTCCTTAGTGGGCTTCCCAACACGTACCCTCACCCCTTACTCAGAACCTTGGTTTCCGGATGTCCGAAACCATTGGCGTACGAGAGTCATTTTATATACGAAAGCCGGTGTAAACGGTATCGATATAACAATGCAAAGGGACGAGCCCCATAAACTCTGAAATCGAAGTGGGCTTACTTTGTGTATAGCCCATGACGACATAGAGTGGGCTCGTATGGTTCCGAATAACCACAAAATTTGGTGGCGACTCCATTTTGACTTAAATTTCGAACCCGAGAACAATCTTACCACGAGATTCATTCGCCTACCCAAACCCGCGCGTGGCCGCGTCGGGGTGGACCTACGTCATGTCCACAATTTGGCGACTCCGCTGGGGATACCTGATGTACCACATGTCATCGGGGTTCCTAGGGTGAGACTCGAAGAGAAATCGTTCGTAGATTAGTGTGCGCGCATTAGTTTAATGATTCATGCATAACCCAAATTTGCCCGGGCCGGTTACTTGTGACCGACGTCCCACTATACCACGGTGCATTCCTACATGGGTGCGCTAAAGACATAGATGGTGGAACTCGTCTCGGTTTCGCGGCATGTCCTAAGACCAACTCGGCTTAGGGAGTCCGTCCATCACACGAGAAAGCCATCGTTGTTGGTATAGACCCTATTTTGACCGACCGAGACTTAGTGTAAAGCATACATAAACGTCGTTATAATGCTTGTTTGACTACGTGCTACTTGGTTTCCGTGTCATTTTTCAAAAACCGTCATTTCAAAATTGCATCTTTCCAAAATACCAAATTTCAAAAAACTCGAAATACTGTCCGTTTCGGGACCCATCTTTCCAAAACACCAAATTTTGAAAAACCCGAAATACCGTCCATTTCGGGACTTGTCTTTTCAAAATATTCAAATTCAAAAACTCGGAATGCTGCCAAAATTTAGACTTACGATTTGACTCAAAACAAGCCTTTTTTTTAGCCGGCATGCTATCCATTTCAATTCGAATTTCCGATCCACCATTCGATTTTCGAATTTTCAAAATTCAATTTCACTTTTCAAATCTTCGTGATGCCATTCGCGATTTTCAAATCCTCGAGATTCCATTCTCGATTTTCAAATCTCCGAGATGTCGTTTTCGATTCTCAAATCTTCGGGATATCATTTTCAAATTTTCGGAAATTTATTTTCGATATTCAAATTTTCAAAATTTCAAAAATTCAACTTTTCAAAAAACTCGGCCCTGTCGGCATGCTGCCAATTTCAAAAGACGGGACCGTCTCCCAATTTTTCAAAACGCGAAATTACTCGCAACCATTCCGACATTTCAAAATGCCCGGTCCTATTGGCCCACTACCAATTTCAGGACCGTCCTCTCAATTTTCAAAATTCAATCATTTTTCAAAACCTTCCGATTATAGGACCTACCGTAATCCGTGTGTCGGGTCTTTTTATGATTTGTCGAAGGTCGTTAGCGTCGAAACTCCGTCGATCCTACATCACGGGTTTCTTCCCCATCCTAGTCCGCCTTTTTCTAAAGGCACAACCGACCAACACGAGTCATACACTCGTAAATAGAAGGTTCATAAACACTCGAGTCCTAACTAGAAAGTCACACGCAATTTTCCCTCCGACAGGACGGTCCCCACGACCTTTCCTAAGGGAATTTTGCCCGTCTTTCAATCCGTTAGTCGAGTCATCCCAATTCAAAAATCCTTTAACTTAAGGGTCTACCCTAATCACAGGGTCATCCTTATTCAAGTCAAGTCAAGGGTCTCTAGCGTCGAAACTCCGCCGATCTTACATCGCAAGTTTCTTCCCTTACCCGTCTGCCTTCATCAAGGCCGAGTCAACCTTTTACAAGGCATAGGCCTATAACAAAAGGTTCGTGATCCTTACATCTAAGGGTCACTCGTCCATCACTCGAATCTTAGCAAAACCTGCAATCTCACTCAGGGGCTACCCTTCAGCAGAGCGGTCAATCACGGTTGCTCTAAGGGTCATGTCTTACACCTGTTGTCTCACGTACCCCACTTTTGAGTCACTTAGATGTCACACCATCTGAGTCCTATCAGAGTCCTCGGTCTCACTCGGGGGCTACCCTTTAGCAGAGCGATCAATCACGGTTGCTCTAAGGGTCATGTCCTACACGTGTTGTCTCACGCGTGCCATTTTCAAGTCACTTAGATGCCACCCCATCTGAGTCCTATAGAGTCTTTTGCGTCGCTCGGAGGCTATCCTCCAACCGACCAGTCAAACACGGTCACCCTAAGGAGTACCTTACGTTCATCATACACCGGCGTCCTTATAATGCCTTCTTCGAGTCGTACCTATGCTACGAACACTTGAGTCTCCTAAAGGTTTAGGTCGCCACAGTGGGTCCGAACACGTGACGCGGCCAAACACGGTCGCCCCATTTTCGGACTCATCCTCGTGGCTCAGATCTCATGGTCGAGTTCGAGCCAGGGTCGTTACCTCGTCTAGGTCAATGTTCGAGTATCCCGGTCCAAGAGTCTTTGTCATCCCGTCACCCCGGGCCGTGTCTAGTTTGACTCCCTCTCTTGCATTTGCGCAAAGTCGAGTTTAGGCGAGTCGTGGCACCTGTCGTTATCTCCAATCAAAGACTTTACCAAAAAAAAGAAACAACCAACCGAGCGTCCGTAAGTCCGGATTTGATTCAAGTCTAAGTCTGAGTCCGAGTTTAGGATACCCTACATCCTCATTTCCAAATCAGAGTCAGAGTCTTTTGCATTCTGTCCTCTTTTCAAAATTCAACAAAAAATCATCTTTCAATATTCTATCTCTACTATACACTTTCCTTATGTGTTTCCGAGAACATGATGAACACCATCATCATACACTGTGAGCACACGCACGTGACTATTATAGGCACATCTATAATGACTGCAGGAACTGAGGCCCGTGTTTTCCCTTACCTGTTCCATGTCTGGCATAGACAGCCACATAACTACCCTTAGCAGGAGCGGTATCGAATCCTATGACAAATCTAGGTAGTCTCCTAGTTTGGGTTCAAGACGGGAGGCAAGCCCATTTCCCACAATAAACACCCCTCCAATAAAACTGACCAATCCCTATCTTAGGCGTTAGTCTGACTTGATGCCAAAAATACCCAACTCGGGACGATGCTCCCACTAAGCCTGCTCGGAATTATGATGACAATACCGAGATCCAAACCACCATGCTTACCATAGAGTACTCCACCGCGAGTTGCACTCACACAAACACCAACTAGGCTCACACCTTACAAGGGTTTAGCTCCACAAGCCAAATCCAACCGATGGGCCCACCCCCATATCCACCCACAACACCATAGGAGGGCAGCCATAAAAAAAAAAAAAAAAAAAAACTGGACAAAAAAAAATCAAAAGTCCAAGAAAAAAAGCAAAAGGCCCAAAACAAAAGAGCTGGCCATCAAAAAAAGAACTCTCAGCATCCCCCGACCAGATACGGTCAATCCCACGATCGGGGCTAAGAGGTCAACCCAAAAAAAAAAACAAAAAAAACAAAAAATTCAAATACCCATGACCGTGGTCAATGGTCAACACAAGTGAAAGCTCCTTGACCGGGGTACGGTCAATTCAAAATTATCGATGCCCATACCATCAAATAGGGGAGAGACAATCAAGCTGGTTAGCTAACACCACATTTAGCCTCCCCATATTACAACCCTCAAGACCTTCCCAAGGCCTAGGCTAAGAGACAGCCCAAAATTTTGAGGATTCAAGCTCCATAGGATACACCCTAACCATTAGGGCCAGACATGGAAATCAGATCCCACATTATCAAACTTATCCTGATCGAAGTTCGAGTCATTTTTACTCAACTTTCCCCTTTCCTACCACATTGCAATACCTTACCCTCGAAGCCTTAGCTCCACATAATCGAGCTCCAGATTTCGAGTCATCAAAGCCACTTGCGACCTAGCTCCACATTTCCAAAAACATCCAAACCAGTTACCAGCCCCAAACACGGGAACTCAACCTGCGGTCGGCATAGAACATGCCCAAATAGTTCACACCATCTCTGGGGGCTACCCCGGAGAACGCTCACAGTCACGGGATCAACATCCTAACTGTTATAACCCTTTGATCAAGACATCATTGGGAATTCACCTAGCCTACACCATCGCTATGGCTAGTTACACACAAAGCCCTAATAAACTAGGCACAATAATATATCTTCCAATCCACTGAACTACGGCTTGATTTGATTTCACTACACGTGAATACGTAGGCACCCTTTCAACAAAGACACAACCACCCACATTGAGACAAGTTCAAAAAAAAAGCACCGTCATTCCAGTCACGACACTGTCATGTTCTCAGCAGTTAGCTTTGTCGTCCTGGGGGCTTCTCTTAGGCAGAAGACCTTCATCCATTCACATAATCCAAATGACTTTAAAAAAAAACTAGCCTCCTTTCTTTAGTGTGTCCTAGCACTCGGCTCAGTCAAAGACAAGAATCTGTCAGGGACTCGAAGTGACACCCACTTTGGGAATGTACCCCAAAACCAAAAATTCAAAAGATCACTAGTCTACAGCACTGCTACTGCTAAGTCCTGCAAAAACAGTCTCATTACAGACTACTGCAGTTCCCCTATACCGGATCATTCCCGTTTTGATGTTCGACTGTGTTGCCACTCGCCTAGGCTACGGATTAGTGCAGCTTAAGAGTCTTGTCATCTTAGGCGGCCCACCCCCCTACCGAGTCACAGTCCAACCCCTTCAAAATTCTAAGTCGTGTCTGTCAACTCGTCCTGTCACGTCCAGAGGCGAGTCTGTCGGTATGTCTCTCTTTTCAAATCCTTGCTTTGAAATTTGCAAAATTTAGCCATTTGAGAAAATCCTTTTCGACAAGGTCAAATTTCGGTCTATTTAAACTGCAAATTTCTTTCGTACCCCTTTCAATTTTGAAAAACCTATCTCCTAGCACGTGAGTTGCTTTCAGGACTTCGATTTCAAAATGAAGCAAAAAACCATTTTCCCCAGCGCAAGCCAGTCGATAGATGCCAACTGCATTTCCTGTATGCTATCTTGCTATATACTATGCCTTCTATTTCTGCCTATGTATCTAACATTTCAGGTACCAGCTAGTGCTTCCCAACGAAACATCAAAGGCGGTGTTTCTCCTGAAATGCTACATGCAAGTTGTCATGTGTCAGCATACGGGTACACCCAAGACTTCAGAAGCAAGTCCCCGCGCAGCTACTTTACTCCCCAGCACGAGTCAGTGTTTTGCCTATGTGTTACATACAAGTTGTTATGTGTCAGCATACAGGTACACTCCAGACTTCAGAAGCAAGTCCCCGCGAAACTATTTAAATTCCCCAACGGAGTCAACTTTTCCCCGGTATGCTACATCCAAGACGTGATGTGTCGGCATACGGGTACACCTACGCCCCGAAAGGCAAGTTTTACTCCCCACGGAGCATCATCATCAGCTCAGGTACGACTCAAGGCTTCAAAAGCAAGCCCGTACAGCTCACATATTTCCCCAGCGGAACGCCCGAGGCGGCATTTTCCCCGAAATAGTACGGGATGGGCCCACATATAGGCACGCCCAGGACTTATGCTACAAGTCTGACTCCCCGCGGAGCTGTCATCATCAGGACAGGTATGACCCTCTGCTTATGGCTGGCGAGCCCTTCACGCAAGTTTACTGGACTATAAACGACCCGACCGGAAGGCTGCCAGGTCGTAATCCTCGATTGGCCTGGTAGCTACTCTAACTTTCACCTTGTCCAAGCCTCAGTCAGAGTGGGGGCTCTGTAGACACCCACATTTTGCTTGCTAGTGTCTATAGCAGTTCCCGACAAAACACTCGATGATGATCGGACGTCAACGTGACTTAATATGCTCGAATACGGACTCGGAATCAATAGTATCCGACGTGGGCATTTAGCGGAGTGCAAATCTCTCAAAACCGACCTCAAATTCAGGCCCAGTGGGTCATTCCGAGTCAAATGAGACTAATTTGGGCCAAAACCGACACCAAGAATAAATCCCGTCTTTTGGCGACCGGGTCAAAACCCTGTCAAAGACGAAACCATCTCACAAATCAGCCAAATACATTCTCGAAAACTGGCGCACAAATCAAAAATCAAAAAATGAATCAAATCAAATCAAGGTCAATCCTTCCCAAAATAGCTCGATCCTAATTGATCAACTCGATCGAGTGGATAGACCCACTCGGTCGAGTGGAGCGTCAACAGCTGAACCAGGCCCGTTTTGAAGGGCACTCGATCGAGTGCACTAGGGCCACTCGATCGAGTGACCCTAGGTCGGGGGGTGAAGCCTATAAATACCCCCTTAACCCCATTCATTTGACAAGGCTTTTTCCATGCATTCTACCCTACATTTTCAACCCTAATTCATTCATCCTCTCCACACTTCAATCCTTAGTAACCCTAAGCGATACTACACAAAAAACCGAGTCTACATCCATCACACATACACACACACATACATATTCAAAACCCCGAGATCAAAACTCGTCAAAGACCCGAGAGCATCCTCTCCCTAACCAAACACACCCTAACTCACCCTACATATCTCGACACTCCCGCGCACACGCCGCTACTACGAGTTCCTTTCCGAGGCCATTAAGCATGTAGGTTGAGGGTGTCATCAAACCCCATTTCTTTTTCTCCTTTCCCTTTTTTCGATTATATATGTATTACTACTACTATTATTATTATTATTATTATTATTATTATTATTATTATTATTATTATTATTATTATTATTATTATTATTATTATTATTATTATTATTATTATTATTATTATTATTATTATTATTATTATTATTATTATTAGTACTATTATTATTAGTCGATATTAACGACACTAATATTTTATTTACTAACACTGTCCTTTAATTTTGTGCATACTAACCTTTTATTTATTTTCGTTACTAATATTTTATTTATCGCACTTTAACATTTTATTTATGTATTCTAACACTAACTTTTATTTTTGTATACTAACACTTTAATTCCGTATTCTAACATCTAACATTATTATATCGTGTATATATACATACTAATATCAAAATCTCGGTTTCGAATACGTTTGACTATGACGATCGCCTAAAGTCCATCTAATTCCTTTACGAGTAACGACGGAGGTGGTGCCTTTTCGAGGAGCACCGCTTCAATGTACTCAAGGACATGATGTGATCGTGATCGGTCCTAGTTGAACGTATTTGATCCCATTGCGATAATTAGTACGGAACCCGTTGACACGAAAACCGACATCACATAATCCGAAAGGATTAGTTTCGATGTCGTGACGTAGAGGGATACAATTTCGTCACTAATTCAAAATTTCTAATCTAAACGATAACATTTTCATAAAATTCCGATGACGGTATTATAATCGCTTGCATATGCGATTATAGCACCGAAAGCCGAGTTAAGTGCAAATCGTACAATATTTGTATTTAATTTGGCCCACTATCGATTTTAACCAAAAAAGCAACACGAGTTGTCACTCGTACAGGGGCTACTCGACCGAGTACGTAGGCTACTCGATCGAGTAGCACCCAAAAATCTGGACAGTAGCTACGCTTGAGGACACACTCGACCGAGTCAGACCACGACTCGATCGAGTGGGTCCTGTAGCCCAGAAAACCGAGAGCTCTAATGCAACATTCGAGCCTCGTCATTTTACGACTTTTAGTCGACACGTGCATAATCAATCACGTAATTCTAATTTTCAAAACTCATGCATATCACGACACCTAAAACGATTTTGATCGACGGTCTCGCACTATTAATTTTATGTCGACGACTCTTTAGTCGTATCCGACACATAATTAATTTAGACTCCATTTCTCGAGGTGATAAGTCGGGACAAGGCATTAAGGTTCGAGATCGGGTTAGCACCACACCTAGGTCTCGAACCTCCGTCCTTTGATTAATATGCAATATAATGCGTAATTAATTAAAGTTCGTCCATCTAACTAATTCACGATCTAGTGTGCATTTATTGTATACGGGTCTTTGTCGAGTCGTGTATTTATTTATCGCTCTTCTTATTTAATTCAATTATTCTATTTTATTGCTCGTTGTATTGTGAATTCCGGGTTGTATTCCGCCGGTGTAATTTGTAATTTATTTACGAGTTTTCTATTCTTGATGTTTGCCATTTATTGCCTTAAATGAACATCACATGCAAAATCACTTTGACGTGAATCAAGATGCATTAAATGACGTAGCAAACCAATAATTCACATGCTTAGCCCGAAAACGCTGTTTGCATATCATTTAATTATTTTACTATCGCGCGTACACGAACACGAACGATGTCTTAGTAGAGGCCGCCATTGTGCGGGCGGGGTTGGGTGTCCTTAGTGGGCTTCCCAACACGTACCCTCACCCCTTACTCAGAACCTTGGTTTTCGGATGTCCGAAACCATTGGCATACGAGAGTCATTTTATATACGAAAGCCGGTGTAAACGGTATCGATATAACAATGCAAAGGGACGAGCCCCATAAACTCTGAAATCGAAGTGGGCTTACTTTGTGTATAGCCCTTGATGACATAGAGTGGGCTCGTATGGTTCCGAATAACCACAAAATTTGGTGGCGACTCCAGTTTGACTTAAATTTCGAACCCGAGAACAATCTTACCACGAGATTCATTCGCCTACCCAAACCCGCGCGTGGCCGCGTCGGGGTGGACCTACGTCATGTCCACAAATTCACTAAGCAAATGCAAGCCCAAGAACTAATGTAAAGAGCTTACACGTCAACACTAGTAATTTAAAAGCAAAACAATCACTAAATCCAAACAACCACCCATCAACAGACCAGGGATGGTCAGAAACTACCCCGAAGAAAGCAAAAGACCAGGGATAGTCAGAAACTACCCCGAAGAAAGCAAAAGACCATGGATAGTCAAAAACTACCCCGAAGAAAACAATGTGCCAGGGATAGTCAGAAACTACCCCGAAAAAAGCAAAAGACCAGGGATAGTCAGAAACTACCCCGAAGAAAACAAAAGACCAGGGATAGTCAGAAACTATCCCGAAGGAAACAACAGACCAGGGATAGTCAGAAACTATCTCGAAGAAAGCAATAGTCCAGGGATAGTCAGAAACTACCCCGAAGAAAACAAAAGACCAGAGATAGTCAGAAACTATCTCGAAGGTAACAACAGACCATGGATAGTCAGCAACTATCCCGAAGAAAGCAATAGTCTTAGGATAGTCAGAAACTATCCCGAAGAAAGCAATAGTCCAGGGATAGTCAGAAACTATCCCGAAGAAAGCAATAGTCCAGGGATAGTCGGAAACTATCCCGAAGAAAGCAACATGCCAGGGATAGTCAGAAACTATCCCAAGGAAAGCAAAAGTCCAGGAATGGATGGGATCCTATTCCGAAGAAAACAAAACTAAATCTAACGCAGCGACCCGAGAAGGATAAATCTAACGCAGCCATCCAGGAGGCATAAATCTAACACAGCCACCCGAGAGGGATAAATCTAACGCAGCCACCCGGGAGGGATAAATCTAACGCAGCCACCCGGGAGGGATAAATCTAACGCAGCCACCCGGGAGGGATAAATCTAACGCAGCCACCCGGAAGGGATAAATATAACGCAGCCACCCGGGAGGGATAAATCTAACGCAGCCACCCGGGAGGGATAACTCTAACGCAGCCACCCGGGAGGGATAAATCTAACGCAGTCACCCGGGAGGGATAAATCTAACGCAGCCACCCGGGAGGGATAAATCTAACGCAGCCACCCGAGAGAGATAATTCTAACGCAGCCACCCAGGAGGGATAAATCTAACGCAACCACCCGAGAGGGATAAATCTAACTTAATGCAATCACCCACAAGGGATTAAATCAAAACTAAGACACCAATAAATACTTAAGCAAAAGGTCCGAAACTACTAAAACAACAAAACCCGAGACGACACGACAAGCATGGGCCCGGGCCTCAACAAGCAACTACAGGCAAGGGCGTCAGGTATGATTTCTAAGCCTTGGATGAGGAGCCTCAAAACGTAGTCCAACGAACTTAAAGCGACCCGACCGAACAGCCACCAGGTCGTAATCCTCGATTGACCTGGGTGGCTATACTTTGACTTTCGCCTTGTCCAAGCCTCAGTCAAAGTGGGGGCTTCTGTAGACACCCAGATTTGGACCTGGTGGCTGCAGAAGTGCCCAACAAACATCCGATGACGATCGGACTGCAACGCGACTCGTGTTTGCGATGTTTTAGATAGTTTTTCTATAGAACGGATCAAATAATTACTCAGAAAGATTAAATTAACATCAAGACAGCCTTAGTCGTGTCATTACGTTTGCGTCGACACTAATTAGAGTCAATCCGACACTGGGGCCCCGAATCGGTCCCGAAATATGCAAAGTCAAACCCGAGTCAACGCGTCGGGCCGAGCAAACCTCGAGACACGCGCCGAGGCCCACCCGGCGCACGACGCACGACGCACTAGGGTTAAAGGGACGCCTTAACCTCCAAGAAAGACTAAGATATGGATCTTCTCCATTTTGGAAAGTTTTGATATCGGATCTTCGAAACTTCGACAGCCTGAGCTCTGGCACCTGAAGACTAAACTGCCTCACACCAGGCGTCTGAAGGCTAAGTCGCTGGACACCGGGCTTCCATATGGGCGACGAGGGCCGAAAAACACCTATAAATACCCCCCTCAATCCCCTCATTTTGACACAACTTCTTCACTTCTCTTCCCCCTTCACTCGTAAAGAGTTTCTCGCTTAGGGCTCGCACTCCGACAACCAAGGCAAACGATCCACTCGATCGTAGTTCCGATAAAAACGACATCAACGCTACTCCTCACCTTCGAGCACTCCACTCGATCCCGAGGTGCCTGTGTTCGACTAGCTATAGTCTAGTAATGAAACTCTGTCGGATTAGCCGCAGAACCAACCAGTAGTAGCGGAGCTCTGCCGGAATAGCCGCAGGAAGGGTCAACAGTAACAGAACTCTGCCGAAATCACCGGGCAAGCTAGGAGGATTCGCCTGTCAAAGTCGAGTCGTCACTAGGTTGTCATCTAAACAAAACTTTACATTCTTGCACCTTCTTTTATTATGCACTACGATAATACCAGACATGAACATTAGGTCCACAAAAACATACTAAACATGTAACGTCCCACTTCAACCGCAAACACTAAAATACACTAAATAGACCCGAGTAATTCCGAGATCCATTCTCAACTATCTATGCATCGTGTCTCGTTTAGTGTATACTCCGAGGGTGCAACTCCTCACAACGTGATTTACTTATGTTCGCATTACAGTTTTTCGTATGATTTATTGCTTTTATGACCTTATAATCGCATGCTAAATCACTTAACATGGAATTCAAAACGTAAATCAAATAAAATTGAACAAAACAATGGTCAGGTTCCGTATTAGTCCCGATGCTCGCCATGTATGGCTCGATGCATCCTTATTAATACCTAATCGACACATCTTAAGCAGAATGCCGGGTAAGGTATACCACGAGAATGACTAATATCCGTATTATCACGTTAAAACTGATTTGCTAATACCTACTCCCTCCGTCCCTAAAAGATTGTCTCATTTCCCTATTATTTGTGAGGAGTATTTTAATGAAACGTGACAATCTTAGTGGGACGGAGGTAGTATAATATTAGTACTCTCTACTCTCCTATGTGCATCTTTTCATGGTCTGCTTGTCACGTGAAATTGCATGCAAAGAATGTAAACTCAACTACTTCGCCGACAAAATTTACTTGTCCTTAAACAACCGACATAGCAAAAGGTATAGGGTGAAAACAACGGATGTTACAGTATTTCCGCCACAACAAAAGAACAAAGTTATCAGCCCACCGATTGATTAGTAGAGTCCGCTATAGTGCGGGCAAGATTGGGTGTCGATGTCTATCGGATGTTGGCTTCCCAGTACGTACCCTCACCCCTTACTCAGAATCGACGGTTTCCGGATGTCCGAAATCATAGGCAATGAGAGTCATTCTAGGCATGGAGTGCTTAAGGGTACAAGTCTTTATCTTTTGGTCCCGTGCCCCTCAACTTTGAGCCGGCTAAGGATCAAAGTTGACTTGAACGGTTTCCGAGTCCCCATAATTGACTCGGTGGCGACTCCAAAAATCGGCAACGAATTCAGTTCACTAAAAAGGTTGCCTTACCAAACATATCAGCCTTTAAACATTTACAACCACGACTCGATCGATTCCAAACGAAAACACGGGTGCCCGCACTCGTCTAGTACAAGTCCGGACCGTCATCCGAATCGTGGTCTGACACATCGCCCTGTATGCGAGATCGGAACAGCCCCCGACCGGGAGGGGGCTGCGTGGGTGGCTGCCGCCATACATTGAAAAACCGGGTCGGTCCCGCGCAGGCGCGCGCGGGGCGACGGGCGGTGCGGACGGACTTCCACAGAATCCTGAAATGTTAGCTTAGATAACACGTAACCACGTAAACACTTCAAAGTTGATTTGTTAATGGTAAAGCCGCGATTTAAGGTGTTTTAAATGCATTAGGATTGATTGAGAGTGCGAAAATGCTTTCAGGATGCTAAAATTTTGTTAGTTTGAGTCGGGATTGGATCAAGTAGAACGTCGATTAAAACATTTGACTCGGAATATGCGTGAAATGTTTGAAAAATGTTTTATGACCAAATGTCTTGACCAAGTGTGTATGCGAAGCCTAAGACGTGTATAAGAATGTTTGAATAACAATGCCTGTGCAAAAAAAGTTGGACCACTTTCTATACTTTAATGACAGTGCCGCGTTGGGCTACAATACTCCTAGGTGAGGTAGCTTATCCCCCAAAAGAAAAAAATAAAAAACTGTCTACGTCCGGTGGGTCGAAGCGACGAAATGGGTCCTCCATCGTTGACAAGGGAATTTTCGTTCTTATATTGTGCTTGTAAGCCTTGGAATAGTGGGTGATCGATTTAGGAAATCTTTCTTATTGCTTAAGGTTTCCGCATATCAGAGAAGTAAGGCGCGTATTATCGGGGGTCCCAATTTTCAGAGAAGTAAGGCGCGTAAGGCGCGGAGCCTCCAGCGCCCCAATTTTCAGGCACCTAGCCTGAGGCGGCTGAGCACGTGATTATGGAATTTCCGTGACATGGCGAGCGTAACTTTCCTTATTACGTTGTTGTTTTTGTAGCTACATATATGAGTCGTGGATGCTCTCTTTTAGACATAATTAACAATCAAGTGTGTCTTGATATATCCTTTTGATTTATTGAGTCATGTGTTGGTTTCGATCGATTTTTAACTGATTGGATGAACTCCTTCAAGAAAGGTGAACTTGAAAAGTTATTGAGTAATGGTTTGTCCGCTGTGACGTCATTGAAGCAAATTAAGGTGCAAGAGGACTTCTTAAATTCGTGTCGTGCTTTTGGAACGCTGAATATCATGTATTTGCATTTCCACGGGGTGACGTGTGCCCTTTGCCGGAGGAAATAGACGCAATCGGCGGGTGGCATTCATTTAACTCTTCCATTCCGATTCAAGGTGATGTTCATGTGGAGCGGTTTCGTCAGTTTTTAGATATTTCTTTGCCGGAAGAGGCCGAGCGTTTCTTTGGTGAACTCCTCGTTATGGAGTTCTCGCGAAAGGATGCTCATGGTGTTTCACCTCTAGCTCGCAAGCGTGCTCTTAGTATCGCGATATTGTGCTACTACTTGTTTGATGAAGATGCATCGGTGCAAGCTGGCTGGGTTAACCCTCGTGTTATTGATGTCGTGATAAATATGGAGAATGGGCGATCGCCCTCTTGGCTAATTCTGGGTGAGATTATAATGGGTCTTGACGTGCGCGCATGTATTCATCGTGCTCCATTTCGCGGTTCTAGAGACATTTTGCATGTATGTCGTTGTGTAACCTTTTCAACTTTATTCGAAGCTGTCCTAGTTCGAAATTATGACACTGTATTGTATCGGGCCGATGCATGTTTGGTTACAACAGAGGTTCCGGCTAATCGAGCCACCTCAGCTCATCGAAGGTTACAATTATAAGAGGTTTGTCATGCACAGTGTAGTATGCCTTCCGGATTTCAATGACACCAATGGACATCTCTCTCTTATGCCTAATGGAGGGTTTGCAAAGATCCAACAGAGCGGGAGAAGTTAAGGACCGTGGAGAATGCGGAGCTACAGAATAGGGAGGCTATGCGTACGTGCTAATGTTGCCAAGCGCCTGACCAAAAACAGTGTCACCGATCCTAGTACCGTTAATTCGTCAAAACGGGTCAAGACGGATAAGACTCATATTAAAGACACAGATGTAGAAGACGCGTGGGACTGGCTGGGCCCACAAATGACTAAAAAGGTGACCGCTTGTATTCGAGAGGCTCGTGGCGAGAGGCCTAAGAAAGCGCACCCGAAGGGCAAGGGAAAAGAAAAGATGGACAAATAGGGCCCAGCCGTTAGTATTACGTCATGTAGTAATATGTGGCGTATTAGTACTAATTTTTTGTGTGGAGTTTGTTAGTATGTTGTCTTTTGCTTTTGGGACATCCTCATGATGGATGTTGATGTAAGGGCCTCGACAAATGCTCGATTTTGCTTGAATTGATTGAATTTAATAATGAGAAGTACACGTTATGGTTATTGTGGTGGCTCGCAACTCGATTCTTCATTTTCACCATAGCGTACTTTCAGGTTTTCACTCCGTTCTCGGCTCACCCTTTTTTTCGTTTTTTTTTGTTTTTTTTGTTTTTTTTCCGACGAAATCACAAATCGATTCTTCATTTTGCTCGGAGCGCCATTTCGTTTTTTCACTCCGTCCTCGGCTCGTCGTTTTTTTCTGTTTTTTTTCTACGGCTCGCAACTCGATTCTTCATTTCTCCCGGAGCGCCCTTTCACTTCACTCCGTCCTCGGCTCATCATTTTTTTTGTGTGCTTCATCATTGTAATCACTTTGTTAATCGGAGCGTAGGATGAGTTCCAATTTTTGCACGAATCAATCGTAGTCAATTCTGTTGTTTTGGTTGTACCCTTAAGAAGGCTGTATAGTGTATCCGTGGTTAGACTGAATCAAACCATGTTCGTAGTTCGTATAGTGCGAGTGATTTTATGCTTTAGACTCGTCATGCCAATTATCGATGTAGGATGTTTATAGTGTTTTCTGCGGGCTTTCACCCTAATTTAAGAATCAGGATGAGATGTTAGAAAGTTAAGGGTAATAGCGTTTAAGTTGGTCCATGTTGGTAGGGATTGAGAATTTTTGTCCATCTAAGTCGGTGATTATCATGGCGCCTCCCGTGAGTATTCTCTTGACAAGGTATGGGTCTGCCCAGTTATGTTTGAATTTTCTCCTGGGATCGACAAGAAATGGGGCTTTAATGGATTTAACCACTAAATCTCCCTCGTGAATGTTTCGATATTTGACTCATTTGTTAAAGGCTCATTGTATCCTTTGTTGGTAGGTTTGCACATTGGATAGTGTGTATTCTGCGCTCATCTAAAAGGACTAGCTCGTCGTAACGTTTTTGGTTCCATTCCTCTTCGGGAATGCGACTTTCGGCTAGTATCCTTAGAGAAGGAATTTTTAGTTCTATTGGTTGTACTGCTTCTGAACCATAGGTTAAGTAATATGGTGTGGCTCCGGTAGGAGTTCGGTATCCCCATAAGGCAAATGCTATTTTGTTGGGCCAATCCCGGTAGTTATATATCATGTTCTTAAGGATGGTGATGATGGTTTTGTTGGCTGCTTCTACAGCTCCATTTGTTTGAGGTCTGTATGGTGATGACCTATGCCGTTGGATTTTGTATTTGTCTAGGAGCACTTAAGTATTGACTCTAAAATGGGCCCCCTGATCACTAAAGATCTTGTGTGGTATGTCCTAGCGGCAAATGATGTTGTTTTGTAAGAACTTGACTACTTGTTTAGAGATTAGTATAGTGTAGGGTCTTGCTTCGACCCATTTGGTAAAGTAATCGACGACCACTAGTATGAAACAGTGTCCGCCCGTTATGGATGAGTACACTTTTCCTATGATGTCGACTCCTCGGGTGGAGAATGGCCAGGGTATTGTTGTGGAGTGGAGTGGGTATGGTGGTATATGTTAAATGTTAGCGAATATTTGGCAATGGTGACAGTGGCGGACATGGTGCCGACAATCTGCTTCTAAGGTCATCCAATAGTAACTCAGCCTCATTATTTTACGGGCTAGTGTGTGTGCACTCATCTGGGGCCCATATGAGTGCACACACACTAGCCCGTAAAATAATGAGGCTGAGTTACTATTGGATGACCTTAGAAGCAGATTGTCGGCACCATGTCCGCCACTGTCACCATTGCCAAATATTCGCTAACATTTAACATATACCACCATACCCACTCCACTCCACAACAATACCCTGGCCATTCTCCACCCGAGGAGTCGACATCATAGGAAAAGTGTACTCATCCATAACGGGCGGACACTGTTTCATACTAGTGGTCGTCGATTACTTTACCAAATGGGTCGAAGCAAGACCCTACACTATACTAATCTCTAAACAAGTAGTCAAGTTCTTACAAAACAACATCATTTGCCGCTAGGACATACCACACAAGATCTTTAGTGATCAGGGGGCCCATTTACTTAAGTGCTCCTAGACAAATACAAAATCCAACGGCATAGGTCATCACCATACAGACCTCAAACAAATGGAGCTGTAGAAGCAGCCAACAAAACCATCATCACCATCCTTAAGAACATGATATATAACTACCGGGATTGGCCCAACAAAATAGCATTTGCCTTATGGGGATACCGAACTCCTACCGGAGCCACACCATATTACTTAACCTATGGTTCAGAAGCAGTACAACCAATAGAACTAAAAATTCTTCTCTAAGGATACTAGCCGAAAGTCGCATTCCTGAAGAGGAATGGAACCAAAAACGTTACGACGAGCTAGTCCTTTTAGATGAGCGCAGAATACACACTATCCAATGTGCAAACCTACCAACAAAGGATACAATGAGCCTTTAACAAATGAGTCAAATATCGAAACATTCACGAGGGAGATTTAGTGGTTAAATCCATTAAAGCCCCATTTCCTGTCGATCCCAGGAGAAAATTCAAACATAACTGGGCAGACCCATACCTTGTCAAGAGAATACTCACGGGAGGCGCCATGATAATCACCGACTTAGATGGACAAAAATTCTCAATCCCTACCAACATGGACCAACTTAAACGCTATTACCCTTAACTTTCTAACATCTCATCCTGATTCTTAAATTAGGGTGAAAGCCCGCAGAAAACACTATAAACATCCTACATCGATAATTGGCATGACGAGTCTAAAGCATAAAATCACTCGCACTATACGAACTACGAACATGGTTTGATTCAGTCTAACCACGGATACACTATACAGCCTTCTTAAGGGTACAACCAAAACAACAGAATTGACTACGATTGATTCGTGCAAAAATTGGAACTCATCCTACGCTCCGATTAACAAAGTGATTACAATGATGAAGCACACAAAAAAAATGATGAGCCGAGGACGGAGTGAAGTGAAAGGGCGCTCTGGGAGAAATGAAGAATCGAGTTGCGAGTCGTAGAAAAAAAAACAGAAAAAACGACGAGCCGAGGACGGAGTGAAAAAACGAAATGGCGCTCCGAGCAAAATGAAGAATCGATTTGTGATTTCGTCGGAAAAAAAACAAAAAAAACAAAAAAAAACGAAAAAAAGGGTGAGCCGAGAACGGAGTGAAAACCTGAAAGTACGCTATGGTAAAAATGAAGAATCGAGTTGCGAGCCACCACAATAACCATAACGTGTACTTCTCATTATTAAATTCAATCAATTCAAGCAAAATCGAGCATTTGTCGAGGCCCTTACATCAACATCCATCATGAGGATGTCCCAAAAGCAAAAGACAACATACTAACAAACTCCACACAAAAAATTAGTACTAATACGCACCTAAGGAGTACTCCTTGCGGGGTTCATTTGTATAATAGTCCTTGACTTAGGACGTAATGGGTGGCGAGCATTCTTAGGGCTCTTTTGCTTTTGGTGTTTGTATTGGGAGAACATGATCCATTAGTTTTGAAATCTATGATTGTTTTGTACCAGGACTCTTCGGGGTGTCATTGGCTTCGATGTTGTGGATGTAAGCCGGTTGTTCGCTCCTTTCCACACAGATGGACATGGAGAAGAGGTTGTCGGGCATGTTTATTAATGAGTCTAGTTTGGACAATGCGTCCGCGAATTGGTTTTCCTCACGCGAGATGTGCACAAAGTCGATTTCTGTGAACTCTCAGGAGATTGTTTCAATTTCAGTTTGGCATGGAGCTAGGCTTTCTTTGTAAACCTTCCAAATGCCGGTGGCTTGGTTAATGATGTGTGCCAAATTTGGCCCGATTTTCCACCCATCTAGATGAGTTTTCCTATCGCTTTCGTGAGATTTGTGTGCGATTATCGCCCTATCTGAGTCTTTCTCACACTAGCGTCTCTTCTGTGCATGTTTTGTGTTTTTAGGTAGTTTTCCTATTTGCTTTGATAGGAATCTGTCCGAGAGCAGGTCTGAGCTTCAATTCTACGAGCACAAGGAGTGGAATATCGTCCGAGAGATTGCCACAAAGTTGGAGAAACTGAACCATAAAGAGTGAAACTTAAGGAAGGAAGAAAAGGAATTCATCGGGAAAAGTTTCGCTCGATGAGATTTCATCGGGTGAAGTTTCACCCGACGACATTTTTGCATCTCTGAAGGTCTTCAAATAGGAGGGACGACCGGGCGTAATGACCGGGCGAAACTTTCACCCATCGGGTAAAGTTTAACCCGACGGTGATAACATCCCAGATCTTGCATTGTGGAAGAATAGACGACCGAGCGAAACCATCGGGTGAAGTTTCACCCGATGGAAAATCGCACGAATTCCAGAAATCCGCAAGGCAAAGTTTCGCCCTATGAAGATCCGAAGGGTGAAGTTTCACTTGAAGAACAAAAATCAGTTTTTGGCTTTGGCATTAATGACCCATTTAAAACTTTGTATATATAGAAAAACCCTAGATTTACTTAAAAGAGGAGGAATTAACATTCATTCACTCATCTTGGCTCTTAGTTTTAGATCTAATTAGGGAGAGTAAAGAGTTTTTGCAAGGATTAGTGACAAGTTCTTATATTTTCTTCCTCAAGCTTCATCCTTTTTATATTAATCTTCATCTTCTTCATTGAGTTTTTTTCCCAATTGTTGGTACTTTCTTCTCCTCTCCCTCCTCTGTAATTAGTTTTTTCTCTACTTTTTCCTTTAGTTTATTGCTTTCCTTGGTTTTCTTGCTTTGTTATTGTTTTTCCTAGTAGAGTTTGTTTTTGGTTTTATTTTTCTCTTACTTGTGTTAGATTAATTTCCCCTCATTTTGTTAGCATGGATTGTTTTTGCCTAATTCCTTTGTTAGTTGTTCTTATTAGTTTTACCATGATTAGTGAGTAGATCTTTGTTAGGGGGTTAGGAGAGGATGGATTTGGGTAACATGGATTAAGAATTCTTGTGATTGGATGCACTTGGGTTGATTTGTCTATTTTTGGAATTGTTGTATATGTGTTGACTTTACTTGATCAATTTAGTTGACTCGTATTCACCCTTATCATTACGGGAAAACTCGGGATATGGGTAATTCCGATTAGTGCCCTAGATTCTTCCTCGCGAAAGTAGGTTTTAGTGAGCTTGGGTAGAGAAACCGAAAGATGACTCACCCCTTATCAATTGTGTATCGTTCGCTTGATTCCTTATTTATGTATCCCGTTTCTGATTCCCCGACTCCTCCTAACGCCTTTCCTCTTATTATTCTCCGTTTTAGCTATTTTCGATCGACTACCTTAGTTTAGTTTCAATCCTACTCAAAACCCCCCTTTTAGACCCCAAACACGATTAGACTTAGACTTGACCAATTTTACGTAGACCGTCCCTGTGGATCGATCCTGACTTACCGCTACTACATTGTTAGTTTATCGTGGTTATAAATATTGTTTGCATGTGGGTTGCGACGACCCCCATCAAAATGGCGCCGTTGTCGGGGACGGTGATTAGTTTATTGAGTTTTTAGATTAATTGTGTTTGGTTAATTGTTTTCATTTTACTTCTCTTCCCTAATATCACTTGGTACCAGGAGTCTCATTGTCTACTTGAGTTCCTTGTTCTTTGGTTGTTCGACCTCCACCCGGAGAATGAGCAATTCAAAAACTTCGCGTGCCAAAGCATCAACTCAACGTCGTGATTCCTCACCAATTATCATCTATTCCTCAACACCTCCTCTCTATTTCTATCAAGTTTTCTTCTCCTACGCGTCAAATACCGCAAGCATGACTACACTTCGCTCCCATTCGCGACCGTCTAATGAGGGAATTCCTTCCCCCATTTTCATCGGAACCGTGCCGGAAGGATTTGAGCTTAAAACTTCTTTGACTAAATTGATACAATAACATACCTTCCATGGACTTCCCGATGAAGATGTTATTGAGCATATATGTTTATTTAAGGAGAGCCTAGCAGGTGCCAAGCTCGATGGACTCACTAGATGCCAACTACACCGCATTCTTTTCCCTAGAACTCTATGAAATGGAGCTAGAAGATGGTTCCAAAACTTCCCCAACAATACCTTTCATACTTGGACACATCTATGCAATGCCTTCCTTGAGAAATTTTTCCCACCATCCAAAATCGATCGGTATAGGATGGAGATTCAAACATTCCAACAAAGGGAAAACGAAAAATTAAGCGAAGTGTGGGACCGTTTCCAAGGCTTATAAACGAGATGCCCTCATCATGGCATACCAAATTGGCTTCTTATTCACACATCTTTCAACTCCTTATGCCATCGTGTGAAAGAAAATGTCGACACGACGGCTAGAGGAGATTTCTTTTCACTTAAGGAAAATGAACCCCAAAGACTACTTGCAAAAATGGCAAGGAGCGGTGCACACTGTAGCAACAATCAAGGCAATAAACCAAGTGAGGAGTTAAAGTCATCAAATAGCGTGGAGGCTAATCTTGAGGCAAGAATTGATGAATTAATAAAAATATTTGAAGCATATGCCTCTAGAGATATTTCTGGACCCCGAGGAAGGCCACCACCTAGAAGAATGACTCCACCAAGGGTGTTAACTCCAGCAAGACAAGCATCATCTTCGCCACCAAAGCTCTATAAGGTTGAAATACCATGTGACTTTTGTGGAGAGTATGATCATGAGCCCACTTCATGTTCTAAAGGGACAAGGGTGCATAAAAAAACCAAAATGGCGAAAATGAATCACCCTTGTGCACTCCGAATCTGGGAGCAAGATATCAACCCACATCGTCGAAGGCCAAATTTCTATCAAGGTCAATCGAGTCAAAGGGTTCCCAATCAAGAGAATCATTCTAACCCTAGATCTTTCAACCATCAACCTCAATTCCAAAGAACTCATCCAAGTTTCCAAGGAGGTAACCACAATTGAAGGCCATATTTTTCTTAAGGGACCTACCAATTCAACTATGATCCTCCTCAACAATTCAATGAAGGATATCATCCCAATTTCAACCAAGGCTACCCAAGGCAAGCTCACCCCAACTTTCAACATCCACCAAACTATGGCTATGCTCAAAATCACCTTTTATATGATGTTCAAAAGACTCTCAATTTCTTAATAGAGGAAAATGCCGATATTCGGGCAAGGATAGGGGCATTGGAAGAAAGAAGCGCCTCTCGAGCCCGAAATGCCAAAAATCCAATATATCCTACCAATCAAGCATCTGTTAATGCCATTATGGTGGAAGACAAAATGACATTTGAAGAATCTCCAAGGTGAGACCACTCCTTCACAAGTGGTCAAGCATGCTATTTCTTCTCTTCGACGCTTGGCTCCAATGATTGTATTGTAACCGACGTAACGAAGCCACCGAAAAGAGATCCATCTAAGTACATAATTGGAGACAAAGGCTATGTGATTGAGCAAATCTCCATAAGGGTAAGTAATTGAATTTCGAGGATTTGTGTTCCACCATTGCCTTATACGTCACGTGCTCTTCCAAATAGGAGAAACATCGAATGCCCCACATTCGCCGATTTGTTGAAAAATGGGAAGACAAGCCCCAATGCACCGAGCTCCTCAGATTTCATCCATAACATCGTGTCAAGTGCAACTGACATATGAACCCTTAACTATGGGCACCGTACCCACTAAGGTAGGTGATCCTGGGAGTTTTTCTATTCCATGCACTATTGACAATGTCAACATACATCGAGTCTTATGTGATTTAGGAGCAAGTATAAGCCTCATGCTCTTGACTATTGCAATAACTCTCAACATCAAAGACATAGCATATTTTCCATTTCATGTTCATCTTGCCGATGGATCCACTAAGGACCTGATTGGGTTAATCCAAAACGTAATGGTACAGGTAGGCACATTGCAAATCTCTACCGACTTCGTGGTTTTAGATATGCCGGTAGAAGAGCGTAGTCCCATATTTCTTGGACGACCTTTCTTAGCTACTGGGAGCGCAATCATAGATGTTAGCAAAGGGAAATTATCCTTTCACGTAGCCAACGATGTCATGCAATTTGTACTACCTACCTTTTTATCGGATGTCGCCATTAATGACAAGCTTGGAAATGAAATGATAGAATATCCCGTCAATCGAAAGCCCTTGATAAAAGATATAAATCAATGAGTTAACAAAGATAAATGTACATCCTTCAAGGCTCGGTTCTACCCACACCAACGCCGCCGAGAAATATCTATCCACCCCGAGGTGACAAGATTGATGAGTTTACCGGATCCAAGAGGGAAGCTCGTGATTGGTGGTATCGACAACAACGATTCAAACAATGATCCGTTCGGTTGCTTTCCACGCAACCCCAACTAAATTATCTATGACTTGATTTGGTTTGGTGGTGTCCTCAATAACCACCTAGTAAATATTTTAATTCCCATCTTTTATTTTCTTTTGGACAATAGGTTATATTATTTGGATGAAGCTTGTTTTTGACATTCCTGCAAGTTTTGAAGTGATTTTGGAGGATAATTGGGAATCTTTTCAAGAGTAAAGATAGGGTTTCTTTGTGTATCACAATGCACGAATTAGAGAAAGTGACCATTTTTTAGAGATCGGCCGGTTTGGCAGGTTTTCCAGCGAAAAGGGCGGAGGAGCTATCTTGGGAAAATCATCGGGTGAAATTTCACCCGGTTGGTATTTTCGTCAAAAACCGTCGGGCGAAACTTTGCCCGATGGTATTTTGACTGGGTAATGCTTGAAGCTGACGGAAATCCGTCGGGTGAAACTTCACCCGATGAAAATTTCATCGGGCGAAACTTTGCCCGACGGTAATGCCTGCGAAACTAGGAAATTGACGGAAATGCGTCGGGTGAAATTTCACCCGCTGAGATCTCGTCGGGCGAAATTTCGCCCGACGGTAAAACTACGCAGAATTGGTATTTTTGGACGAAAATCCGTCGGGTGAAATTTCAGCCGATGGAAGTCCACCGGCCAAAAAAAACACCTCACGTCCTTACCCTTATCAACCCATCATCCATCTCTCATTTTTTTTGTTAAAAGGTAAATATATTAAGTAATCACAGAATAATTACAATTCAGATGATTCGGCTTATAAAAGCCAAATCTTTAGAGTTCATCTTGTCTTTTTTAATATTTCTAAAATACATACCAAGTTCTTCTTTAACAATTTTTCCTACTACTTCAGCCCTTAGTAACTTATTCTCGGTCCTTGCTCGATTTCTTTGATGCCATATATGATAGACGACTGCATTGAGAATTCCATTTATAATCGCTCGCTTCATTTTAGTTCCTCGCAACGACATTCTCCATTGATTATCCAGACTCGGCCGCAATGTCAAACGTATCCATCCCTCCATGACATTCAACACTTTCCTGTTGTATGTACACTGGCAGAACAGGTGGTCTTTGTCTTCCGTTTGCCTATCACAAATACAACATCGATCATTACTCACCAAGTTCAGTTGATGAAGCTTATGCTTGTTATTCATAGCATTATGCTGAAACATCCACGCCATCAATCTATGTTTGGGGATCGTCCATTTATTCCATACCAAAGTGTGCCAATTGACCTCATTTTCTTTATCACGCAGCCACTCATAGCATTTAGCTATAGAATATGCATTCAGTCCCTGCGCAATCTAATTGTTCGCTACCAATGCTGGCTATATATGGTCCTCGGTTTGGAAAATCTTCCTCCACCCCCGACTAGAATTCTGAGTGGGGGTGTAGGCCTGCCAATTCGCATCTCCTATGTATATGTGATGCACCCATTGCCCCCAGAGTTTCGTCGGATGCGTTACAACCCACCACGAAAGTTTACCTACAGCGGCCTTGTTCCAGTATTTGTTTTGTAGTACTCTGAGTCCTCCCTCATTATAAGGAGTACACACCTTCTGCCATGACACTAACGGTACTCTACTGTAATCCAGTCCCCCTTCCCATAGAAGATTTCTAAAAATCCTCTCGATTTGCTTGATAATGCTCATGGGAATGATGAAAATAGTTGCCCAGTAATTGTATAGAGTACTTAGCACTGATTTAATAAGAACCAACCTTCCTATGTAGTTCAGCTTCCTTGCTCCTAACTTTCTTATTCTTTCAGTAACCTTATTCATAAGAGGCAAACACTCCATGATAGATAGCCTGGATGCCTTTATGGGAACACCCAGGTAACGAAATGGTAAATTTCCTTCCTGACAGCCGGATACTTCAATAATGTCTTGCTTAACTTGTTCTTTCATCCCGCTAAAGTACACATTGGACTTACCTCTACTGAGGTTGTGTCCAGAGGCTACAAAGAAGTTCACAAAAGTTCTAAGTAAGATCATGACGGAATGAATGTCTCCTTTGCTAAATAGGAGTAAGTCATCTACAAACATCAAACTTGACAACCTCAGTGACTTACAAAGCGAATGGAATTTGAACCCCATAGTTGAAGTAGTATGCTGTAGCAGTCTTGTTAGGTACTCCATACATATCGTGAACAATAGTGGAGATAAAGGGTCTCCTTGCCTAAAACCTCTCTTCCCCTGGAAAAAGCCAAACGTTTCTCCATTCAGACTAAGTGAGTATATTGCCGTGGTGACGCATTGCATTATCATTTCAGTAAAATGTGTTGGAAATCTCAAACCTTTCAGCATTTGATGAAGAAATCCCCATTCTACTAAGTCGTACGCCTTTTGTAAGTCTAATTTGAACATAAACCTGGGCGATATATTTTACCTGGAGTATAACCTGACTAAGTCTTGACAAATGAGAATATTCTCCACAATGCTTCTTCCTTTGAAAAAACCTCCTTGGACTGGTGAAATAATATCCGGAAGCATGTTCGCGAGTCTTGTACATAATAGCTTGGAGATAAATTTGTATGTTATGTTATAAAAAGATATTGGTCGGAATTGAAGAACAGTAGTGTTAGGCCTTTCAATTTTGGGAATCAAGGTTATGGCTGTAGTGTTCACTTGTTTCAGTAATCTACCCGCATAAAAAAATCCATGACTGCAGCACATATATCCTCCCCAATTATGTGCCAACTATCTTTGAAAAATTTACTGGAGAAACCATCTTGCCCCGGGGCCTTGTCATTTGGAATTCCAAAGATAGTCGCCTTAATCTCGTCCTTCGTAATCGCAGCATGTAGCATTTCATAAAGTTCAGCATTGCATTTAGGACCAAGATCAAGTATCTGTTGGTGTACTGGACTGGTACTGTTCTGCGAGCTCAGCAGCAGCTCCTGATAATACATAAAAAGCGCATCCTGAATTCCTTTCCTGTCATTACGTAGCCTTCCCTTGTGATCCTTAATCTGGACAACCATATTCTTGGCCCTGCGAACTTTAATCGATCCATGAAAAGAAGCTGTGTTACTGTCTCCCTCAGTTAGCCAATGTGATTTAGCTTTTTGCTTCAGGTAAATAGCTCTTGCCTCATCAAGGAATCAAAATTGTTGTTGTTTACTCCTTTCAGCTCTAATAGTTTCCACATCCCCTGTCTATAATATCAGCTTCCTTTGCAGATCATATAACTCTGTCTGCACCAAATCCGCTTGTTGCTCAATGTTTGAGAAATGCTTCTTATTAAGCTCTTTTAGAGGTAATTTAAGTCTCCTGATCTTTCTTGTTACTTGATACATAAGCGTGCCCTCAACTGATTCCTCCAAAGAGTTCCTAACCACATCTTCAAACTGAGGAGCAAGGCTCCACATGTTAAAATATTTAAAGCTTCTTCGCCTCTCCTATCTCAACATACTTTCAGTAATTAGACATAATTACCTTTCCTCTCTCTCTCTCTCTCTCTCTCTCTTCTCCCACAAAAACCTCAAAAACCTCCATTAAAACACTAACCTTCATCCTATTCAATCCTTCATCCCATTAATTTCTATCACTTTTTTCAAATTAAACCACATAATCTTCATCTATACAACATTCCTAATACATTCTTGGAATCACTTTTCAAGTAATCTCCCAAAAATCACAACATACACAAACACTAACTTTATCCCAAAACATCAACCTTCAACCATCATGAAAGGATTCAAACAAACCGCAAGGAAAAGACTTTCATCTATTTTTAATCGAGGATCGGGTTTTTCTTCGTCATCTCAATCGGAAGGATCACCAATAATGGCAACTCCGGGCCGTGGCATCATCCCACATGAGCAGCCTATTCCTATTGAGGTATGTCACCCCATCGTTCGTCGTAATTTCCTTCACCATGAGTCTGGAGTTCATTTTGTAAAAAAAGTCTTGTTTAGAACGTTTTAAATTGTTGTGGAAGCGAAAATTCGAACCCACTCGTTGGGCGTCAGATCACGTCCGTACCCGGATGGGAATTGAGCCCCAAGTGTGGGCAATGTGTAAGCGAATAGGCCTTGATGCTTTTTATGACTCAACTGAGGACACTTTCAAAGCTATGACTTGTGAGTTTTTCGCGAAGTATGAGATGTCGACGAGTGATGGTGACACGACCATCTCGTTTCAATTGCGAGAACCCATTACAGTCTGTCCCTCGAGGCCTTCGGTGCATTGTTGTGCCTCCCCACTTTACCTGCCCGAAAACCTCGGGCAGGACAATCATGTGAAGAAAATCTTGCGCGTGACCGTTTTTGGCACAAGATTTCTCGTCAGAGAGTTTTCCAAGGGGGTAAGATGCATTCCTTTTCGATCAGAAACCCCATACTCAAGTATATGGCACGTATCATAGCTAACTCTTTCCTCTCTAGCTTTGATACGCACCACAACTGCAGTGCCACGGCAATGCAATTGCTTGAGGATGTAGTTTTGAATCGAAACCCATCCACCGACATGGTAGACCCCTTGGCTACGCATTTCTCGTTAATCGCGAGGTGTAACCGCAAAACAATTTCATGTGGCGGTGTTATTCCGATGCTAGCCAAGGCCCTGCAACTTAAACTTGGGCCCGAAAGGCCGATCTTGGGGGTAGGGAAATTTCTAGACGAGCATTATTGTCCTTTCTTGGTGTGGACTCCTGGTGATTATGATAGTCTTTTCTTGTGCAAAATTACTGAACTTTGGGCTATTGCTATGCCAAATCCGGCTTGGGTGTCACTTGAATTTGAATTGAATTTTGGCATGCCTAAGCGGTCTGGGGAGTATATTCCGGATAATACCCGAGGGAAGTTTTACATGATCATATACCCTGAGTGATCCTTGGACTACGGCGACAATAATGAAGTCGTTGTCAAAGATGTGACGGAGGATGAGCCGGGTGTTGAGGCTTTCCGGAAGGAGAGTCACCACGCCTTACCCTCCACTTCACAGGGACCCTCTTCCACTCAACAACCCGTACCCCAAACCACCCATATTTTATACCCATGACTTTGACGACTTCACGGCCCACCGCCACTCCACCTACTCTCAACCGACCCTCGACTTTCAGTAGAACGTCAATATGAGTCCTCCAAGACACTCCTCGTTCTTTGGGTTCGAGGACTTTTACGACCAGTGGGGGGAGGTTCACACTTACTCTAGATAGACTTGGGAGAACTCGGCTGCGACCCTCACTTTAACCCAGGATGCCTATAACATAGCTCAAGATGCGCGCGACACTGGGCACTACTCTTACACCTATTCTCAAGATGGCTTCGATTATGCTCGTGTGATGGAGAGATTTGCCGTGGATCCCGACACCAAGTAAAACCAACTAAACCTAATAAGGTAGCTAGGGCAAGTCGGGTCGAATCACGGAGACGGTAGGGGTTAGACTAAGGTTCGCCTAAGAACTAGACCAAGTCACAAGATAACAAGGGAAGAGAAGAGAATTAACGAGAATTGAATGCCTACAACAAATAATAAGCTAAGGAACAAGGATAAACAAACTAAGACAATAAAAAGAGGAGAAATCTATGACTATGAATGGACAAGGGCAAGAAAACAAGACTAACACAACCTAAACGATTGAACTAAAACTAAATTCAAACAACGAGCAAGAAGAACAAAAGCTAAGACGAAGGAGAAATCAATAGAGGTAAGAGTAGGGTTAGGTCGGGTTCATAGGTGTATTAGGCTAATGGGGGAATCGAGGATAAAGGGGTCACATAGTCACTAAGGTAAGTCCGCGCTCTCGCGAAAAGAACGAACCCGAAAAGTCATGCAAAGAACTACCCAAAACAAGAGGATTCAATCACCAACCAAGCACACAACAAGAAGGAAGAAACAAGCAAGAGTAGTATTGGCCACTACTACCCTAACAAACATTTCATCAAACATGTGGCATACATGACAAGTGACTAGCAACAAAGATTTAACCTTTAGCCACAATCAACCCTAATCACCCATGGTTAACACTTAATCCCCCTACTAACCCCACAAGAATCTACTCACACATATTTAAACTAAAACTAACATAAACAAGAGAAACCAACATAAGAACAAAAACATTCATAATGAAGAACAAACAAGGATGAACAATAAATACAAGATTAAGATTGAAACTTTAATAACAATGGAAGATGAAGAGAGAAGAGAGAAGAAAGATTATACCAAACTAGGGAATGAATGGAAAGATTGAAACTTGCATAAAAGAAAACCCCAAATACATCCACCAAGGTTGTCAATCTTGATAGAATCTTCAAGAATTCCAATAATACAAGAGTAACTAGCTAAGATTAAGCTAAGATTAAAGAAAAATTAAGGAAAAATTAAGGAGAAACTAGGCTAAAGATGAGGGTTTTGAATATAGGGTTTCGTGCTTAAAACAATACAAGAGGGGGGGGGGGTATTTATAGGGTAGGAAGAAAGGGGAGGAAGCGAGGAATCGAATCGAGGCTCAAACAGGCCGTCACGGCCTTGTTGAGATGGTCACGATCGTGCCCAACACCCGTCCCGGTCGGGACCGTTTCATCACAGTCGGGATGGGCCTCAACTCACGGTAGTGACCCTTTTTGACACGGCCGTAAAGGCCAGCAGTAAGCCAACTTCTTTTGCATCTTGAATCACGGCCATGTAGGCTTCTGACACGGTCATGTAGGTCCCTACTTGCTCTTCCTAGGCTTCTTATCGATGCTCGGGATATTCTCAAGTTGGCTCCAAGGGACTCGGGATCGAGTCTAAGGTACTGAATCATCGTTGCTTCTCTTCATTGGCTCCATATGCGTTGGAAACAAGACGGAATCGTTTCGTTTCTCCATGATAGGCCTTAGGAACCTAAAACATGCTAGAGAAAGCGTAAGTAGCCTCGAAACCGCTCTAAAGAGCGATTCCACAAAAGAAAGCGGGACCAAACACGTGAAATAAACACTACAAAACACACTTGTCATCGTGACAACTATAAGATGGCGTGTGAGGCCGCCAGGGATGCACATGCAGCAAGGGAGGCCTCAGAAGAGAACCAAAGATTGTTGCTCCAGCAACAACAGTACTTCGATAGGTTCTTTGGTCTCTTTCCGCTCGAGTCACAGTACCCACCGCCTCCTCCCTCGCTCTCCTTTTGATGTTTGTTTAGTGATTGTAGTAGTGTGGGGGTGTCGGTTGCCCTTGCTCAGTTATTCTTGTAGAATTACTGCATCGCCTATAATGGCAAATTGTTGAATTTTGATGATCTGTTTGATAATTGTTTGCGTTGATTGTTGTTGGTTGAAGACCCATGTTGGGTCGATTATTTTTGATTGGATATTATGCAGGTATGCTTGGCCTCGAGGCCCAGTTTTACCTCCTGAAGTAGGTGATCTGATCACACCTAATTCATTTTTGAAAATCCAAAATTAATTTCTCCTTTTTTTTTTCTTTCCGATTTGTGCTGAATCGGGGCTAGGTGACGTGATTACACCCATGCCCTTTTACACCATTTCAGTTATTTTCTTTTGTTTTATTTTTGTTTTTCTTTTAATTTTCTTATTTTTATCTTTATTCTTCTTCTTACTCCTTGGCTAGGGTCTAGGTGACGTGATTACACCTAGGCCCGCCACCCTTTTCTCTTTTACTTTCTTTTCTTCTTATTTTCTATCTTCTTATTTCAACGAAATTCTGAAAAAATACAAAAACATTCGAAAAATCATAAAAGTACAAAAAGAGTTTCCTTCTTTTTCTCTTTTCCTTCTTTTCGATCTTTCCCCCTACTTATGCATTGAGGACAATGCACAGTTTTAGTATGGGGGAGGGATCTACTATCCTTTGATTTTCTCTTTCTTTTTACTTATCAAAAATCTTTTCAGAATCATAAAAAAATTGAAACCAAAAATCAAAAAATGATTTCTCATTTCTTTTCTTTTCTTCGTGTCTTAGTGTCTCTTGTATTGCTTTGCTCCCCCTTTTCTCGCAGGTACGCCATTAACCCAGTAATATATAAACACAAGGTGGTAAAATTGAAGACCATTCGGTAATATCTTTTACCCTTATTTTTCTCTTCTCTTATTCACTTGGGAGTATGGGCTTGTATGCTATTTGGAGGTTCATTTGGTGAACATGTTAGAATTGGTGGTTGTGGTTTTGTTGACAAATTGATGGAGATTGGAGTGTTTGGTTTTAGTTGTAATTGTCTTTGTTTTACTCTTGTTGTGTCTCTTTTGCATTTTGTATAGTATGTTTAGGCAAGGGTTTTTGAAAACCCGGTTTTGAGTTAGTTTGAAGTGTTTATCATTCCCTCGCTAGGGACCCATTTTGATTATTGGACATTGTTCTAGTAGAATGACCTTGAACCAGTTATTGCATTGATCTTTTACCATGAGTCCGTCTTTTCTACTTGGAGTCTACATCGGGATTTGCCTTTGACCACTTTGATCACCATTGAAGTGATAAGGCCTTGGTTACCAATTCCTTTTCTCTTAGGTGACCTTACTTGAGAAGCCACCTTTTAGTCCAAATTTCCATCTTTTTGTGGGTTCGGAGCGGGTGCACACCCGACTTGCCTATTTCCCTATCATTCATACATTCCACATAAGTTTTCAAAAAGCAATGTTTGGCTATGAATCTCAAATACGTCATTTAGCCAAAAATGAGGTAGCCAAGGCAAAAAGGAAGAAAAATGAAGAAGGGGCTCATACAAATGAAAAATCAAAAGAAAAGAGTCCAATATTAGAAAAATATTTGCCCTCAAATGAATTCAAAAAGGAAAAGGAAGAAAACCAAATCATGAAAAATATTCCCAATCCAAATAAGCCCTTGATCGACTTATCGCCGTGAAGTGCCTACTAGGGGACCGAGTCCCGAAGAAGGAAGATAGCGGTGATTAGTCGATCCACCTTATTTTGCAAACACTTTTTCACTTTTTGTTTGGACTAATTGACTTTCTTAAGTTTGGGACGACCCTCTAGGCTAAGCTTAGGAGACAGAATAACACTGACCTCTAGTACTTACTAACTCCATGGTTCACTCCTACCCATTCCACTACCCGTTGTAGGTGTCTTAGTGGATTGGAAGGACTTCGGTAAATTATTAATGCTCTTATTGTTTGATTGTCATCTTATTAGAATCTTATCCATATCAATTTGAGTAACTAGCTTGGAAGTATTTTCACTCGTCTCAAACTTGGAACCGCTGCTTTTCCCATCGTTTCGATGATGGATTCGGCGATTTTTTTTCTTCTTTGGATGCAACTATCTTTTCGAGTGTTCTTGTGTTTTGTGTTCTTGGGCGTGTTTAGTTGTGTCCACAATTTTGAGCAAGACCCAACTTGCCTTGCATGGAAGTAGTTTACCTCGTGGGTATTTCGACGTGAGTTGATAGCTTAGTAGTAGTATTAACTGTTAACTAGTTTTCTTTTGGGTCTTTGCTCAAGGACGAGCAATGGTTTAGTGTGGGGGATTTGATGTGTGCCCAATTTGGCCCGATTTTCCACCCATCTAGACGTGTTTTCCTATCGCTTTCGTGAGATTTATGTGCGATTATCGCCTTATCTATGTCTTTCTCACACTAGCGTCTCTCCTGTGCGTTTTATGTGTTTTTAGGTAGTTGTCCTATTTGTTTCGATAGGAATTCGACCGAGAGAATGTCTGAGCTTCAATGAGCACAAGTGAGTGGAATATCATCCGAGAGATTATCACCAAGCTGGAGAAACTGTACCATAAAGATTGAAACTTAAGGAAGGAAGAAAAAGAATCCATCAGGCAAAGTTTCGCCCGATGAGATTTCGTCGTGTGAAGTTTCACCAGGCGACATTTCTACATCTTTGAAGGTCTTCAAATAGGATGGACAAGCGGGCGTAATGACCGGGCAAAACATTCACCCATCGGGAAAAGTTTCACCCGACGGTGATGACATCCTAGATCTTGCATTGTGGAAGAAGAGACGACCGGGTGAAACCATCGGGTGAAGTTTCATCCGATGGAAAAATCGCACGAATTCCTGAAATCCGCAAGGCAAAGTTTCGCCCTATGAAGACCCGAAGGGTGAAGTTTCGGTTAAAGAGCAAAAATCAGTTTTGGGCTTTGGCATTAATGACCCATTTAAGACTTTGTATATATAGAAAAACCCTAGATTACTTAAAAGAGGAGGAATTAACATTCATTCACTCATCTTGCCTCTTAGTTTTAGATCTAATTAGGGAGATTGAAGAGTTTTTGCAAGGATTAGTGACAAGTTCTTGTAGTTTCTTCTTTAAGCTTCATCCTTTTTATATTAATATCCATCTTCTTCATTGAGTTTTTCCTCATTGTTCGTAGTTTCTTCTCTTCTGTCTCCTCTCTAATTAGTTTCTTCTCTAGTTTTTCCTTTAGTTTATTGTTTTTCTTAGTTTTTCTTGCTTTGTTATTGTTTTTCCTAGTAGAGTTTGTTCTTGGTTTTATTTTTCTCTCACTTGTGTTAGATTAATTACTCCTCTTTTTGTTAGTATGGATTGTTTATGCATAATTTCTTTGTTAGTTGTTCTTGTTAGTTTTACTATGATTAGTGAGTAGATCTTTGTTAGGGGGTTAGGGGAGGATGGATTTGGGTAACATGGACTAAGGATTCTGTGGACGCTCGCCCACACCGTTCACCCCGCGCGCACCCGTGCGGGACCCGGTCGCGGCGGCCACCCACACGGCCCGTCGTCGGCACGCTCGTTCGCGTATCGGGGCCGATCCGATCCCGCATTCCGGCGATGTGTTGGACCACGATTTGGTTGACGATTTGAATTATACTAGACGAACGTGGGGATGTCCGTGTTTCTGTTGGAATCAATCGAGACATGATTGTAAATGTTTAAAGGCCGATATGTTTGGTATGAAGACCTTTTGAGTGAATCGAATTCGTTGCCGATTTGTGGAGTCGCCACCGAGTTATTTTGGGAAGTTGGAAATCGTTCAAGTCAACTTAAATCCTTAGCCGGCTCAGAGCTGAGTGACATGGGAACCTAAAGATAAAGACTTGTACCCTTAAGCATTCCATGTCTAGAATAACTCTCATTGCCAATGGTTTCGGACATCCGGAAACCGTAGATTCTGAGTATGGGGTGAGGGTACGTATTGGGAAGCCAACGTTCGATAGACATCAACATCCAATTCCGCCCGCACATAGCGGCCTCTACTAATCAATCGCTGGGCTGATAACTTCGTTCCTTAATTGTGGCGGAAGTACGGTGACATCCATTGTTTTAACCCTATGTCTTTGCTACGTCGGTTGTTTAAAGACAGGTAAGGTTTTGTCGTCGAAGTAATTGCTTTTAAATTGTTTGCATGCGATTTCACGTGACAAACAGGCCATGAAAAGATGCACGTAGGAGAGTAGAGGGTACTAGATATTATACGTATTAGAAAATTAGTTTTAACGTGATAATACAGATATTAGTCATTCTCGTGGTATACCTTACCTGGTATTCTGCTTAAGGTGCGTCGGATCGGTATTAATAAGGATGCATCAAACCACGTGTGATGGGTGAGCATCGGGATTAGTATGGAACCCGACCACCACTTGTTCAGTTTTAGTTTGTTTACATTTTGAATTTTGTGTTATGTGATTTAACATGCGATTATGGTCATAAAAGCGGTAAATCATACGAAAGCGCTAAATGTGAAATATAAGTAAATCACATTGTGAGGAGTTGCAACCTCAGTGTGTATACTAAACGAGACACGATGCGTAGATGATTGAGAATGGATCTCATGATTACTCGGGTTAGTTAAGGTGTTTCAGTGCTTATGGTTGAAGTTGTGGACGTTACGTATGTTTTTGACGCGTCGTGGATTTAGTATCCACATGAGTCGGACTCGACGTTAACGAAGTGCATAATTAAAAGTACAGAATTTAAAGTTGTGTTTAGATGACAACCTAGTAACGATACAACTTCTATAGGTGGATCCTTCTAGCTTTCCTACGGCAATTCCGGCAGAGCTTTGCTACGGTGAGCTTGGGTCGGCTAGTCAAACACGGGTGCCCTTTTTCGTTCGGATTGAGCCAGTGACCGAGGAACTACGAAGAGTAGTGTTGATTCGCGTATCGGAAAGAAAATGATTGATCGAATCGTGCCTAATGTCGGAGTGCGATGCTAAAGAAGGGCAAGGAGCTCGTAGAGAGGAGGAGAAGAATTTATGAATTGTGTGTCGTGTGTCGAAATGAGCGGTGAAAGAAGGTATAGTTTTTCTTGTAGTTCAAATCGAGATCTTAGACGCCTGGTGGCGTGCGACCCAGGACTGGGGCGCTTGAGTGGAGGCGGTGCAATTCCACGGTGCCTGGAGTGAGGCGATCAGAATATTGAAGATCTGATTTGAAAACTTTCCAAAGCGGAGATTATACATAATCTTAAGTTGCTTGGGCATTAAGTGTTCCTCCCGTAACCTAGCACGTTGTGCGTCAATGAGCCTCGGGCGCGCGTCTCGAGGCTCGCTTGGCCTGACGCGCTGCCTCGGGTTTAACTTTGTGTGTTTCGGGACCGATTCGGAGCCCCAGTGTCGGAATTGACTCATAATTAGTATCGACGCGACCGTAATGACACGACTAAGTGTTGATGTTGAATTAATTTTTCCGTGTAATTATTTGATTCGTTCTACAGAAAAACCATCTAAAACATCGTAAAATCGTGTCGTGTCGCAGTCCGATCATCATCCGGTGTTCGTTGGGAACTCTTGAAGCCACCAGGTCCAAATCTGGGTGTCTACAGAAGCCCCCAGTTTTACTGAGGCTTGGACAAGGCGAAATTCAAAGTATAGTCGCCCATGTCAATCGAGGATTACAACCTGGTGGCTGTCCGCTCGGGTCGTTTTAAGTCCGCTGGGCTACGTACTAAGGCTCGTCAACCAAGGCTTAGAAATCATATCTGACCTCCTTGCCTACGGTCGTCTGTCGAAGCTCTTATCTGGTGCCTGCTTGTCTTGCTTGTTTTGGGTTGTTATAACTGCTTAGTGTTTCGGTCTTTGACATGGACCTTTTGTTTGAGTTTTTTTACGAGTGACTTGGTTTTTATTCCCTTGCGAGTGGTTGCATTAAATTAGATTTATCCTTCTCGGGTGCCTGCGTTGGTTTTGGGTTTCAATTCTTTGAAACATAATCCTGTCTATTCCTGGTCTTTCTTGGAGATAGTTTCCGACTATCTCTGAACTATTCTTTGGAACGGATCTTTGTTCCTGGACTTTTGCTTTCTTTGGAATAGTTTCCGACTATCCCTTGACTATTCTTTGGGATGGATCTTCGCCCCTGGTCTTTTGCGTTCTTTGAGATAGTTTCCGACTATTCCTGGACTTTTGCTTCTTCGGGATAGTTTCCGACTATCCCTGGTCTTTTGCATTCTTTGGGATAGTTTCTGATTATCCCTGGACTATTGCTTTCCTTAGGATAGTTTCCGACTATCCCTCGTCTATTCTTTGGAACAGATCTTTATTCCTGGTCTTTTGCTTTCTTTGGGATAGTTTCCGACTATCCCTGGTGTTTTGCTTTCTTCGGGATAGTTTCTGACTATCCCTGACTATTGCTTTCTTTGGGATAGTTTCCGACTATCCCTGGTCTATTCTTTGGAACGAATCTTTGTTTTGCTTCCTTCGAGATAGTTGTAACACCCATGATTTTATAAAATAAATTAAATTAAAGTTATATTCGTATTTTTATTTTATTTACGATTTAACTCGAAATTCTTAAAAATATTATAAAACGAATTTATTGTTTAATCGTTTCAAACTTCTAAAACTCTATTTGACTCGGAAACTCTTCTTATATTTAAAACATATTTTTATTTCTGTTTCAATTCATTTTATACATTTAATTTAATTCTTATCGAAAGTCTATTTCGACGATTTAAATTCTAAATTCTTTTTATTTATTTATAATTAAACTCGAATTTTCTATTTTTCGGCTCGAAGCTAATTTATTTTAAGTTTCGTCAAAATATTTATTTCATTTGCCCGAGAAATCAATTTAATTTTAATACTATTTGATCGTCTAATTATTTATTTCTATCAGCTTCGTTTTCATCTCGAGTACTTTATTTACTCATTTTATTTGACGGTCTGATTATTTATTAATTTTATTAACTCGTTTTAACCCGATTCGTGGGTCAGTCAACTTATCGTTACTGTTCCGGTCACGGAAACAATCGACCCGAAGCGGATTCGGATCCTTCGATTTGCGGGGTTGCTTTGGTGATGATCGTCTAACTTCCTGAACCTCTCCTTCCTCTTACTCCGGTGATCGGACCTTCCCGGCGGAGGTGGCCTGTCACCTGCACACAGAGCGCACAGGGCCCCGGAGGTGTCCGGGGGAACCTTCTCCGATGCCTAAGTCAGTCCGTGAAATGCCTTGATGAACCTTACTCGTGAGGAGTAAGGTGGCGGTTTTAGAGTAAGAGTCTAGAGAGAGAAAGTCCAACCATTTCAATGTGGGAAATGGCAAAGTATTTATACCTTTTCCTCAAGAGAGAGAAAAAAGAGAGGGAGAGAGGAGGAATGAGTGGACGGGAAGGTGACACGTGGGTTCACCTCGTCCACTCATTCTCCCTTACCTTAGGCCTGGTCGGAAGGGTTCTGACTTCTGTCCCCTGGGCCTGCCAGCAGGGGAAGTGCCCTGGGGACTGGCGGACGGAGACTCAAACGGTTTTACCCCATGCGCGGTTTCTGCCTTGACAGGCAGGGTAGAACCTTGCCTTGAGCTTGGAGCAGCTGAGGTCACTTTTCGGAGGCTCCCTGGTAGAGCTCCGCCAGATGGCCTGCCAAGCAGACCTTTCTTATCTTTTGGGTCGGGCTTCCCCGGGGCCCGGATGGCGGGCGACTAGTGGCAGGTTACCGACCCCCATCAATTGGCCCTCGTCGGCGGAGGGGGAGCTGGGTTCCTCCTCAGCAGACGATTTCCTGACTGGGATGACGGGAGGTTGACTTCTGGACTCTCACATTGGCATTTGCACGTTCCCAAGGGGGAAAGTCTTAAATGCTTTGGGCATGCAAAGAGTTGGGATGTCTTCCCTCATGATTACTTTTCTTGTAAAGTGGTTTCTCGAGCTTTGTGCCAGGCGGGCGATTGGCTCTCCTCTGCGAGGATGGTTGAGATTCCGTTTAATGTCTTTGCCGTTGCTTTTGTATAAATTCCGCCTCCACTTCATTATTTTCACAATCCATCCTCAACATCTTTCACTACTTTCCTTCATAAAATGTCTTGGGTGAGAAATATGGTTCTTCGCTGTGGAGTTTACGTGAAGGCCCTTCACTACCGGGGGCGCAGAAGGTTGAGGTATCCTAGGCAAGTATACTCGGCTCTTCGTCGTAGCAGGCGGGCACGCCCTTGCCCTCTGCGAACTGTCAGGGCGAACCCTTCATTAAGAGCTAGCACACGGTCCAGAAAATCCTCACCCCTTTCAGAGTTTAAGACCAAACCTTGCACCCAGGCGGGGGGTTGCTCTTTCAGGGGATGTTACAGGTGCTTCCCTTGGCTGCATCCTGAACATTTTGACCCTGATTGTCCTGACTCGGGCTCTTCTCCTGTCTCAGGCCCTTCTTCCCCTCTAGCGAAGAAACCGGACGATTATGGCTCTCCTGAGGGCACCAAGGTGGCCCTATACGGCGAGGACTGGGATTTGAGCAGCCGTGATTCAGGGGGACAACAATGGCCAGGGCTACTCATCTGGTCAGGAGGCTCCTGGAAGTGAGAAAGAGGGTTCTGACGACCCTTTCAAAAGCTCTGGCAGCTGGGACTGGGGATCTAACGGAGGCTGCGACAGCCCTGGGGATTATTCCCCAGGTTTTGATAATGATTAGGACCACCCTGCTCTTGCAGGCTTGGTGAGCTAGATTTTCCAGCTCTTTTTGTAATCCTTCTTTTGAATCCCACTTGTTTGTAATCTGAGCCCTTTGGGCGTTTTAATTAATGAAAATCAGGTGGGCTTTTGACTCCCATGTGTTTGTTTCGTTGTTTTTTTTTGAATGAGTGACGTCATGTAATGATTTCTCTCTGCTTTTGTTGCTTTCTCGAGGTTTCTTGGGAAGTGATGGGTGGTTGGATTCAAAATGCGTGACACGTGGGGGGTTTTTTCTTGAGGAAGCCCTCTGACTGGGCGGCTTTCCGTCTTCTCCTGCCTATAAAAGTATTATCTCCTCCCCCATTCCCCCTTTTACACATTTGAAAACCCATAAACCCTCCTTCATACTCTCTCTTTCTTTGTTAAGTGTTTCTAGACTGAGGAGCCTTTTCCCGCATCTTCATCCGGCGGCCATTAATTAGGTTAGAATCTTAATCCCTGTCTTCCTCGTCTTTCCATTTCTTCATTTTTTCTTGTCTCCTTGAACATCATGGCCTATCGTCGTGCTCAGATTCTGTCTTTCACTGATCCTTCGACTGAAAGGATGGAGGGTAGGGATAGGGCTAACACCGACCTTGCCTCCTCCTCTGGGGGAACGGGTGTTAGGACGACTGAGGAGGGCCATTCAGAGGATAGTGGGGGCGCTAACTCCCCTGAACCTGCTCCCTTTGATGTTATTGACTCTGATGACGAGGCGTCGGAGATCGACCCCTCCACAATCGTCGTCCCACTCATTCCTAGGGAGCCAGGGAGGACCTATTACCTAGATAAAACTAAGTATAGGATCCCCCTGCGGACGTACCCAGCCTCTAAGAACCGGGACCTTATTTTGGAGAAGAGCGTTGAGGGGGTTATAGCCAAACTTTACAACTTTGGGGAGGGATACACTGTCGTTGTTCCTGGGGAGAAGGGCACCATGTGCAACCATCCCGACGGCTGCATAGCTATCTACCACAAGTGCCTTGAATTTGGCCTGCGCTTTCCCCTGCACCCTTTCTTGGAAGAGGCCTTCAGGCGCATGAACGTGGCCATTGCCCAGCTGACGACCGTTGCTGTTAGGTCGTTGGTAGCCTATACCTGGACCTGCTTGTTCTGGGGTGAGGAGCCATCCATAGATGCCTTAAGGTTTATGGTAGGCCTGCAGATGGTAGCTTCTACTGAGGGGGGCAGCTCCCCAGGGTATTTCTCCCTTCTCCGGCAGATAACCAGTTCCCTAGTTTGGCCGGTCATGAACAGCCTGAAGGATTGGAAAGACAACTTTCTATATGTGCATAGTGCTACGGGATGGAGGATTCCTCGGCATTTCAGGAACCATGTCCACACCCGGTTGGAGACCCGCCAGGAGTATCACCCTGGGGTTGGGGGAAGAGCTCTTGAAGTTAAGTTGACCAAGAAAGAAAAGGACTTGGTCGAACAGTTCGCTTCTTCCAAGGATAGGAAGGGCGTATATGGCCCTGACTATTGGCTCCCCTATGCGGAGCTTATATCAACTGATGAATACTTGACCCGAGTGGGCCTAAACCCAGGTCTTGGAGAAGGTAGCTTGGGGATTTTGACAGTACTTAACTTTCCTTAGTCTTGTTTTATTGTGTGCTTACTTGGTTAACTTTCTCAATTTTTGCAGATCTTGCTACTCATCTTTGGTTAAGGAGAGAGCTGAGGGACCCTGGCTTGAATAGGGATCTCTCGGTTGCTGTCAGCTGTCCTCCCCTCCCATCTAGCTATAAGAAGCGGACTCTGATGAAGTTTGCAAACAGCATATCAGTCAACATGGCAAGGTTTCCTCCTCTTCCTCCCAAACCGACTCCTACAAAGCCTGCAGTTCCAACTTCTGCCCCCAGAGATGCAGAGGGGGGAGGCTGCTTCAGAGGCCACCCCTTCCCCTGCTAGCAAGCATGAAGGCTCTCCTGCTGGGACTCGCCCTCCTGTGGGGTCAAAACCCTCGGACTCTAAGGAAATTGGGGAGAGCAACCCCCTAGTTGGCAGGAAGAGGAAAGATAAGGAACCAGGGGACACTGTCCACGTGGTAGATTTGGAGGCTGATGCCAACACACCCAAGGCCAAGCACCCTGCTCATGATCTTCCGGGCACCTTGTTCTCAGAAGAAAATGCTGAATTCAATTTTACTGCCGGCGACAGTATTGATGTCTCCGCTCTGCTCTCAGACTCTAACACCACATTGGCTGACCATCTTACAAAATCCCTGGCCTATTCTACCAACCAGGTGATCCAGTTCGTTCAACGTTGCTCCCGGGTATTCCAGGCTTCCGCGGAGCTGGCAGCTCTCAACCGTTTGAGCGATGAGGAGTTAAGTGTCACTCCTGGGTTTCCTCTCCTTGAGCGCATAACGGTGATTGAGAGGGACGTCGCCCTTATCGCTAGCTTGAAGAACCAGCTGGCCAAGTATGAAGGTGAGCTAGGGGAGGCCAGAGATAAGGTCGCCCGCTGGAAGGATCAGGGTGAGAAGGCTATGAAGGAGGCAGCGAACTTGGAGGTGGAGCTGGAGCAGGCCAGGAAGGCAGTTTCCGAGCTGGAGCAGGTTAGAAAAAGGGTTGCTGAGCTGGAGGACCATCTGTCCAAGGCTGATTCGGACCTTCAAAAGGCTCATGATGACCTGAAGGCTCAGGGCGAGCAATGGCTTAAGGAGAAGAACGACATTATTCAAGAGGCTGACTTAGCGGTGGAGGAGAACTTTAATGCTGGAGCTTCTTCCTCTCTGAAGTTTGTTATGGAGGTAATCATGGAGATGCTTCCAAACTTTGATGAGGACGCCTTCCAGGCCCTTTATACCGCCAAAAATGATGCCAAGGCTAACAGATCGCCTGAGGAGGCCCCTGGTCCTGACCAGGATGCCCCCACTGCGTAACATGCAGGGCAGTCGTCTTCTGAGGGCTCATGCCCCTACCCTTCTGCGCCTCTGCTTCCCTGCAAATTTTTTAATCTATTTGTGCGCCGGGCCCTGATGTGGCTGGCTGCCGGCTAATGCACCCCTTAACCTCTTTGTAATTGGATCTTTATCGCCTTTTTTGTAAAACGCTTTAGATGTGTTTTATCTTTTATAAATGCATTCCTTTTGGTTGTTTATATTATTGTTTCTTTGGGTTCTGGCCTGACCCTGGTTTCTTGCCGAAATCCAGGGGGCCTGCCCAGAGGCAAGTGTGGGGACTGCATTTTTTATACAAGGTTGGGGGCTCCACAGTCCTTGTTCTTTCTGGCACGTGAGGCCTGGCCTGACCCTGGCTTCTTGCCGACCTGCCCAGAGGCAGGTGGGGGACTTAAGTTTTTCGTTGGGGGGTCTGTTTTCCTTGGGTTTTGCAACAGGGGGCCCTCCCCCTATTGCCCCCTGCTCGTTTGTGTGTGAAGTGCTAATCTGAACAGACAACGAGTATAAGTTCGAGAACTCTTTTCATTTCTTGATAAATCTTAAACACTTGTGGTCGGAGCCATCGACATTGTATCTTGACCGTCCTCCGCCGTTTTTCTTAGGAAAAAAGAGAAACTAAAAACAAAATTTGAACTTCAGACGTAGTATTTTTTCAAAGTGTCAACATTCCAGTGAGCAGCCAGCTCCTGGCCTTCAGGATTGTCAATTCTGTAGGTTACTGGCCCCATAATCTGGGTGACTTCATATGGGCCCTCCCAATTGGCGCTTAGCTTGCCGTGCTCTCTCGATCTTCCCACAGCCTGTGTCTTTCTTAGGACTAGGTCCCCAACCTGGAAGCTTCTTGTGCTTACTTTTTGTTGTAAGCCTTTCTCATTCGCTGTTGGTAGGCAGCAATGTTGACGCATGCCTCTTGCCTTACTTCTCCGACTAGGTTAAGAGCCTCTGTCATTGCAGCCTCACTACTTGCTTGATCATACTGCTGGGATCGGAGGGTGGGAATTCGTGCTTCTATGGGTAGCAGGGCCTCGGCCCCGTAGACCAGACCAAATGGAGTCTGTCCTGTGGACTCCTTTCTGGTGGTCCTAATTGACCATAACACACTTGGTAGCTCGTCTGCCCACCTGCCTTTGAGCTCATCCACCATCCTTTTCAGCCCGCTCAGTATTTGCTTATTCGCTGCCTCAGCCTGCCCATTAGTTTGGGGGTGACAAACAGCTGAGTAGGCGACGGTTATGCCATGGCTTTCCAGCCAAGCCCTCAAGGGGTCGTTGTCAAAATGCCTCCCATGATCGAAGACTAGCACCTTCGGCAGGCCATACCTTGTTATTATATTCCTCCATATAACCTTTCTGACCGCTGGTTCTGTTATGTTTGGGACAGCCTCAGCCTCGATCCACTTAGTAAAATAATCAATTCCCACTATCAGAAATTTTATGCCCCCAGTCGCTGCGGTGAATGGTCCTAGAATATCCATCCCCCATTGGGCATAGGAGACAGAATTGGTCTGAGATCCTGGGCAGGGGCGTGTATTGATGGGGCAAAGAGCTGACACTTCCTGCATTTCTGGGTTAGGTCCCTGGCATCAGCAAGCAGGGTCGGCCAGTAGTAGCCTGCCCTCAGGGCCTTGTGTGCCAGTGACCTTCCTCCTATGTGAACTTATATCCTTTAATTATGATTATGATAGGAATGAAGGCATTTGAGCAGGGGAGATGAGAATGATTTACGATATAACTCTTCACCGATTAGTATGAACCAGGCAGCTCTGGCTGGCATTTTTCTTCTCTGGATTGGATCTTGTGGAAGGATTCCACACTTTTTGAATTGGATGATTGGGGTCATCCGGTCTTCAGGTTCCGCTTCTTCAATGACGCTGACCAATTGGCAGGGCGTGGTGGATTTTTCTTGTATTACATCCACCCACACTGATCTTCTTATATCCTGCAGGCTGGAGCTGGCCAGCTTTGACAGGTCGTCTGCCCGGTTGTTCTAGGACCGGGGGATTTGTTTGACCTCATAAGACTTTAACCCATATAATTCTTGTTTCACCTTTTCCAGGTATGCGGCCATAGCCTGATCTCTGGCCTCGTACTCTCCATTAATCTGGTTGGCAATGAGCTGGGAGTCTGTTGCCAGGATGAGCCTCTCTGCCCCCGCGGCCCTAGCCAGATTAATGCCCGCCAGTACGGCTTCATATTCGGCTTCGTTATTTGGTATAGGGAAGGTGAATCTGAGCGCATGCTCAAAGTCCGTTCCCTCAGGGCTGGTCAGCACGATCCCTGCCCCCGCACCATTGGTCGTAGAGGATCCGTCAGTGTATACTACCCATTCTCCGGCGGGTGGATCGTCCTCTTCTGAATGAGAACATTCTGCCAGGAAATCTGCCAAGGCCTGCGCCTTGATGGCAATCCTGGATTGGTATGATATTCCTAACCCGCTTAGCTCTATGGCCCATTTTAGCAATCTCCCAAACTTCTCAAATTTTTCTAGAACTTTTTCCAGGGGCTGGTCGGTCAGTACGACGACGGGATGGGCGTCGAAGCAAGGCATGAGTTTCCTAGCAGCAATGACGACTGCATAGGCTGCTTTTTCGACCACTGGAAAATTCTTCTCTGCTGCCCCCAGGGAATGGCTCACAAAATAGATCGGCTGCTGGGAACCTGCCTCCTCCCTTAAAATTACCGCGCTCACTGTTGAGTTTGTTACGACAATGTAAAGGAAGAACTTCTCCCCTGCGACTGGTCTTGCCAGGGTGGGCAGCTTCTTCAGGTGTTCTTTCAGTTGTTCGAAGGCTTCCTTCTGTTCAACTTCCCATTTAAATTGTTTGTTTCCTTTCAATATTTTGAAGAAAGGTGTCGATTTGTCGGCCGACCTGGCAATGAATCGTCCTTGGTTCTGGGAGGTCTAAGACGGCCTGAAATTTCTCGGGGTTCGCGTCAATCCCCCTGGCGCTGACCAAGAAACCTAGAAACTTCCCCGAGCGGACCCCAAAGTGCACTTCTTGGGGTTTAGTTTCATCTGGTATGCGCGCAGGGAGGAGAAGGTCTCCTGCAGATCTTTCAGGTGCTCTGCGTCCCCCTTACTTTTTACAATTGCGTCGTCCACATAGGCCTCCAGATTTCTACCCTTCTGGTTCTCAAAAACCTTGTCAACCAATCGCTGGTAAGTGGCGCCTCCATTCTTGAGCCCAAACGGCATCATCTTGTACATGTATGTACCAGAACTGGTGATGAATGCGCATTTCACCCTGTCAGGCTGCCAGAGGTATACTTGGTGATAGCCTGAAAAGGCATCCAAGAAACTAAGTGTGGAGTACCCACTGGTGGCGTCTACCAGCTGATCGATCCTTGGGAGGGGATAACAGTCTTTAGGGTAGGCTTTGTTAAGATTGGTGAAGTCTACACACATCCTCCATGCACCTGAGGACTTTTTCACCATCACCACATTAGCCAACCACTCAGAGTAATCACAACTTTCTATGAAATCGGTCTTCAATAGTTTTTCGATTTCTTCTTTGATAGCCTGATCCTTTTCCGTAGACATGTTCCTCTTTTTCTGCTTTACAGGGCGGGCTTCCGGACTTACGTTCAGCTTGTGAACAATATGGGCCGGATCAACCCCCGACATTTCGTCTGCCGAGTAGGCGAATACATCCCCTTTGTCCCTCAGGACCCTGATCAATTCTTCACGGTAGGAACCTTCCAGGTCAGCCCCTATGAGGACCTGCCTACATGGCTCCAGGTCCACCAGCATGCTTTCCCCCCCCCCCCCAGGTTCAAGGTGGTTCGCTGCCTGCTGGCCAACTGGAATCTCCCCTTCCCTGCTGGGGGAACTGTCTGCTTTTCGCTTACCCTTTCGCTCAGTCTCATGGGTGTGCAGGGCTATGGAGTAGCACTTCCTGGCTGACTCCTGGTCGCCATGCACCTTCCCCTCCATACCAAAATCCATAACGTTAGGCTATGGTAAGGGCTCTGATTGATATGGCAGCCTCAATCTTATCCAGGGTAGCCCTGCCTATCAGGGCATTATACGCATATTTTGCGTCCACAACAACAAAAGATGCTCTAATATTCCTGGCTAAGGCTCCCTCTCCAAACGTCATCGGCAGATCGATGATCCCCATCGGGAGCACGCCTTCTCCACTGAATCCGTACAGCGATCCAGCGGCAGGCTTAAGGTGCCTTTTCTCTAGATTCATTTTGTCAAATGCGTCCTTGTATAGCAGGTTGGTGTAGGCTCCTGTATCCACCATACACCTTCTTACGATGTGATTGCTGATGATAAGAGACAATACCAGGGGGTCGCTGTGAGGGTATATTACCCGCCCTGCATCCTGAGGGGTGATGCTCAGGGTCAGGACCTTTGGGCTCCCTGCCCTCTCAGCATAGCATATCTGGTTTCGCAGCTCACGAATTTGTCTTTTTTGGCTTCTTTTGCTTGTCTGGCCTTCTGCGTCTCCTGACATCACATGAATTATCAGTCGGTTTTTCACTGAGCCTTCAGGCTTGTCTGGCGCCTCCTTTTGACTCTTGTTTCTTGCTGCATAGGTACTCAACCAACCATTCCTGATGAGTTTCTCAATCTCATCCTTTAGATGGCGACATTCCTCAGTGGTATGCCCAATACAATCATGAAACGTGCAAAACTTCTTCGGATCACCCTTTGGGCTACGCGGCTTACTTGGGTGGTTCCACTTGGCCGTCTCTTTTTCTAGCTCAAAAATTTCAGCTCTTGACTTGTTGAGGGCTGTGTAGCTGTCAAACCTTGGCTGATAGGCCACACACTCTTTTCTTGGGGTGTCGCCCTCCTCAGCTCTTTGCTTCCCTGCTTCACCTCTGCTGCGCCCACCCTGCGGTCCCCCCTGTGACCTGGAAGGTCCTGTGGGGGTATCCGGCAGGCTGTGTAACTACTCCTGCAGCATGAAGCCCTCGGCAATCTTTCGAGCCTTGGCCAGAGTTTCTGGCTGGGCTCTAATCATCTGATTCTTCATCTCCCCTGGGAGTAATGAGTTGGTCAAAGCATACGCTGCTGTGGGATCATCGATGTCCCTTACCTGTTGGAAGGCCAGATCGAACCTTTTCAGATAGTCCCTGACAGTCTCACCCTTCTTCTGCCTGAGGGTCATCAGATCGAAGCGGGTTAGCCGGCGCCTCTTGTTCCCTGCATATTGGTCCAAGAAGGCCTCGGCCAGCTCTATAAAGTAACTGATTGACCCCTGCGGCAGGTCCCTGAACCATCCTTGAGCCAGACCCACCAGGGTGGTAGGGAAAATCTTGCACCAGACTGCATCGTCGGCATCGTACATCCCCATCTGACTTTCATAGGCTGCCAAGTGATCCTCCGGGTCGGTAGTTCCATCAAACTTGACAGAAGGCATTTTAATTTTAGGGATGGGATGCCCCTGTACTTCAGGGTGAAGTGGGGTCTTGGTAGGTCTGCCCACCATTTTCGACCTGCTCTCAACAGAGTGGTAACCGTAGTCGTCCCATTTGCCAGGGGTCGGTTTTCCAACACTGGGGGAGCGGTGCCTGGGAGGTTGCCTACTTATAGCTTCATCCTCCCTCGCAGGGGAATGGTATCTGGGTCGTTTTTTCTGAGGCGGCTCGAGGTTATCATCTTGGCGGTGCCTTGATCCTAGCGGCTGTCCATGGTTGAGCCTTGATTGTAGGCTCTGGGACAACCCTGGGGCTCGCTGTGACTCAGCCGGTGTTAGCCTGGAAAAGACCCCGCCCTGCTTTTCCCCCAGATGCTTCGAAACAGGCTCCCTGGGCCTCATCCGTTCCTGGAGATCTTGGGACAAGCCTCTCTTCTCGATAGCTGATGTGGACTCAGTGGTATGTATGGAAAATGCTTGTTCCTAAGTAGGCTGTTCTTGGTTACCGGCGGTGATGCGTTTCTGGGCCTGCACATACCCCTGAGCAGTCTTTCTCGCCTTCCATTGGACATTCCTGGCAGCGGTCCGCTTCGTGCCCCCAGCCCCTTCCGCACTTTCAAAGTGAAGGTGCCTGGGAGTCGTGGCGATCCTGCCCACCAGGTCCTCCGGAGTGAATTCCTGATTGAGCATGGCTGAGAAGAAGGCTCCAGTCTGAGCAACCTGGGCAGGGGTGAGATTCAAGCTGGGCCTCTGATGACCAATCTGCCCAGCTGCAACCGCAGTCTCCTTGTCGGGCGCTCCTTGGAGACTATCCCGCCCTACTCCTGGGATTGTGGCGGTGGGCGTTATCTCCGGCAGGGGCATTCCGTACAGGGGGATCACCGGTGGTACCATCGGACCCGTTCAGAGCTGGCTTCAATAATCTCAGGCATGTTTTTTATTGTGGTTGATTTTTGTGGGTAACTCGTGAGCACAACCAAATCTTCCCCACAGACGGCGCCAAATTGTTCCGGTCACGGAAACAATCGACCCGAAGCGGATTCGGATCCTTCGATTTGCGGTGTTGCTTTGGTGTTGATCGTCTAACTTCCTGAACCTCTCCTTCCTCTTACTCCGGTGATCGGACCTTCCCGGCGGAGGTGGCCTGTCACCTGCACACAGAGCGCACAGGGCCCCGGAGGTGTCCGAGGGAACCCTCTTCGATGCCTAAGTCAGTCCGTGAAATGCCTTGATTAACCTTACTCGTGAGGAGTAAGGTGGCGGTTTTAGAGTAAGAGTCTAGAGAGAGAAAGTCCAACCATTTCAATGTGGGAAATGGCAAAGTATTTATACCTTTTCCTCAAGAGAGAGAAAAAAAAAGAGGGAGAGAGGAGGAATGAGTGGACGGGAAGGTGACACGTGGGTTCACCTCGTCCACTCATTCTCCCTTACCTTAGGCCTGGTCGGAAGGGTTCTGACTTCTGCCCCATGGGCCTGCCAGCAGGGGAAGTACCCTGGGGACTGGCGGACGGAGACTCAAACGGTTTTACCCCATGCACGGTTACTGCCCTGACAGGCAGGGTAGAACCTTGCCCTGAGCTTGGAGCAGCTGAGGTCACTTTTCGGAGGCTCCCTGGCAGAGCTCCGCCTGATGGCCTGCCAAGCAGGCCTTTCTTATCTTTTGGGTCGGGCTTCCCCGGGGCCCGGATGGCCGGCGACCCGTGGCAGGTTACCGACCCCCATCAGTTACTAAATTCGTTTAATTCATATTTCCGAACCGATTCATTTAATTAATCTCTACAACATTCAGCCCACTTGTCTGACAATCTATTCCCCTATTACGTACACCTCCCCCTGCCTTCTCATTCTCCACCGTTTCACTCTCATTCATTCCCCTCCACCTATTTCGTTCCACCGCTTCATTTCTTTTTCTGATCATTCATCTCTTTTTTCGTTTACTTTCCCCCTTTTCCCTCTGTTTTTCTACCTCTTCGTTCCTTTTCTTCTTATATTCGTTCTTGCTGCTGTTTATGTCGTTCAGCCTGCTCCATCTTTCTTTCTTCCCTGTCTCGTGTTCAACTCCAGCCTAGCATCCCCATCTTCTTTCCGTGTCAGAGCAAACCCTCGCTGCTATGAACGCGCGTGTCTCGCTGTCGTTGTGGCTTGAAGCCGTCTATATGATTCTACTCGTGTTCCGGCACTACTACAAATGAGCACTTGGGCCACGGCTGAATTCGTGGCAAAAGTGCTAAATTATCGTGGCTAAAGTACTTTGCCACGGAAAAATCATACGTGGCGCAAGTGGTCGTGGCGAACAAATAGCCACGGAAAAGAAAACCGTGGCAAGTATTGATTTTATTGCCACAGAGTCTCCCGTGGCTAGAATTAACTTTTTGCCACAAGTTATCCCGTAGCTAATTATGCTTGTGACGAAACATATTTCAATGAAAATATATAATAATTTAATTAATTAATAACCGTAAGAATTCTCTACCTCTAGAGTAGTCACATCTGAAATGGTTACTAGCTTTATAGCTGAGTCATTTCAATATCATTTAATTTCACCAGTCGCACGTATCGAGGAGCCTTCCCAGGAGGTTAGTCATCTTAACACTACTCTCACTCAAGCACACTTAACTGTGGAGTTCTTATGGTTAGCTACCAGAAATGAATTTGAACTTTGTTGACATAATCATTGTTTGAATTCCTTTAAAATGTTTTTTTTCCACGAACTATATTTACTTTTGAGTAATTAATTGGTTTTTCCCCCAATGATTTACTATTTATGATTAAAAAAATTGTTCCGTAAAAAAAATCAAGTTTCAAAATTGACTTTCGGACTCATGATTTCATTAATTTATCGATATTTGTATTTTAATTTCTTTTTTTCACGTTCTTTTATTGCTAGTTCTTTCGATATGTTTTTTCTTTTCGTTATTGGCTTAATTAGATATTTTATTTGCTTTGAGCTATCGGTCGTTATTTTATTTCATTAGTTTTTATCCTCATCGAGTTTCCTCTTGTCTAATCTAAGTTTTACCAGAATTTTATTTTTCATTAAATTAATTTTGTTTTATATTCATTTTTTAAAATATCTTCCAAATAATATTATAGAATAATTATTGAATTAGACAGTTGACGATAAATTAATTTTTTATTTTCTCACTAGTGGTCCTTGATCATTAGATTTTCTTACATGTATTTGTTACTTATTTGTTTTTCTCAAGTATACCTCTCTTTTTTTGAAAAATAATTTTAACTGATTATTAAACTTAGGTACGACTTTTCAATACATTAATCTTTCTTCCAAACCAAATAACTTGAAAACAAATAATTTACAAAACTAATCATTATTTTCACAGTCAAAGTTAATTCGATAAAAAAAAATATTGATCGATTAGAATTTTTAAATACGAGTAAAAAAAATGATTTTTTTCACATTGAAAATATTGTAAGAAAATAAATCAATAATTTGAAAAAAAAAATAATACAACGCTTGAAAGTTGCGGTTATGAGTCATGCTCGGTCCCTTTCTTTTAAAGTTTTTTTGTCTTCAAAAGTGGTTTAATATGTGTGAAAAAATTAATTAATTAATTAAGCGGTAAAACTGAAAGATCTCTAATAATATTAGACATGTCAACGATGGATGATAAATCACATACTTCTTCTTACTTGATATGCTATGTACGCCGCATATATATATATATATATATATATATATATATATATGACATGTGGTACATCAGGTATCCCCAGCGGAGTCGCCAAATTGTGGACATGACGTAGGTCCACCCCGACGCGGCCACACGCGGGTTTGGGTAGGCGAATGAATCTCATGGTAAGATTGTTCTCGGGATCGAAATTTAAGTCAAAATGGAGTCGCCACCGAATTTTGTGGTTATTCGGAACCATACGGGCCCACTCTATGTCGTCATGGGCTACACACAAAGTAAGCCCACTTCGATTTCAGAGTTTATGGGGCTCGTCCCTTTGCATTGTTATATCGATACCGTTTACACCGGCTTTCGTATATAAAATGACTCTCGTGCGCCAAGGGTTTCGGACATCCGGAAACCAAGGTTCTGAGTAAGGGGTGAGGGTACGTGTTGGGAAGCCCACTAAGGACACCCAACCCCGCCCGCACATGGCGGCCTCTACTAAGACATCGTTCGTGTTCGTGTACGCGCGCTAGTAAAATAATTAAATGATATGCAAACAGCGTTTTCGGGCTAAGCATGTGAATTTTGCGTTAACTACGTCATTTAATGCATCTTGATTCCGGTCGAAATGATTTAGCATGCGAGGTTCATTTATAAAGCGATAAGCAAGTAAATAAATAAAGCTCGAAAATAAATAACGTACAAGTTACACGGGCGGAAATACAACCCGGAATTCACAATACAACGATACATATATAAAATAATAAACGAAATAATAAAAGGCAATATAATGATAGAAACGGACCCGTATATAAACTAGACCGCGAAATATGTAGATGGACTAACCCCGTTTAAATGCACATTATGTTGTACATCAAACGAAGGACGGAAACATGGGACTGTGGCGTATTGCTAGCCCGATCCCACGTCCCGTAGTCATGTCCCGACTTATCACGTCGAAGAAATCGATCAAAGTCGTTCTACGTGTCGTGATGTGCATAGGTTTTGAAAGTAGGAGGGTCATGTGATGGTCTTTACACATGATGACTAAAGTCGTAAAAAGTCGAGCCTCGAAATGTGTGTCGAGGCTCTCGATTTTCTGGGTTACAGGACCCACTCGATCGAGTCGTGGGCTGACTCGGTCGAGTGCGTCCTTAGACGCAGCTACTGCCCAGTTTTTTAGGTGCTACTCGATCGAGTAGCCTACGTACTCGGTCGAGTAGCCCCTGTACGAGGGATGACTCGCCTCGTTTTTTTAGTTTAAAATCGATGGTTGGTTAAATTAAATACAAATATCGCACGATTTGTATTCAACTCAACCTCCGGTATTATAATCGTGTATATACGATTATAATATCGTTATCGGAGTTTTATGAAAATGTTTTATCGCTAGTTTAGAAATTTTGAATTAGTAACGAAAGATATCCCTCTACGTCACGACATCGAAACTAACCTTTTCGGGTTATGTGATGTCGGTTTTCGTGTCAACGGGTTTCGTACCAATTATAGAAATGGGATTAAATACGTTCAACTACGACCGATCACGCTCACTTCACGCCCTTGAGTACATTGGGGCGGGGCTCCTTGAAAGGGCTCCACCTCCGTCGTGGCTCGTAAAGGGGTTAGACGGACCTTAGGTGATCATCGTAGTCCAACGTTTTCAGAACCGGTTTTTAATATTAATATATATATATATATATATATATATATATATATATATATATACGCGGTATAATTAATGCTAGTAGTAAAATGATGATACAAAAATAAAGATGCAAAAGTATAAATGTTAGTGCTAGTGTTAGTGTTACTACGATTATGATTACAATACAAAACACGATAAATTAAACAAAATGACGGAGTAATAGAGATCAAAATGGGGTTTAGGACACCCTCAACATACATGCTAGGTATAGGCCTCAGAAATGGACTCGTAAATAGCGACGGGACGCCGGAGTATCGAGGATGTACGCGAGTTATGGTGTGTATGGGTGTGTGTGTGTGTGTTGCGTCGGTTTATCGAGGGACAAGGGCTCGATTTTTGTGTATATTTGCCTAGGATTGCTAAGGGTTTGTAGCGTAGAGTGTAGAGTGTATTAGGGCTGAAAATGTAGGATGAAATGTAGGGTGTAAAGTTATGTAAATGTGATGAAAAGATGGCTGAAATTGTGATGTCAAAGAGTTGTATAATGTGATGGGTTGATGGGGTATTTATAGGAGAACCCCACGACCTAGGGTCACTCGATCGAGTGGCCCTAGTGCACTCGATCGAGTGCCCTTGCAAACGGGCCAAACCCGGTTTTTGGCGCTCCACTCGACCGAGTGGGTCTATCCACTCGATCGAGTGGATCAAGCAAATCGAGCTATTTTAGGAAGAGGTTGACTTTGTTGATTTGTTTGTTTTTATTTGAATTTAGACTTGGCGCCAGCTTCTAGAAGCTGAATTTGGCTGATTTTTGTGTCGGATTCATCTTTGACCGGGTTTTGACCCGGTCGCCAAAAGACGGTTTTATTTCCGGTGTCGGTTTTGGCCCAAATTAGTCTCATTTTATTGGGAACGACCCACTGGGCCTGGATTTGTGGTCGGTTTTGAGAGATTTGCACTCCGCTAAATGCCCACGTCGGACACTATTGATTCCGAGTCCGTATTCGAGCATATTAAGTCACGTTAGCGTCCGATCATCATCGGGTGTTTTGTCGGGAACTGCTATAGACACTAGCAGGCAAAATGCGGGTGTCTACAGATCCCCCACTCTGACTGAGGCTTGGACAAGGCGAAAGTCAGAGTAGCTACCAGGCCAATCGAGGATTACGACCTGGCAGCCTTCCGGTCGGGTCGTTTATAGTCCAGTAGACTTGCGTGAAGGGCTCGCCGGCCATAAGCAGAGGGTCATACCTGTCCTGATGATGACAGCTCCGCGGGGAGTCAGACTTGTAGCATAAGTCCTGGGCGTGCCTATATGTGGGCCCATCCCGTACCATTTCGGGGAAAATGCCGCCTCGGGCGTTCCGCTGGGGAAATATGTGAGCTGTACGGGCTTACTTTTGAAGCCTTGAGTCGTACCTGAGCTGATGATGATGCTCCGTGGGGAGTAAAACTTGCCTTTCGGGGCGTAGGTGTACCTGTATGCTGACACATCACGTCTTGGATGTAGCATACCGGGGAAAAGTTGACTTCGTTGGGGAATTTAAATAGTTTCGCGGGGACTTGCTTCTGAAGTCTGGAGTGTACCTGTATGCTGACACATAACAACTTGTATGTAGCACATAGGCAAAACACTGAGTCGTGCTGGGGAGTAAAGTAGCTGCGCGGGGACTTGCTTCTGAAGTCTTGGGTGTACCCGTATGCCGACACATCACATCTTGGATGTAGTATTCCAGGAGAAACACCGCCTTTGTTGTTCCGTTGGGAAGCACTAGCTAGTACCTGAAATGTTAGATACATAGGCAGAAATAGCAGGCATAGTATATAGCAAGATAGCATACAGGAAATGCAGTTAGCATCTATAGACTAGTTTGCACTGGGGAAAATGATTTTTGCTTCATTTTGAAATCGAAGTCCTGAAAGCAAATCACGTGCTAGGAGATAGGTTTTTCAAAATTGAAAGGGGTAGAAAAGAGTTTTGCAGTTTAAATAGACCGAAATTTGACCCTGTCGAAAAGGATTTTCTCAAATGGCTAAGTTTTGCAGATTTTAAAATGAGAATTTGAAGAGAGAGGTATCGACAGACTCGACTCTGTACGCGAGAGGACGAGTTGACAGACGCGACTTGGACTCTCAAAGGAGTTGGACTGTGACTCGGTAGGGGGGTGGGCACCTAACAAGACTCTTAAGTTGCGCTATTCCGTAGCCTAGGCGAGTGGCAACACGGTTGAACATCGAAATGGGAAGGATGTGCTATAGGGGGATTGCAGTAGTCTGTAATGAGACTGTTTTTGCAGGACTGGACTTAGCAGTAGCAATGTTGTAGTCTAGTGCTCTTTGAATTTTGTTTGGTTTTGGGATGCATTCCCAAAGTGGGTGTTGCTTCGAGTCCTTGACGGATTCTCGTCTTCGACTGAGCCGAGTACTAGGACACTCTATAGAAAGAAGGCTAGTTTTTGAAAGTCTTTGGATTTTTGAGTGGATGGAGAACTTTCTGTCTAATAGAAGCCCCCAGGACGACAAAGCTAATTGTTTGAGAACATGACAGTGTCGTGACCGGAGTGATGGTGCTTTTTGAAATTTGTGTCAGTGTGGGTGGTTGTGCCTTTGTTGAAAGGCTGCCTACGTATTCACGTGTAGTGAAATCAAACCAAGCCGTAGTTCGGTGGTTTGAAAGACATGTTATTGTGCCTAGTTTATTAGGGCTTTGTGTGTAACTAGCCATAGCGATGGTGTAGGCTAGGTGTGTTCCCAATGATATCTTGATCAAAGGGCTGGAACAGTTAGGATGTTGATCCCGTGACTGTGAGCGTTATCCGGGGTAGCCCCCAGAGGTGGTGTGAACTATTTGGGCATGTTCTATGCCGACCGCAGGTTGAGTTCCCGTGTTTGGGGCTGGTAACTGGTTTGGATGTTTTTGGAAATGTGGTGCCAGGCAATAAGTGGCGTTGATGTTTCCAAATCTGGAGATCGATTTTGTGGAGCTAAGGCTTCGAGGGTAATGTATCGTAATGTGGTAGGAAAGGGGGAAGTCGAGTAAAAATGACTCGAACTTCGATTGGGGTAGGTTTGATAATGCTGGATCTAGTTTCCATGTCCGGCCCTAATGGTTAGGGGTATCCTATGGAGCTTGAATCCTCAAAATTTTGGGCTGTCTCTTAGCCTAGGTCTCGGGAAGGTCTTGAGGGTTGTAATATGGGGAGGCTAAATGTGGTGTTAGCTAACCAGCTTGATTGTCTCTCCCCTATTTGATGGTATGGGCATCGATAATTTTGAATTGACCGTACCCCGGTCAAGGAGCTTTCACTTGTGTTGACCATTGACCACGGTCATGAGTATTTGAATTTTTTGTTTTTTTTTGGGGTGACCTCTTAGCCCCGGTCGTGGGATTGACCGTATCTGGTCGGGGGATGCTGAGAGTTCTTTTGATGGCCAGCTCTTTTTGCTTCTTTTTCTTGGACTTTTGATTTTTTTTTTTTTTTTTTTTTTTTTTTTTTTTTTTACGGCTGCCCTCCTATGGTGTTGTGGGTGGATATGGGGGTGGGCCCATCGGTTGGATTTGGCTTGTGGAGCTAAACCCTTGTAAGGTGTGAGCCTAGTTGGTGTTTGTGTGAGTGCAACTCGCGGTGGAGTACTCTATGGTAAGCATGGTGGTTTGGATCTCGGTATTGTCATCATAATTCCGAGCAGGCTTAGTGGGAGTATCGTCCCGAGTTGGGTATTTTTGGCATCAAGTCAGACTAACGCCTAAGATAGGGATTGGTCAGTTTTATTAGAGGGGTGTTTATGGGCTTGCCTCCCGTCTTGAACCCAAACAAGGAGACTACCTAGATTTGTCATAGGATTCGATACCGCTCCTGCTAAGGGTAGTTATGTGGCTGTCTATGCCAGACATGGAACAGGTAAGGGAAAACACGGGCCTCAGTTCCTGCAGTCATTATAGATGTGCCTATAATAGTCACGTGCGTGTGCTCACAGTGTATGATGATGGTATTCATCATGTTCTCGGAAACACAAAAGGGAAGCATATATGAGAGACTGAAAAAAGCTGATTTTATTGAATTGAAAAGAGAGGACAGAATACAGTTGACTCTGACTCTGACTTTGAAATTGAAAGAGATAGAACATCCTAAACTCGGACTCAGACTCGGACTCAAATCAAATCTGGACTCTTGGATGAGGTTGTCAGTAGTCTTCGGCTTCTAAGGACTCAAGTGGATGTCCAGTATAGCCTTCGGTAGAAGCTTCACCCAAATCTTCGTTATGACGAAGATCGTCTTCAATCCTAGTGCCCATTTCGGTAAGCACAGCAAAGTTTGAGATGCCGGCATACCTAAGATGAACGCGGTAGGAGGGTAGGAGGTTGTTGATGAATGCATCCACTAGTGTCTTCTCGCTGGGCTTGTCTACCAGCTTAACACTCTCAGCCCGCCAACGTTGAAGGTATTTGGTGAAACCCTCTGTTGGATCTTGGGCCATGACTTCTAAAGTCCGCATGGTAGTCTGAAGTTCAGCATTATCAGAATAGTTTTTAGCGAACTCGGTAGCCACATCTTCCCAAGTGGGGAATCATTTTGCATTAAGCCTATAGAACCAGGCTTTTGGATATTTCCCGAGGGATGCGCCGAACAAATTGATGAACATGTCGGCTTTGACTCCCTTGATCGCCATAAATGCTTTGAAGGCTCGGAGGTGTAGTAATGGATCCTCCGTCCCTTCGAATATGGGTAACCCCTCTAAGTTGAGATCTGTTGGTAGTTTCTCACTGATGGGTGTATAGTCTTGGGAGTTTTCAATATAAATGTTGTTCCCTCGGGAGGCACGGAACTGTTGTTCGAGCTCACGCACCGTGCTGATCAATTTGGCAAATGGCCCAGTATTGACCGATCCAGAGTCGAGGTCTTGCCGTTCGATGACAGTTAAACGAGCATTCATGGCCTCTTGGTTGGTTTTCAGGAACCCTATATGAGTTTCGGTTATGGCCTGCCTACTAACCATTGTTTCTAGCAAAGCCTTCAGTTCCTTAATGGTGTTTTCCATGTCCCTATTCCCAGTTGTGGATGCCATACTCTGCGAGAATACCCACGTAATCAGAAATGTTGCTTCGGAACTTGAATACGCCAAGGCATAGGAAATAGCGCGGGAGGAAAGACAACTCGGGTTTGACTCGGGTTAGACTCTCCTAAAAAAGTGTAAGGTTCGATTCTCGAAGCGACTGTGATTAATCACTCCGTCGGAGAATAGCCCCCAGGTGAGACTAAGGACTCTTATAGAACTCAGATGGTGTGGCATCTAAGTGACTCAAAAGTGGGGTGCGTGAGACAACACGTGTAAGACATGACCCTTAGAGCAACCGTGATTGATCGTTCTCCTAAAGGGTAGCCCCCCCGAGTGAGATTGTAGGTTTTGCTAAAACTCGAGTGTCGGACGAGTGACCCTTAGATGTAAGGATCACGAACCTTTAGCTACACGGCTATGCCTTGTAAAAGGTCGACTCGGCCTCGAGGAAAGGCAGGCGGGGTAAGGGAAGAAACTTGCGATGTAAGATCGGCAGAGTTTCGACGCTAGAGACCCTTGACTTGACTTGAATAAGGATAGACCCTGTGATTAGGGTAGACCCTTAAGTTAAAGGATTTGAATTGGGATGACTCGACTAACGGATTGAAAGATGGGAGAAATTCCCTTAGGAAAGGTCGTGGGGACCGTCCTGCTAGAGGGAAAGATCGCGTGTGACTTTCTAGTTAGGACTCGAGTGTTTACGAACCTTCCATTTACGAGTGTATGACTCGTGTTGGTCGGTGTGCCTTTAGAAAAAGGCGGACTAGGATGGGGAAGAAACCCGTGATGTAGGATCGACGGAGTTTCGACGCTATAGACCTTCGACAAATTATGAAAAGACCCGACACACAGATTACGGTAGGTCCTATAATGAGGAAGGTTTTTAAAAAATGATTGTATTTTGAGAGGACGATCCTGAAATTGGTAGTGGGCCAATAGGACCGGGCATTTTGAAATGTTGGAATGGTTGCGAGTAAATTCGCGTTTTGAAAAATTGGGAGATGGTCCCGTCTTTTGAAATTGGCAGCATGCCGACAGGACCGAGTTTTTTTTTGAAAAGTTGAATATTTGGAATTTTGGAAGTCTGAATATCGAAAATAAATTTCCGAAAATTTGAAAATTGAAAATGAGATCCCGAAGATTTGAGAATCGAAAACGACATCTCGGAGATTTGAAAATCGAGAATGGAATCTCGAGGATTTGAAAATCGCGAATGGCATCACGAAGATTTGAAAATTGAAATTGAATTTTGAAAATTCGAAAATCGAATGGTGGATCGGAAATTCGAATTGAAATGGATAGCATGCCGGCTAAAAAAAAAGCTTGTTTTGAGTCAAATCGTAAGTCTAATTTTCGGCAGCATTCCGAGTTTTTTTTTGAAATTGGATATTTTGAAAAGACGGGTCCCGAAACGGACAGTATTTCGGGTTTTTCAAAATCGGGTATTTTGGAAAGATGCATTTTTTGAAATGACGTTTTTTGAAAAAGATGACACGGAAACCACGTAGCATGTAGTCAAACAAGCATTATAACGACGCTTATGTATGCATTACGCTAAGTCTCGGTCGGTCAAAATAGGGTCTATACCAACAACAATGGCTTTCTCCTGTTGAGGACGGACTCCCTAAGCCGAGTTGGTCTTAGGACATGCCGCAAAACCTAGACGAGTTCCACCATCGATGTCTTTAGCGCACCCATGTAGGAATGCACCGTGGTATAGTGGGACGTCGGTCACAAGTAACCGGCCCGGGCAAATTTGGGTTATGCATGAATCATTAAACTAATGCGCGCACACTAATCTACGAACGATTTCTCTCCGAGTCTCACCCTAGGAACCCCGATGACATGTGGTACATCAGGTATCCCCAGCGGAGTCGCCAAATTGTGGACATGACGTAGGTCCACCCCGACGCGGCCACGCGCGGGTTTGGGTAGGCGAATGAATCTCATGGTAAGATTGTTCTCGGGATCGAAATTTAAGTCAAAATGGAGTCGCCACCGAATTTTGTGGTTATTCGGAACCATACGGGCCCACTCTATGTCGTCATGGGCTACACACAAAGTAAGCCCACTTCGATTTCAGAGTTTATGGGGCTCGTCCCTTTGCATTGTTATATCGATACCGTTTACACCGGCTTTCGTATATAAAATGACTCTCGTGCGCCAAGGGTTTCGGACATCCGGAAACCAAGGTTCTGAGTAAGGGGTGAGGGTACGTGTTGGGAAGCCCACTAAGGACACCCAACCCCGCCCGCACATGGCGGCCTCTACTAAGACATCATTCGTGTTCGTGTACGCGCGCTAGTAAAATAATTAAATGATATGCAAACAGCGTTTTCGGGCTAAGCATGTGAATTTTGCGTTAACTACGTCATTTAATGCATCTTGATTCCGGTCGAAATGATTTAGCATGCGAGGTTCATTTATAAAGCGATAAGCAAGTAAATAAATAAAGCTCGAAAATAAATAACGTACAAGTTACACGGGCGGAAATACAACCCGGAATTCACAATACAACGATACATATATAAAATAATAAACGAAATAATAAAAGGCAATATAATGATAGAAACGGACCCGTATATAAACTAGACCGCGAAATATGTAGATGGACTAACCCCGTTTAAATGCACATTATGTTGTACATCAAACGAAGGACGGAAACATGGGACTGTGGCGTATTGCTAGCCCGATCCCATGTCCCGTAGTCATGTCCCGACTTATCACGTCGAAGAAATCGATCAAAGTCATTCTACGTGTCGTGATGTGCATAGGTTTTGAAAGTAGGAGGGTCATGTGATGGTCTTTACACATGATGACTAAAGTCGTAAAAAGTCGAGCCTCGAAATGTGTGTCGAGGCTCTCGGTTTTCTGGGTTACAGGACCCACTCGATCGAGTCGTGGGCTGACTCGGTCGAGTGCGTCCTTAGAAGCAGCTACTGCCCAGTTTTTTGGGTGCTATTCGATCGAGTAGCCTACGTACTCGGTCGAGTAGCCCCTGTACGAGGGATGACTCGCCTCGTTTTTTTAGTTTAAAATCGATGGTTGGTTAAATTAAATACAAATATCGCACGATTTGTATTCAACTCAACCTCCGGTATTATAATCGTGTATATACGATTATAATATCGTTATCAGAGTTTTATGAAAATGTTTTATCGCTAGTTTAGAAATTTTGAATTAGTAACGAAAGATATCCCTCTACGTCACGACATCGAAACTAACCCTTTCGGGTTTATAGACACCCGCATTTTGACCGCCAGGTGTCTATGGCAGTTTCCAAAAAACACCCGATGATGATCGGACGCTAACGTGTTTCTATGCGCTCGGATACGGGCTCAAATCCATTAATCGTTGGCTAACACACTTACGGAGTACAAATCTCACCAAACGGACCTCAAATCCAGGCCCAGTGGATCATTCCGAGTCAAACAAGACTAATTTGGGTCAAAACCGACACCGAAAATAAAACCGACTTTTAGCGACCAGATTAAAACCCGGTCAAAGCCGTTTCCGAGTAGCTCACCCACAATCCACCTCCAAACGGGCCATCAAATCAAGTCCGTCAAGGCACAAAACCCTAGACACCAATGTGCCCTAGCTTTGCCTATATAAGCAACCCCATGCACCACACAAAAACAACTTTTGACAACTTCTCACAACCCTAAAAACCCTAGTACTCTAGGACAATCATCTTACACATCTACACAAAAACCCTAGTACACTCTAGGACAATCATCTATACACACTTCAAAACCCTAGCAATTCTACACTAGCAAAAACCCTAAACCTAGTTTACACTAGCAAAAACCCTAAACCTAGTTTTAGGAATCAAACCCGAGCCACCACAACTTAGCCTCCATACACCTCGAAGACTCTTGTGTTAAAGCCACGGTTACGAGTCCGCACCGAGACAAGAACATGTAGGTTGAGGGTGACAAACCTCGTTCTCCTTTCCCTTTTCTTCTCATCATCCATCTCTTTTTTTTTTATTCCTTTTTTTGTTTTATTATTATTATTATTATTATTATTATTATTATTACGATTATTATTATTATTATTATTACGATTATTATTATTATTATTATTATTATTATTATTATTATTATTATTATTATTATTATTATTATTATTACTACTACTACGTTTAGTATTATTATTATTACTATTATTATTATTATTATTATTATTATTATTACGTTTAGTATTATTATTATTATTATTATTATTATTATTATTACTATTACGATTTTTATTATTTACCTCGTTATCATTATTGCATCATAATATCGATAATATTGTTAGCATCAAAACATTAAAATACTTATCAATTTGTGTCGAATGAGAGGGATATCGGAATAAGGAAACACAAATATACAAGTGTACTGCACACAGCGTTGCCGGTCGCTTATTCCGATACCCCGATTATTTGATTATTGAGATGAGTTAACTTAAACAATAATTCATTATTATTTCTCGTTATCATCATCCATCTTACATCCATCAATTTTCAAATCAATCTTTAACAAGGGTCGAAACCCGTTGACACGGATCCGACATCACGATCTCTAGGGATTTATCGATGTCGGAGAAGTCGAGGGAATCAAGTTCTTTTATTATTTAATCAAAGAGTCAATCTTTCTAAATCGCATTAAATCAATTTAGGGCAATTTTCGTTGATGCTAAATAATTGTCAAAACAATTCTTTAGAATTATGACATTATTAACGCGGAGAAAATTTAATCACATCTCAATGATCAATTTAAAACGATTTTCGACATAAAACACGATTTTACAAACGAATCTTAATTCGTACAGAGGGCACTCGACCGAGTGCCTAGCCCACTCGGTCGAGTGGCACCTCAAAATCAAGTCAGAATGTTAATCACGATCACCACTCGATCGAGTCTCACAGTGACTCGGTCGAGTGGCCATGTACTCGACCGAGTTGGTCAATAATTCGGTCGAGTACGGTCAGTAATGCAAAACAGAATCGCTTTTTACAGGTCTACTCGATCGAGTCCATCGACCACTCGATCGAGTAGCCTTATAACGACTAAAACACAAGTCGTACATTATTCTATTTTTCAAACTCGATAGTATTTTACGACTTAGGTCAACATGTGCTTAATCAATCACGTGTATACTATCTTTTCAAACCATGCATCATCATATTTATATCATCTCATCTCATATTTTGCACAAACCGTTATTATTCGTTATATTATTATATTGTTACTAACGCGTTTGTTATTCCTTTTGTCAATTTAATTATTGTTCGTTTATTGTACTAAATGAACCCGCATGCTAAACTACAACTTCGACGTTAATTTTAGTTGCATTAAATTGACTTAGAAACCCGTTTCAATTCCATTCACATGTTTGGGGAAAATAAATCTTTGCATATCTTTTTTCCCGTTTTACTAACGCGCGTATTGGAAAGTCATTCGAATTCTTAGTAGAGGCCGCTAATGTGCGGGCGGGGTTGGGTGTCCTTTGTGGGCTTCCCAACACGTACCCTCACCCCTTACTCAGAACCTCGGTTTCCGGATGCCCGATACCGTTGGCGCACGAGAGTCATTCAATACACGATATCCGATAATGTCGGTATCGGTATCAAATGCAAAAGGACGAGCCCAATAAACTCTGACATCGGAAATGGGCCGTATTTTGTATACGGCCCACTACGACATAGAGTGGGCTCGAATGGTTCCGAATAACCATAAAATTCGGTGGCGACTCCACATAGACCTAAATTTCAATTCGATCCATTCTCATATGGAGATTCATTCGCCTACCCAAACCCGCGCGTGGCCGCGTCGGGGTGGACCTATGTCATGTCCACAATTTGGCGACTGCGCTGGGGATTAACTGATGCGTGACTTACCATCGGCATCCTCAGGGTGAGACTCGAATAGAAATCGTTTGACAAATACAATACGCGTTTTAGTTCTACGGTTCATGCATAAGCCATATTTTCCCGGGCCGGTACTCGCGACCGACGTCCCACTATACCGTTGATGTACTCCAATATGGATATGTCAAAAGGTGTCCATAGTCGATTCGAGTGGGTTTCGCGGCATGTTCTAAGATCAACTCGACTTAGGAAGTTCGTCCCGATCAACGTCTAGACTATGTACACTGGTATAGACCCCCTATAGATCGACCGAGACTTAGTATAGAGCATACATGGCGTCGTTATAATGCTTGTGTGACTACGTGCTACTTGGTTTCCGAGTCGTTTTCAAAAAACCGTCAACTTTTCAAAATTGCATCCTTTTCAAACTATTCGATTTCAAAACCCGGGACACATATCGAATTTAGGCCTTATGATTTTACTCAAAATAGCCTATTTTCTAGACGGTATGCTGCCCAAATCATAACACGAACTTTCAAAACCCGTGGCCCAATGACTTTTCGTCCTCTTTTTCGGAAATTTAGGCCACTCACCGAGTCCACTCGGTCCTTTTTCAAAAATCATCAATTTTCAAAACCTTCCACTTCTAGGACTTCCCGTATTTAGAAGTGTCAGGTCGAGTCTTAAGTTGTCAAGTTCCGTAGCGTCGAAACTCTGTCGATCTTACATCACGAGTTTCTTCCCTTTCCCAGTCCGCCTTATTAGACTAAGGCATGGCCCACCTACGTAGGACATACTCCTACAAAGGAAGGCCCGTCTACACACTCGAGTCTAAAAGTTTGGGGATGTCTCACGTGGACCTTCCTTCGGACAGGACTCGGCCCACATAGCCGGATCCTAAGGAAGGCCCACCTTTCACAAGTCACCCGTCTAGGTGTCTTTTCCGAGTGAACCTTTTACAAGGCATAGCCCTATAACAAAAGGTTCGCGGTCCTTACGTCTAAGGGTCACTCGTCCCACACTCGAGTCTTAACAAAATCTTCAATCCCACTCGGGGCTACCCTTTAGCAGGGCGATCGATCACGGTTGCTCTAAGGGTCATGTCTTACACGTGTCTCACATACTCCACTTTCGAGTCACTTAGATGCCACACCATCCGAGTCCTTAGTCTCACATCGGGGCTATTCTCCGACGGAATGACTAATCACAGTCACTCCGAGAATCGTACCCTACACATTTGTCTTAGGAGGGTCTATCCCGAGTCAAACATGGTCGCCCCATTTTCGAACTCACCCTTCTGCAGTTCGAGTCTAATTTACGGTCGTTACCTCGTCTAGGTCAACATTCAAGTATCCCGGCCCGAGAGTCTTTGTCGACTCGTCACCCCGGGCCATGTCTAGTCTGACTCTTGTACTTGCGCAAAGCCGAGTTTAGGCGAGTCGTGGCACCCGTCGTTCTCTCCAATCAAAGACTTTACCAAAAAAAAAAAAACAACCAACCGAACATCCGAGTCCGGATTTGATTCGAGTCTAAGTCTGAGTCCGAGTCTAGGATACCCTACATCCTCATTTCCAAATCAGAGTCAGGGTATTTTGCATTCTGTCCTCTTTTTTTTTTCAGAATTCAATAAAATCAGCTTTCAATATTCTTTCTCATATACACTTTCCTTATGTGTTTCTGAGAACATGATGAACACCATCATACACTGTGAGCACATGCACGTGACTATTATAGGCACATCTATAATGACTGCAGGAAACCGAGCCCGTGTTTTCCTTTTACCTATTCCATGTCTGGTATAGAAAAGCCACATAACTACCCTTAGCAGGAGCATATCGAATCCTATGACAAATCTGGGTAGTCTTCTAGTTTGGGTCTAAGACGGGAGGCAAGCCCATTTCCCACAACAAACACCCATCCGATAAGATCAACCGATCCCTACCTTTGGTGTTAGTCTGACCAAAATCAAAAAAAACCCATGACCGGGGTTGAGAGGTCAACCAAAATCAAAAAAAAACCCATGACCGGGGCTGAAAGGTCAACCAACATTCAAAAAAACCCATGACCGGGGCTGAGAGGTCAACCAAAATTCAAAAACCCATGACCGGGGCTGAGAGGTCAACCAAAATCCAAAAACCCATGACCGGGCCGGGGTTGAGAGGTCAATCAAAAGTAAAAAAAAAAAAAAAAAAAAAAAAAAAAAAAAAAAAGGGCCAAAGCAAAAAAAGGCCATCAAAAAAACTGGACACAAAAAAAAATCGAAAGTCCATGAAAAAAAAAAGCAAAAGGCCAAAACAAAAAAAAGCAGGCCATCATCAAAAAATTCAGAATACCCATGACCGTGGTCAACGGTCCATTCAAGGGAAAGCCCCACGACCAGGGTACGGTCAAAATTATCAAAACCCATGACCGCTGCTAAGAGGTCAATCAAAAATCAAATACCCATGACCGTGGTCAACGGTCAACTCAAGTGAAAATCCTTTGACCGGGGTACGGTCAAATTCAAAATTATCCATGCCATCCAATAGGGGAGTGACAATCAAGCTGGTCAGATAACACCACACTCAGCCTTCCCACATTACAACCCTCAAGACCTCCCGAGACCCAGGCTAGAGACAGCCCGGAATTTTGAGGATTCAAGCCCCATAGGATACCCCTAACCACTAGGGCCAGACATGGAAACCAGATCCCGCATTATCAAACCGGCTCTCGAAGCCTTAGCTCCACAGAACCGAGCTCCAGATTTCGAGTCATCAAGGCCATTTACCTCATTATCAAACCGGCTCTCGAAGCCTTAGCTCCACAGAACCGAGCTCCAGATTTCGAGTTATCAAGGCCATTTACCTCATTATCAAACCGGCTCTCGAAGCCTCAGCTCCACAGAACCGAGCTCCAAATTTCGAGTCATCAAGGCCACTTAATTCGTAGCACCACATTCCCAAAAACATCAAATCCCGAGAGCAAAACTCGTAAAAATCACATCCCAATTTTTCACATCCAAACCAGTTACCGCCCCCGGACACGGGAACTCAACTTGCAGTCGGCATAGAACATGCCCAAATAGTTCACACTACCTCTGGGGGCTACCCCGGAGAACACTCACAGTCACAGGATTAATATCCTAACCATTCAAGCCCTTTGATCAAGACATCACTGGGAATGCACCTAGCCTACACCGTCATTATGGCTAGTTACACACAAAGTCCTATTAGAATAGGCACCATAATACATCTTCCGCCACTGAACTACGGCTTGGTTTGATTTCACCACACGTGAATACGTAGGCAACCTTTCAACAGAGGCACAACCACCCACATTGACACACATTCAAAAAGCGCCATTATTCCGGTCACGACACCATCATGTTCTCAACAGCTAGCTTTGTTGTCCTGGGGGCTTCTCCTAGGCAGAAGTTCTCCATCCACTCACAAAATCCAGATAAACCCAACAAAAAATCTAGCCTTCTTTCTGTAGTGTGTCCTAGTACTCGGCTCAGTCGAAGACAAGAATCTGTCAAGACTCGAGGCATCACCCACTTTGGAAAAGTATCCTAAAATACGAAATCCGGAAGGGCACCAGACTAAAACAGTCTCATTACGGACTACTACCAGTCCCCTATAGCATATCTATCCCATTTCGATATACGACCGTGTTGCCACTCGCCTAGGTTACGGGATAGCGCAACTTGAGAGTCTTGTTAGGCGGCCCACTACCCTACCGAGTCACGGTCCAACCCTTAGAGAGTCCAGTCCGTGTCAGTCAACTCGTCCTGTCCAGAGTCGAGTCTGTCGGTAGGTCCCTCTCTTCAAACTCCATTTTGAGATTTGCAATAATTAGCCATTTGAAAAAAGATCCTTTTCGACAAGGTCAGATTTCAGTCTATTTAAACTGCGAATTTTTTTTCTACCCCTTTCCATTTTGAAAACCTAGCTCGTGATTGCTTTCAGGATTTCAAAAATTCAACTTTCAAAAATCATTGTCCCCAGCACGAGTCATTTTACTACCTACGTGTTGCATACATTTTTATGTGACTTATACAGGTACGACTCAAGCGAAGACATGCAAGTCATCAAATCTCCCCAGCAGCATTCTCCGGGATAGCACGGGATGGGCCAACACACAGGTACACCCAGGGCTTACGCGACAAGCCCAAATTCCCCACGGAGTACAATCATCAAGCTCAGGTATGAATTCTGTCTTGCGGCTGGCGAGCCCTTCACGCGAGTCCAACGGACTATAAACGACCCGAACGGAAGTCTACCAGGTCTTAACGGGCTTGGTAGCTACTCTGATTTTCGCCTTGTCCAAGCCTCAGTCAGAGTGGGGGCTCTGTAGACACCCGCATTTTGACCGCCAGGTGTCTATGGCAGTTTCCAAAAAACACCCGATGATGATCGGACGCTAACGTGTTTCTATGCGCTCGGATACGGGCTCAAATCCATTAATCGTTGGCTAACACACTTACGGAGTACAAATCTCACCAAACGGACCTCAAATCCAGGCCCAGTGGATCATTCCGAGTCAAACAAGACTAATTTGGGTCAAAACCGACACCGAAAATAAAACCGACTTTTAGCGACCAGATTAAAATCCGGTCAAAGCCGTTTCCGAGTAGCTCATCCACGATCCACCTCCAAACGGGCCATCAAATCAAGTCTGTCAAGGCACAAAACCCTAGACACCAATGTGCCCTAGCTTTGCCTATATAAGCAACCCCATGCACCACACAAAAACAACTTTTGACAACTTCTCACAACCCTAAAAACCCTAGTACTCTAGGACAATCATCTTACACATCTACACAAAAACCCTAGTACACTCTAGGACAATCATCTATACACACTTCAAAACCCTAGCAATTCTACACTAGCAAAAACCCTAAACCTAGTTTACACTAGCAAAAACCCTAAACCTAGTTTTAGGAATCAAACCCGAGCCACCACAACTTAGCCTCCATACACCTCGAAGACTCTTGTGTTAAAGCCACGGTTACGAGTCCGCACCGAGACAAGAAAATGTAGGTTGAGGGTGACAAACCTCGTTCTCCTTTCCCTTTTCTTCTCATCATCCATCTCTTTTTTTTTTATTCCTTTTTTTGTTTTATTATTATTATTATTATTATTATTATTATTATTATTATTATTATTATTATTATTATTATTATTATTATTATTACGATTATTATTATTATTATTATTACGATTATTATTATTATTATTATTATTATTACTACTACTACGTTTAGTATTATTATTATTATTATTATTATTATTATTATTATTATTATTATTATTATTATTACGTTTAGTATTATTATTATTATTATTATTATTATTATTATTATTATTATTATTATTATTATTATTACTATTACGATTTTTATTATTTACCTCGTTATCATTATTGCATCATAATATCGATAATATTGTTAGCATCAAAACATTAAAATACTTATCAATTTGTGTCGAATGAGAGGGATATCGGAATAAGGAAACCCGAATATACAAGTGTACTGCACACAGCGTTGCCGGTCGCTTATTCCGATACCCCGATTATTTGATTATTGAGATGAGTTAACTTAAACAATAATTCATTATTATTTCTCGTTATCATCATCCATCTTACATCCATCAATTTTCAAATCAATCTTTAACAAGGGTCGAAACCCGTTGACACGGATCCGACATCACGATCTCTAGGGATTTATCGATGTCGGAGAAGTCGAGGGAATCAAGTTCTTTTATTATTTAATCAAAGAGTCAATCTTTCTAAATCGCATTAAATCAATTTAGGGCAATTTTCGTTGATGCTAAATAATTGTCAAAACAATTCTTTTAAATTATGACATTATTAACGCGGAGAAAATTTAATCACATCTCAATGATCAATTTAAAACGATTTTCGACATAAAACACGATTTTACAAACGAATCTTAATTCGTACAGAGGGCACTCGACCGAGTGCCTAGCCCACTCGGTCGAGTGGCACCTCAAAATCAAGTCAGAATGTTAATCACGATCACCACTCGATCGAGTCTCACAGTGACTCGGTCGAGTGGCCATGTACTCGACCGAGTTGGTCAATAATTCGGTCGAGTACGGTCAGTAATGCAAAACAGAATCGCTTTTTACAGGTCTACTCGATCGAGTCCATCGACCACTCGATCGAGTAGCCTTATAACGACTAAAACACAAGTCGTACATAATTCTATTTTTCAAACTCGATAGTATTTTACGACTTAGGTCAACATGTGCTTAATCAATCACGTGTATACTATCTTTTCAAACCATGCATCATCATATTTATATCATCTCATCTCATATTTTGCACAAACCGTTATTATTCGTTATATTATTATATCGTTACTAACGCGTTTGTTATTCCTTTTGTCAATTTAATTATTGTTCGTTTATTGTACTAAATGAACCCGCATGCTAAAATACAACTTCGACGTTAATTTTAGTTGCATTAAATTGACTTAGAAACCCGTTTCAATTCCATTCACATGTTTGGGGAAAATAAATCTTTGCATATCTTTTTTCCCGTTTTACTAACGCGCGTATTGGAAAGTCATTCGAATTCTTAGTAGAGGCCGCTAATGTGCGGGCGGGGTTGGGTGTCCTTTGTGGGCTTCCCAACACGTACCCTCACCCCTTACTCAGAACCTCGGTTTCCGGATGCCCGATACCGTTGGCGCACGAGAGTCATTCAATACACGATATCCGATAATGTCGGTATCGGTATCAAATGCAAAAGGACGAGCCCAATAAACTCTGACATCGGAAATGGGCCGTATTTTGTATACGGCCCACTACGACATAGAGTGGGCTCGAATGGTTCCGAATAACCATAAAATTCGGTGGCGACTCCACATAGACCTAAATTTCAATTCGATCCATTCTCATATGGAGATTCATTCGCCTACCCAAACCCGCGCGTGGCCGCGTCGGGGTGGACCTATGTCATGTCCACAATTTGGCGACTCCGCTGGGGATTAACTGATGCGTGACTTACCATCGGCATCCTCAGGGTGAGACTCGAATAGAAATCGTTTGACAAATACAATACGCGTTTTAGTTCTACGGTTCATGCATAAGCCATATTTTCCCGGGCCAAGACTCGCGACCGACGTCCCACTATACCGTTGATGTACTCCAATATGGATATGTCAAAAGGTGTCCATAGTCGATTCGAGTGGGTTTCGCGGCATGTTCTAAGATCAACTCGACTTAGGAAGTTCATCCCGATCAACGTCTAGACTATGTACACTGGTATAGACCCCCTATAGACCGACCGAGACTTAGTATAGAGCATACATGGCGTCGTTATAATGCTTGTGTGACTACGTGCTACTTGGTTTCCGAGTCGTTTTCAAAAAACCGTCAACTTTTCAAAATTGCATCCTTTTCAAACTATTCGATTTCAAAACCCGGGACACATATCGAATTTAGGACTTATGATTTTACTCAAAATAGCCTATTTTCTAGACGGTATGCTGCCCAAATCATAACACGAACTTTCAAAACCCGTGGCCCAATGACTTTTCGTCCTCTTTTTCGGAAATTTAGGCCACTCACCGAGTCCACTCGGTCCTTTTTCAAAAATCATCAATTTTCAAAACCTTCCACTTCTAGGACTTCCCGTATTTAGAAGTGTCAGGTCGAGTCTTAAGTTGTCAAGTTCCGTAGCGTCGAAACTCTGTCGATCTTACATCACGAGTTTCTTCCCTTTCCCAGTCCGCCTTATTAGACTAAGGCATGGCCCACCTACGTAGGACATACTCCTACAAAGGAAGGCCCGTCTACACACTCGAGTCTAAAAGTTTGGGGATGTCTCACGTGGACCTTCCTTCGGACAGGACTCGGCCCACATAGCCGGATCCTAAGGAAGGCCCACCTTTCACAAGTCACCCGTCTAGGTGTCTTTTCCGAGTGAACCTTTTACAAGGCATAGCCCTATAACAAAAGGTTCGCGGTCCTTACGTCTAAGGGTCACTCGTCCCACACTCGAGTCTTAACAAAATCTTCAATCCCACTCGGGGCTACCCTTTAGCAGGGCGATCGATCACGGTTGCTCTAAGGGTCATGTCTTACACGTGTCTCACATACTCCACTTTCGAGTCACTTAGATGCCACACCATCCGAGTCCTTAGTCTCACATCGGGGCTATTCTCCGACGGAATGACTAATCACAGTCACTCCGAGAATCGTACCCTACACATTTGTCTTAGGAGGGTCTATCCCGAGTCAAACATGGTCGCCCCATTTTCGAACTCACCCTTCTGCAGTTCGAGTCTAATTTACGGTCGTTACCTCGTCTAGGTCAACATTCAAGTATCCCGGCCCGAGAGTCTTTGTCGACTCGTCACCCCGGGCCATGTCTAGTCTGACTCTTGTACTTGCGCAAAGCCGAGTTTAGGCGAGTCGTGGCACCCGTCGTTCTCTCCAATCAAAGACTTTACCAAAAAAAAAAAACAACCAACCGAACATCCGAGTCCGGATTTGATTCGAGTCTAAGTCTGAGTCCGAGTCTAGGATACCCTACATCCTCATTTCCAAATCAGAGTCAGGGTATTTTGCATTCTGTCCTCTTTTTTTTTTCAGAATTCAATAAAATCAGCTTTCAATATTCTTTCTCATATACACTTTCCTTATGTGTTTCTGAGAACATGATGAACACCATCATACACTGTGAGCACATGCACGTGACTATTATAGGCACATCTATAATGACTGCAGGAAACCGAGCCCGTGTTTTCCTTTTACCTATTCCATGTCTGGTATAGAAAAGCCACATAACTACCCTTAGCAGGAGCATATCGAATCCTATGACAAATCTGGGTAGTCTTCTAGTTTGGGTCTAAGACGGGAGGCAAGCCCATTTCCCACAACAAACACCCATCCGATAAGATCAACCGATCCCTACCTTTGGTGTTAGTCTGACCAAAATCAAAAAAAACCCATGACCGGGGTTGAGAGGTCAACCAAAATCAAAAAAAAACCCATGACCGGGGCTGAAAGGTCAACCAACATTCAAAAAAACCCATGACCGGGGCTGAGAGGTCAACCAAAATTCAAAAACCCATGACCGGGGCTGAGAGGTCAACCAAAATCCAAAAACCCATGACCGGGCCGGGGCTGAGAGGTCAATCAAAAGTAAAAAAAAAAAAAAAAAAAAAAAAAAAAAAAAAAAAGGGCCAAAGCAAAAAAAGGCCATCAAAAAAACTGGACACAAAAAAAAATCGAAAGTCCATGAAAAAAAAAAGCAAAAGGCCAAAACAAAAAAAAGCAGGCCATCATCAAAAAATTCAGAATACCCATGACCGTGGTCAACGGTCCATTCAAGGGAAAGCCCCACGACCAGGGTACGGTCAAAATTATCAAAACCCATGACCGCTGCTAAGAGGTCAATCAAAAATCAAATACCCATGACCGTGGTCAACGGTCAACTCAAGTGAAAATCCTTTGACCGGGGTACGGTCAAATTCAAAATTATCCATGCCATCCAATAGGGGAGTGACAATCAAGCTGGTCAGATAACACCACACTCAGCCTTCCCACATTACAACCCTCAAGACCTCCCGAGACCCAGGCTAGAGACAGCCCGGAATTTTGAGGATTCAAGCCCCATAGGATACCCCTAACCACTAGGGCCAGACATGGAAACCAGATCCCGCATTATCAAACCGGCTCTCGAAGCCTTAGCTCCACAGAACCGAGCTCCAGATTTCGAGTCATCAAGGCCATTTACCTCATTATCAAACCGGCTCTCGAAGCCTTAGCTCCACAGAACCGAGCTCCAGATTTCGAGTTATCAAGGCCATTTACCTCATTATCAAACCGGCTCTCGAAGCCTCAGCTCCACAGAACCGAGCTCCAAATTTCGAGTCATCAAGGCCACTTAATTCGTAGCACCACATTCCCAAAAACATCAAATCCCGAGAGCAAAACTCGTAAAAATCACATCCCAATTTTTCACATCCAAACCAGTTACCGCCCCCGGACACGGGAACTCAACTTGCAGTCGGCATAGAACATGCCCAAATAGTTCACACTACCTCTGGGGGCTACCCCGGAGAACACTCACAGTCACAGGATTAATATCCTAACCATTCAAGCCCTTTGATCAAGACATCACTGGGAATGCACCTAGCCTACACCGTCATTATGGCTAGTTACACACAAAGTCCTATTAGAATAGGCACCATAATACATCTTCCGCCACTGAACTACGGCTTGGTTTGATTTCACCACACGTGAATACGTAGGCAACCTTTCAACAGAGGCACAACCACCCACATTGACACACATTCAAAAAGCGCCATTATTCCGGTCACGACACCATCATGTTCTCAACAGCTAGCTTTGTTGTCCTGGGGGCTTCTCCTAGGCAGAAGTTCTCCATCCACTCACAAAATCCAGATAAACCCAACAAAAAATCTAGCCTTCTTTCTGTAGTGTGTCCTAGTACTCGGCTCAGTCGAAGACAAGAATCTGTCAAGACTCGAGGCATCACCCACTTTGGAAAAGTATCCTAAAATACGAAATCCGGAAGGGCACCAGACTAAAACAGTCTCATTACGGACTACTACCAGTCCCCTATAGCATATCTATCCCATTTCGATATACGACCGTGTTGCCACTCGCCTAGGTTACGGGATAGCGCAACTTGAGAGTCTTGTTAGGCGGCCCACTACCCTACCGAGTCACGGTCCAACCCTTAGAGAGTCCAGTCCGTGTCAGTCAACTCGTCCTGTCCAGAGTCGAGTCTGTCGGTAGGTCCCTCTCTTCAAACTCCATTTTGAGATTTGCAATAATTAGCCATTTGAAAAAAGATCCTTTTCGACAAGGTCAGATTTCAGTCTATTTAAACTGCGAATTTTTTTTCTACCCCTTTCCATTTTGAAAACCTAGCTCGTGATTGCTTTCAGGATTTCAAAAATTCAACTTTCAAAAATCATTGTCCCCAGCACGAGTCATTTTACTACCTACGTGTTGCATACATTTTTATGTGACTTATACAGGTACGACTCAAGCGAAGACATGCAAGTCATCAAATCTCCCCAGCAGCATTCTCCGGGATAGCACGGGATGGGCCAACACACAGGTACACCCAGGGCTTACGCGACAAGCCCAAATTCCCCACGGAGTACAATCATCAAGCTCAGGTATGAATTCTGTCTTGCGGCTGGCGAGCCCTTCACGCGAGTCCAACGGACTATAAACGACCCGAACGGAAGTCTACCAGGTCTTAACGGGCTTGGTAGCTACTCTGATTTTCGCCTTGTCCAAGCCTCAGTCAGAGTGGGGGCTCTGTAGACACCCGCATTTTGACCGCCAGGTGTCTATGGCAGTTTCCAAAAAACACCCGATGATGATCGGACGCTAACGTGTTTCTATGCGCTCGGATACGGGCTCAAATCCATTAATCGTTGGCTAACACACTTACGGAGTACAAATCTCACCAAACGGACCTCAAATCCAGGCCCAGTGGATCATTCCGAGTCAAACAAGACTAATTTGGGTCAAAACCGACACCGAAAATAAAACCGACTTTTAGCGACCAGATTAAAATCCGGTCAAAGCCGTTTCCGAGTAGCTCATCCACGATCCACCTCCAAACGGGCCATCAAATCAAGTCTGTCAAGGCACAAAACCCTAGACACCAATGTGCCCTAGCTTTGCCTATATAAGCAACCCCATGCACCACACAAAAACAACTTTTGACAACTTCTCACAACCCTAAAAACCCTAGTACTCTAGGACAATCATCTTACACATCTACACAAAAACCCTAGTACACTCTAGGACAATCATCTATACACACTTCAAAACCCTAGCAATTCTACACTAGCAAAAACCCTAAACCTAGTTTACACTAGCAAAAACCCTAAACCTAGTTTTAGGAATCAAACCCGAGCCACCACAACTTAGCCTCCATACACCTCGAAGACTCTTGTGTTAAAGCCACGGTTACGAGTCCGCACCGAGACAAGAAAATGTAGGTTGAGGGTGACAAACCTCGTTCTCCTTTCCCTTTTCTTCTCATCATCCATCTCTTTTTTTTTTATTCCTTTTTTTGTTTTATTATTATTATTATTATTATTATTATTATTATTATTATTATTATTATTATTATTATTATTATTATTATTATTATTATTACGATTATTATTATTATTATTATTACGATTATTATTATTATTATTATTATTACTACTACTACGTTTAGTATTATTATTATTATTATTATTATTATTATTATTATTATTATTACGTTTAGTATTATTATTATTATTATTATTATTATTATTATTATTATTATTATTATTATTATTATTACTATTACGATTTTTATTATTTACCTCGTTATCATTATTGCATCATAATATCGATAATATTGTTAGCATCAAAACATTAAAATACTTATCAATTTGTGTCGAATGAGAGGGATATCGGAATAAGGAAACCCGAATATACAAGTGTACTGCACACAGCGTTGCCGGTCGCTTATTCCGATACCCCGATTATTTGATTATTGAGATGAGTTAACTTAAACAATAATTCATTATTATTTCTCGTTATCATCATCCATCTTACATCCATCAATTTTCAAATCAATCTTTAACAAGGGTCGAAACCCGTTGACACGGATCCGACATCACGATCTCTAGGGATTTATCGATGTCGGAGAAGTCGAGGGAATCAAGTTCTTTTATTATTTAATCAAAGAGTCAATCTTTCTAAATCGCATTAAATCAATTTAGGGCAATTTTCGTTGATGCTAAATAATTGTCAAAACAATTCTTTTAAATTATGACATTATTAACGCGGAGAAAATTTAATCACATCTCAATGATCAATTTAAAACGATTTTCGACATAAAACACGATTTTACAAACGAATCTTAATTCGTACAGAGGGCACTCGACCGAGTGCCTAGCCCACTCGGTCGAGTGGCACCTCAAAATCAAGTCAGAATGTTAATCACGATCACCACTCGATCGAGTCTCACAGTGACTCGGTCGAGTGGCCATGTACTCGACCGAGTTGGTCAATAATTCGGTCGAGTACGGTCAGTAATGCAAAACAGAATCGCTTTTTACAGGTCTACTCGATCGAGTCCATCGACCACTCGATCGAGTAGCCTTATAACGACTAAAACACAAGTCGTACATAATTCTATTTTTCAAACTCGATAGTATTTTACGACTTAGGTCAACATGTGCTTAATCAATCACGTGTATACTATCTTTTCAAACCATGCATCATCATATTTATATCATCTCATCTCATATTTTGCACAAACCGTTATTATTCGTTATATTATTATATCGTTACTAACGCGTTTGTTATTCCTTTTGTCAATTTAATTATTGTTCGTTTATTGTACTAAATGAACCCGCATGCTAAAATACAACTTCGACGTTAATTTTAGTTGCATTAAATTGACTTAGAAACCCGTTTCAATTCCATTCACATGTTTGGGGAAAATAAATCTTTGCATATCTTTTTTCCCGTTTTACTAACGCGCGTATTGGAAAGTCATTCGAATTCTTAGTAGAGGCCGCTAATGTGCGGGCGGGGTTGGGTGTCCTTTGTGGGCTTCCCAACACGTACCCTCACCCCTTACTCAGAACCTCGGTTTCCGGATGCCCGATACCGTTGGCGCACAAGAGTCATTCAATACACGATATCCGATAATGTCGGTATCGGTATCAAATGCAAAAGGACGAGCCCAATAAACTCTGACATCGGAAATGGGCCGTATTTTGTATACGGCCCACTACGACATAGAGTGGGCTCGAATGGTTCCGAATAACCATAAAATTCGGTGGCGACTCCACATAGACCTAAATTTCAATTCGATCCATTCTCATATGGAGATTCATTCGCCTACCGAAACCCGCGCGTGGCCGCGTCGGGGTGGACCTATGTCATGTCCACAATTTGGCGACTCCGCTGGGGATTAACTGATGCGTGGCTTACCATCGGCATCCTCAGGGTGAGACTCGAATAGAAATCGTTTGACAAATACAATACGCGTTTTAGTTCTACGGTTCATGCATAAGCCATATTTTCCCGGGCCAAGACTCGCGACCGACGTCCCACTATACTGTTGATGTACTCCAATATGGATATGTCAAAAGGTGTCCATAGTCGATTCGAGTGGGTTTCGCGGCATGTTCTAAGATCAACTCGACTTAGGAAGTTCGTCCCGATCAACGTCTAGACTATGTACACTGGTATAGACCCCCTATAGACCGACCGAGACTTAGTATAGAGCATACATGGCGTCGTTATAATGCTTGTGTGACTACGTGCTACTTGGTTTCCGAGTCGTTTTCAAAAAACCGTCAACTTTTCAAAATTGCATCCTTTTCAAACTATTCGATTTCAAAACCCGGGACACATATCGAATTTAGGACTTATGATTTTACTCAAAATAGCCTATTTTCTAGACGGTATGCTGCCCAAATCATAACACGAACTTTCAAAACCCGTGGCCCAATGACTTTTCGTCCTCTTTTTCGGAAATTTAGGCCACTCACCGAGTCCACTCGGTCCTTTTTCAAAAATCATCAATTTTCAAAACCTTCCACTTCTAGGACTTCCCGTATTTAGAAGTGTCAGGTCGAGTCTTAAGTTGTCAAGTTCCGTAGCGTCGAAACTCTGTCGATCTTACATCACGAGTTTCTTCCCTTTCCCAGTCCGCCTTATTAGACTAAGGCATGGCCCACCTACGTAGGACATACTCCTACAAAGGAAGGCCCGTCTACACACTCGAGTCTAAAAGTTTGGGGATGTCTCACGTGGACCTTCCTTCGGACAGGACTCGGCCCACATAGCCGGATCCTAAGGAAGGCCCACCTTTCACAAGTCACCCGTCTAGGTGTCTTTTCCGAGTGAACCTTTTACAAGGCATAGCCCTATAACAAAAGGTTCGCGGTCCTTACGTCTAAGGGTCACTCGTCCCACACTCGAGTCTTAACAAAATCTTCAATCCCACTCGGGGCTACCCTTTAGCAGGGCGATCGATCACGGTTGCTCTAAGGGTCATGTCTTACACGTGTCTCACATACTCCACTTTCGAGTCACTTAGATGCCACACCATCCGAGTCCTTAGTCTCACATCGGGGCTATTCTCCGACGGAATGACTAATCACAGTCACTCCGAGAATCGTACCCTACACATTTGTCTTAGGAGGGTCTATCCCGAGTCAAACATGGTCGCCCCATTTTCGAACTCACCCTTCTGCAGTTCGAGTCTAATTTACGGTCGTTACCTCGTCTAGGTCAACATTCAAGTATCCCGGCCCGAGAGTCTTTGTCGACTCGTCACCCCGGGCCATGTCTAGTCTGACTCTTGTACTTGCGCAAAGCCGAGTTTAGGCGAGTCGTGGCACCCGTCGTTCTCTCCAATCAAAGACTTTACCAAAAAAAAAAAACAACCAACCGAACATCCGAGTCCGGATTTGATTCGAGTCTAAGTCTGAGTCCGAGTCTAGGATACCCTACATCCTCATTTCCAAATCAGAGTCAGGGTATTTTGCATTCTGTCCTCTTTTTTTTTTCAGAATTCAATAAAATCAGCTTTCAATATTCTTTCTCATATACACTTTCCTTATGTGTTTCTGAGAACATGATGAACACCATCATACACTGTGAGCACATGCACGTGACTATTATAGGCACATCTATAATGACTGCAGGAAACCGAGCCCGTGTTTTCCTTTTACCTATTCCATGTCTGGTATAGAAAAGCCACATAACTACCCTTAGCAGGAGCATATCGAATCCTATGACAAATCTGGGTAGTCTTCTAGTTTGGGTCTAAGACGGGAGGCAAGCCCATTTCCCACAACAAACACCCATCCGATAAGATCAACCGATCCCTACCTTTGGTGTTAGTCTGACCAAAATCAAAAAAAACCCATGACCGGGGTTGAGAGGTCAACCAAAATCAAAAAAAAACCCATGACCGGGGCTGAAAGGTCAACCAACATTCAAAAAAACCCATGACCGGGGCTGAGAGGTCAACCAAAATTCAAAAACCCATGACCGGGGCTGAGAGGTCAACCAAAATCCAAAAACCCATGACCGGGCCGGGGCTGAGAGGTCAATCAAAAGTAAAAAAAAAGAAAAGAAAAGGGCCAAAGCAAAAAAAGGCCATCAAAAAAACTGGACACAAAAAAAAATCGAAAATCCATGAAAAAAAAAAAGCAAAAGGCCAAAACAAAAAAAAGCAGGCCATCATCAAAAAATTCAGAATACCCATGACCGTGGTCAACGGTCCATTCAAGGGAAAGCCCCACGACCAGGGTACGGTCAAAATTATCAAAACCCATGACCGCTGCTAAGAGGTCAATCAAAAATCAAATACCCATGACCGTGGTCAACGGTCAACTCAAGTGAAAATCCTTTGACCGGGGTACGGTCAAATTCAAAATTATCCATGCCATCCAATAGGGGAGTGACAATCAAGCTGGTCAGATAACACCACACTCAGCCTTCCCACATTACAACCCTCAAGACCTCCCGAGACCCAGGCTAGAGACAGCCCGGAATTTTGAGGATTCAAGCCCCATAGGATACCCCTAACCACTAGGGCCAGACATGGAAACCAGATCCCGCATTATCAAACCGGCTCTCGAAGCCTTAGCTCCACAGAACCGAGCTCCAGATTTCGAGTCATCAAGGCCATTTACCTCATTATCAAACCGGCTCTCGAAGCCTTAGCTCCACAGAACCGAGCTCCAGATTTCGAGTTATCAAGGCCATTTACCTCATTATCAAACCGGCTCTCGAAGCCTCAGCTCCACAGAACCGAGCTCCAAATTTCGAGTCATCAAGGCCACTTAATTCGTAGCACCACATTCCCAAAAACATCAAATCCCGAGAGCAAAACTCGTAAAAATCACATCCCAATTTTTCACATCCAAACCAGTTACCGCCCCCGGACACGGGAACTCAACTTGCAGTCGGCATAGAACATGCCCAAATAGTTCACACTACCTCTGGGGGCTACCCCGGAGAACACTCACAGTCACAGGATTAATATCCTAACCATTCAAGCCCTTTGATCAAGACATCACTGGGAATGCACCTAGCCTACACCGTCATTATGGCTAGTTACACACAAAGTCCTATTAGAATAGGCACCATAATACATCTTCCGCCACTGAACTACGGCTTGGTTTGATTTCACCACACGTGAATACGTAGGCAACCTTTCAACAGAGGCACAACCACCCACATTGACACACATTCAAAAAGCGCCATTATTCCGGTCACGACACCGTCATGTTCTCAACATCTAGCTTTGTTGTCCTGGGGGCTTCTCCTAGGCAGAAGTTCTCCATCCACTCACAAAATCCAGATAAACCCAACAAAAAATATAGCCTTCTTTCTGTAGTGTGTCCTAGTACTCGGCTCAGTCGAAGACAAGAATCTGTCAAGACTCGAGGCATCACCCACTTTGGAAAAGTATCCTAAAATACGAAATCCGGAAGGGCACCAGACTAAAACAGTCTCATTACGGACTACTGCCAGTCCCCTATAGCATATCTATCCCATTTCGATATACGACCGTGTTGCCACTCGCCTAGGTTACGGGATAGCGCAACTTGAGAGTCTTGTTAGGCGGCCCACTACCCTACCGAGTCACGGTCCAACCCTTAGAGAGTCCAGTCCGTGTCAGTCAACTCGTCCTGTCCAGAGTCGAGTCTGTCGGTAGGTCCCTCTCTTCAAACTCCATTTTGAGATTTGCAATAATTAGCCATTTGAAAAAAGATCCTTTTCGACAAGGTCAGATTTCAGTCTATTTAAACTGCGAATTTTTTTCTACCCCTTTCCATTTTGAAAACCTAGCTCGTGATTGCTTTCAGGATTTCAAAAATTCAACTTTCAAAAATCATTGTCCCCAGCACGAGTCATTTTACTACCTACGTGTTGCATACATTTTTATGTGACTTATACAGGTACGACTCAAGCGAAGACATGCAAGTCATCAAATCTCCCCAGCAGCATTCTCCGGGATAGCACGGGACGGGCCAACACACAGGTACACCCAGGGCTTACGCGACAAGCCCAAATTCCCCACGGAGTACAATCATCAAGCTCAGGTATGATTTCTGTCTTGCGGCTGGCGAGCCCTTCACGCGAGTCCAACGGACTATAAACGACCCGAACAGAAGTCTACCAGGTCTTAACGGGCTTGGTAGCTACTCTGATTTTCGCCTTGTCCAAGCCTCAGTCAGAGTGGGGGCTCTGTAGACACCCGCATTTTGACCGCCAGGTGTCTATGGCAGTTTCCAAAAAACACCCGATGATGATCGGACGCTAACGTGTTTCTATGCGCTCGGATACGGGCTCAAATCCATTAATCGTTGGCTAACACACTTACGGAGTACAAATCTCACCAAACGGACCTCAAATCCAGGCCCAGTGGATCATTCCGAGTCAAACAAGACTAATTTGGGTCAAAACCGACACCGAAAATAAAACCGACTTTTAGCGACCAGATTAAAACCCGGTCAAAGCCGTTTCCGAGTAGCTCATCCACGATCCACCTCCAAACGGGCCATCAAATCAAGTCTGTCAAGGCACAAAACCCTAGACACCAATGTGCCCTAGCTTTGCCTATATAAGCAACCCCATGCACCACACAAAAACAACTTTTGACAACTTCTCACAACCCTAAAAACCCTAGTACTCTAGGACAATCATCTTACACATCTACACAAAAACCCTAGTACACTCTAGGACAATCATCTATACACACTTCAAAACCCTAGCAATTCTACACTAGCAAAAACCCTAAACCTAGTTTACACTAGCAAAAACCCTAAACCTAGTTTTAGGAATCAAACCCGAGCCACCACAACTTAGCCTCCATACACCTCGAAGACTCTTGTGTTAAAGCCACGGTTACGAGTCCGCACCGAGACAAGAACATGTAGGTTGAGGGTGACAAACCTCGTTCTCCTTTCCCTTTTCTTCTCATCATCCATCTCTTTTTTTTTTATTCCTTTTTTTGTTTTATTATTATTATTATTATTATTATTATTATTATTATTATTACGATTATTATTATTATTATTATTACGATTATTATTATTATTATTATTATTATTATTATTACTACTACTACGTTTAGTATTATTATTATTATTATTATTATTATTATTATTATTATTACGTTTAGTATTATTATTATTATTATTATTATTATTATAATTATTATTATTATTATTATTATTATTATTACTATTACGATTTTTATTATTTACCTCGTTATCATTATTGCATCATAATATCGATAATATTGTTAGCATCAAAACATTAAAATACTTATCAATTTGTGTCGAATGAGAGGGATATCGGAATAAGGAAACACAAATATACAAGTGTACTGCACACAGCGTTGCCGGTCGCTTATTCCGATACCCCGATTATTTGATTATTGAGATGAGTTAACTTAAACAATAATTCATTATTATTTCTCGTTATCATCATCCATCTTACATCCATCAATTTTCAAATCAATCTTTAACAAGGGTCGAAACCCGTTGACACGGATCCGACATCACGATCTCTAGGGATTTATCGATGTCGGAGAAGTCGAGGGAATCAAGTACTTTTATTATTTAATCAAAGAGTCAATCTTTCTAAATCGCATTAAATCAATTTAGGGCAATTTTCGTTGATGCTAAATAATTGTCAAAACAATTCTTTAGAATTATGACATTATTAACGCGGAGAAAATTTAATCACATCTCAATGATCAATTTAAAACGATTTTCGACATAAAACACGATTTTACAAACGAATCTTAATTCGTACAGAGGGCACTCGACCGAGTGCCTAGCCCACTCGGTCGAGTGGCACCTCAAAATCAAGTCAGAATGTTAATCACGATCACCACCCGATCGAGTCTCACAGTGACTCGGTCGAGTGGCCATGTACTCGACCGAGTTGGTCAATAATTCGGTCGAGTACGGTCAGTAATGCAAAACAGAATCGCTTTTTACAGGTCTACTCGATCGAGTCCATCGACCACTCGATCGAGTAGCCTTATAACGACTAAAACACAAGTCGTACATTATTCTATTTTTCAAACTCGATAGTATTTTACGACTTAGGTCAACATGTGCTTAATCAATCACGTGTATACTATCTTTTCAAACCATGCATCATCATATTTATATCATCTCATCTCATATTTTGCACAAACCGTTATTATTCGTTATATTATTATATTGTTACTAACGCGTTTGTTATTCCTTTTGTCAATTTAATTATTGTTCGTTTATTGTACTAAATGAACCCGCATGCTAAAATACAACTTCGACGTTAATTTTAGTTGCATTAAATTGACTTAGAAACCCGTTTCAATTCCATTCACATGTTTGGGGAAAATAAATCTTTGCATATCTTTTTTCCCGTTTTAATAACGCGCGTATTGGAAAGTCATTCGAATTCTTAGTAGAGGCCGCTAATGTGCGGGCGGGGTTGGGTGTCCTTTGTGGGCTTCCCAACACGTACCCTCACCCCTTACTCAGAACCTCGGTTTCCGGATGCCCGATACCGTTGGCGCACGAGAGTCATTCAATACACGATATCCGATAATGTCGGTATCGGTATCAAATGCAAAAGGACGAGCCCAATAAATTCTGACATCGGAAATGGGCCGTATTTTGTATACGGCCCACTACGACATAGAGTGGGCTCAAATGGTTCCGAATAACCATAAAATTCGGTGGCGACTCCACATAGACCTAAATTTCAATTCGATCCATTCTCATATGGAGATTCATTCGCCTACCCAAACCCGCGTCGGGGTGGACCTATGTCATGTCCACAATTTGGCGACTCCGCTAGGGATTAACTGATGCGTGACTTACCATCGGCATCCTCAGGGTGAGACTCGAATAGAAATCGTTTGACAAATACAATACGCGTTTTAGTTCTACGGTTCATGCATAAGCCATATTTTCCCGGGCCGGTACTCGCGACCGACGTCCCACTATACCGTTGATGTACTCCAATATGGATATGTCAAAAGGTGTCCATAGTCGATTCGAGTGGGTTTCGCGGCATGTTCTAAGATCAACTCGACTTAGGAAGTTCGTCCCGATCAACGTCTAGACTATGTACACTGGTATGGACCCCCTATAGACCGACCGAGACTTAGTATAGAGCATACATGGCGTCGTTATAATGCTTGTGTGACTACGTGCTACTTGGTTTCCGAGTCGTTTTCAAAAAACCGTCAACTTTTCAAAATTGCATCCTTTTCAAACTATTCGATTTCAAAACCCGGGACACATACCGAATTTAGGACTTATGATTTTACTCAAAATAGCCTATTTTCTAGACGGTATGCTGCCCAAATCATAACACGAACTTTCAAAACCCGTGGCCCAATGACTTTTCGTCCTCTTTTTCGGAAATTTAGGCCACTCACCGAGTCCACTCGGTCCTTTTTCAAAAATCATCAATTTTCAAAACCTTCCACTTCTAGGACTTCCCGTATTTAGAAGTGTCAGGTCGAGTCTTAAGTTGTCAAGTTCCGTAGCGTCGAAACTCTGTCGATCTTACATCACGAGTTTCTTCCCTTTCCCAGTCCGCCTTATTAGACTAAGGCATGGCCCACCTACGTAGGACATACTCCTACAAAGGAAGGCCCGTCTACACACTCGAGTCTAAAAGTTTGGGGATGTCTCACGTGGACCTTCCTTCGGACAGGACTCGGCTCACATAGCCGGATCCTAAGGAAGGCCCACCTTTCACAAGTCACCCGTCTAGGTGTCTTTTCCGAGTGAACCTTTTACAAGGCATAGCCCTATAACAAAAGGTTCGCGGTCCTTACGTCTAAGGGTCACTCGTTCCACACTCGAGTCTTAACAAAATCTTCAATCCCACTCGGGGCTACCCTTTAGCAGGGCGATCGATCACGGTTGCTCTAAGGGTCATGTCTTACACGTGTCTCACATACTCCACTTTCGAGTCACTTAGATGCCACACCATCCGAGTCCTTAGTCTCACTTCGGGGCTATTCTCCGACGGAATGACTAATCACAGTCACTCCGAGAATCGTACCCTACACATTTGTCTTAGGAGGGTCTATCCCGAGTCAAACATGGTCGCCCCATTTTCGAACTCACCCTTCTGCAGTTCGAGTCTAATTTACGGTCGTTACCTCGTCTAGGTCAACATTCAAGTATCCCGGCCCGAGAGTCTTTGTCGACTCGTCACCCCGGGCCATGTCTAGTCTGACTCTTGTACTTGCGCAAAGCCGAGTTTAGGCGAGTCGTGGCACCCGTCGTTCTCTCCAATCAAAGACTTTACCAAAAAAAAAACAACCAACCGAACATCCGAGTCCGGATTTGATTCGAGTCTAAGTCTGAGTCCGAGTCTAGGATACCCTACATCCTCATTTCCAAATCAGAGTCAGGGTATTTTGCATTCTGTCCTCTTTTTTTTTTCAGAATTCAATAAAATCAGCTTTCAATATTCTTTCTCATATACACTTTCCTTATGTGTTTCTGAGAACATGATGAACACCATCATACACTGTGAGCACATGCACGTGACTATTATAGGCACATCTATAATGACTGCAGGAAACCGAGCCCGTGTTTTCCTTTTACCTATTCCATGTCTGGTATAGAAAAGCCACATAACTACCCTTAGCAGGAGCATATCGAATCCTATGACAAATCTGGGTAGTCTTCTAGTTTGGGTCTAAGACGGGAGGCAAGCCCATTTCCCACAACAAACACCCATCCGATAAGATCAACCGATCCCTACCTTTGGTGTTAGTCTGACCAAAATCAAAAAAAACCCATGACCGGGGCTGAGAGGTCAACCAAAATCAAAAAAAACCCATGACCGGGGCTGAAACGTCAACCAACATTCAAAAAAACCCATGACTGGGGCTGAGAGGTCAACCAAAATTCAAAAACCCATGACCGGGGCTGAGAGGTCAACCAAAATCCAAAAACCCATGACCGGGCCGGGGCTGAGAGGTCAATCAAAAGTAAAAAAAAAGAAAAGAAAAGGGCCAAAGCAAAAAAAGGCCATCAAAAAAACTGGACACAAAAAAAAATCGAAAATCCATGAAAAAAAAAAAGCAAAAGGCCAAAACAAAAAAAAGCAGGCCATCATCAAAAAATTCAGAATACCCATGACCGTGGTCAACGGTCCATTCAAGGGAAAGCCCCACGACCAGGGTACGGTCAAAATTATCAAAACCCATGACCGCTGCTAAGAGGTCAATCAAAAATCAAATACCCATGACCGTGGTCAACGGTCAACTCAAGTGAAAATCCTTTGACCGGGGTACGGTCAAATTCAAAATTATCCATGCCATCCAATAGGGGAGTGACAATCAAGCTGGTCAGATAACACCACACTCAGCCTTCCCACATTACAACCCTCAAGACCTCCCGAGACCCAGGCTAGAGACAGCCCGGAATTTTGAGGATTCAAGCCCCATAGGATACCCCTAACCACTAGGGCCAGACATGGAAACCAGATCCCGCATTATCAAACCGGCTCTCGAAGCCTTAGCTCCACAGAACCGAGCTCCAAATTTCGAGTCATCAAGGCCATTTACCTCATTATCAAACCGGCTCTCGAAGCCTTAGCTCCACAGAACCGAGCTCCAGATTTCGAGTTATCAAGGCCATTTACCTCATTATCAAACCGGCTCTCGAAGCCTCAGCTCCACAGAACCGAGCTCCAAATTTCGAGTCATCAAGGCCACTTAATTCGTAGCACCACATTCCCAAAAACATCAAATCCCGAGAGCAAAACTCGTAAAAATCACATCCCAATTTTTCACATCCAAACCAGTTACCGCCCCCGGACACGGGAACTCAACTTGCAGTCGGCATAGAACATGCCCAAATAGTTCACACCACCTCTGGGGGCTACCCCGGAGAACACTCACAGTCACAGGATTAATATCCTAACCATTCAAGCCCTTTGATCAAGACATCACTGGGAATGCACCTAGCCTACACCGTCATTATGGCTAGTTACACACAAAGTCCTATTAGAATAGGCACCATAATACATCTTCCGCCACTGAACTACGGCTTGGTTTGATTTCACCACACGTGAATACGTAGGCAACCTTTCAACAGAGGCACAACCACCCACATTGACACACATTCAAAAAGCGCCATTATTCCGGTCACGACACCATCATGTTCTCAACAGCTAGCTTTGTTGTCCTGGGGGCTTCTCCTAGGCAGAAGTTCTCCATCCACTCACAAAATCCAGATAAACCCAACAAAAAATCTAGCCTTCTTTCTGTAGTGTGTCCTAGTACTCGGCTCAGTCGAAGACAAGAATCTGTCAAGACTCGAGGCATCACCCACTTTGGAAAAGTATCCTAAAATACGAAATCCGGAAGGGCACCAGACTAAAACAGTCTCATTACGGACTACTGCCAGTCCCCTATAGCATATCTATCCCATTTCGATATACGACCGTGTTGCCACTCGCCTAGGTTACGGGATAGCGCAACTTGAGAGTCTTGTTAGGCGGCCCACTACCCTACCGAGTCACGGTCCAACCCTTAGAGAGTCCAGTCCGTGTCAGTCAACTCGTCCTGTCCAGAGTCGAGTCTGTCGGTAGGTCCCTCTCTTCAAACTCCATTTTGAGATTTGCAATAATTAGCCATTTGAAAAAAGATCCTTTTCGACAAGGTCAGATTTCAGTCTATTTAAACTGCGAATTTTTTTTCTACCCCTTTCCATTTTGAAAACCTAGCTCGTGATTGCTTTCAGGATTTCAAAAATTCAACTTTCAAAAATCATTGTCCCCAGCACGAGTCATTTTACTACCTACGTGTTGCATACATTTTTATGTGACTTATACAGGTACGACTCAAGCGAAGACATGCAAGTCATCAAATCTCCCCAGCAGCATTCTCCGGGATAGCACGGGATGGGCCAACATACAGGTACACCCAGGGCTTACGCGACAAGCCCAAATTCCCCACGGAGTACAATCATCAAGCTCAGGTATGATTTCTGTCTTGCGGCTGGCGAGCCCTTCACGCGAGTCCAACGGACTATAAACGACCCGAACGGAAGTCTACCAGGTCTTAACGGGCTTGGTAGCTACTCTGATTTTCGCCTTGTCCAAGCCTCAGTCAGAGTGGGGGCTCTATAGACACCCGCATTTTGACCGCCAGGTGTCTATGGCAGTTTCCAAAAAACACCCGATGATGATCGGACGCTAACGTGTTTCTATGCGCTCGGATACGGGCTCAAATCCATTAATCGTTGGTTAACACACTTACGGAGTACAAATCTCACCAAACGGACCTCAAATCCAGGCCCAGTGGATCATTCCGAGTCAAACAAGACTAATTTGGGTCAAAACCGACACCGAAAATAAAACCGACTTTTAGCGACCAGATTAAAACCCGGTCAAAGCCGTTTCCGAGTAGCTCACCCACGATCCACCTCCAAACGGGCCATCAAATCAAGTCCGTCAAGGCACAAAACCCTAGACACCAAAGTCCCCTAACTTTGCCTATATAAGCAACCTCATGCAACACACAAAAACAACTTTTGACAACTTCTCACAACCCTAAAAACCCTAGTACTCTAGGACAATCATCTTACACATCTACACAAAAACCCTAGTACACTCTAGGACAATCATCTATACACACTTCAAAACCCTAGCAATTCTACACTAGCAAAAACCCTAAACCTAGTTTACACTAGCAAAAACCCTAAACCTAGTTTTAGGAATCAAACCCGAGCCACCACAACTTAGCCTCCATACACCTTGAAGACTCTTGTGTTAAAGCCACGGTTACGAGTCCGCACCGAGACAAGAACATGTAGGTTGAGGGTGACAAACCTCGTTCTCCTTTCCCTTTTCTTCTCATCATCCATCTCTTTTTTTTTATTCCTTTTTTTGTTTTATTATTATTATTATTATTATTACGATTATTATTATTATTATTATTACGATTATTATTATTATTATTATTATTATTATTATTATTACTACTACGTTTATTATTATTATTATTATTATTATTATTATTATTATTATTATTATTATTATTATTATTACTACGTTTAGTATTATTATTATTATTATTATTATTACTATTACGATTTTTATTATTTACCTCGTTATCATTATTGCATCATAATATCGATAATATTGTTAGCATAAAAACATTAAAATACTTATCAATTTGTGTCGAATGAGAGGGATATCGGAATAAGGAAACCCGAATATACAAGTGTACTGCACACAGCGTTGCCGGTCGCTTATTCCGATACCCCGATTATTTGATTATTGAGATGAGTTAACTTAAACAATAATTCATTATTATTTCTCGTTATCATCATCCATCTTACATCCATCAATTTTCAAATCAATCTTTAACAAGGGTCGAAACCCGTTGACACGGATCCGACATCACGATCTCTAGGGATTTATCGATGTCGGAGAAGTCGAGGGAATCAAGTTCTTTTATTATTTAATCAAAGAGTCAATCTTTCTAAATCGCATTAAATCAATTTAGGGCAATTTTCGTTGATGCTAAATAATTGTCAAAACAATTCTTTAGAATCATGACATTATTAACGCGGAGAAAATTTAATCACATCTCAATGATCAATTTAAAACGATTTTCGACATAAAACACGATTTTACAAACGAATCTTAATTCGTACAGAGGGCACTCGACCGAGTGCCTAGCCCACTCGGTCGAGTGGCACCTCAAAATCAAGTCAGAATGTTAATCACGATCACCACTCGATCGAGTCTCACAGTGACTCGGTCGAGTGACCATGTACTCGACCGAGTTGGTCATAATTCGGTCGAGTACGGTCAGTAATGCAAAACAGAATCGCTTTTTACAGGTCTACTCGATCGAGTCCATCGACCACTCGATCGAGTAGCCTTATAACGACTAAAACACAAGTCGTACATTATTCTATTTTTCAAACTCGATAGTATTTTACGACTTAGGTCAACATGTGCTTAATCAATCACGTGTATACTATCTTTTCAAACCATGCATCATCATATTTATATCATCTCATCTCATATTTTGCACAAACCGTTATTATTCGTTATATTATTATATCGTTACTAACGCGTTTGTTATTCCTTTTGTCAATTTAATTATTGCTCGTTTATTGTACTAAATGAACCCGCATGCTAAAATACAACTTCGACGTTAATTTTAGTTGCATTAAATTGACTTAGAAACCCGTTTCAATTCCATTCACATGTTTGGGGAAAATAAATCTTTGCATATCTTTTTTCTCGTTTTACTAACGCGCGTATTGGAAAGTCATTCGAATTCTTAGTAGAGGCCGCTAATGTGCGGGCGGGGTTGGGTGTCCTTTGTGGGCTTCCCAACACGTACCCTCACCCCTTACTCAGAACCTCGGTTTCCGGATGCCCGATACCGTTGGCGCACGAGAGTCATTCAATACACGATATCCGATAATGTCGGTATCGGTATCAAATGCAAAAGGACGAGCCCAATAAACTCTGACATCGGAAATGGGCCGTATTTTGTATACGGCCCACTACGACATAGAGTGGGCTCGAATGGTTCCGAATAACCATAAAATTCGGTGGCGACTCCACATAGACCTAAATTTCAATTCGATCCATTCTCATATGGAGATTCATTCGCCTACCCAAACCCGCGCGTTGCCGCGTCGGGGTGGACCTATGTCATGTCCACAGGGTTATGTGATGTCGGTTTTCGTGTCAACGGGTTTCGTACCAATTATAGAAATGGGATTAAATACGTTCAACTACGACCGATCACGCTCACGTCACACCCTTGAGTACATTGGGGCGGGGCTCCTCGAAAGGGCTCCACCTCCGTCGTGGCTCGTAAAGGGGTTAGACGGACCTTAGGTGATCATCGTAGTCCAACGTTTTCAGAACCGGTTTTTAATATTAATATATATATATATATATATATATATACGCGGTATTATTAATGCTAGTAGTAAAATGATGATACAAAAATAAAGATGCAAAAGTATAAACGTTAGTGCTAGTGTTAGTGTTACTACGATTATGATTACAATACAAAACACGATAAAGTAAACAAAATGACGGAGTGATAGAGATCGAAATGGGGTTTAGGACACCCTCAACATACATGCTAGGTATAGGCCTCGGAAATGGACTCGTAAATAGCGACGGGACGCCGGAGTATCGAGGATGTACGCGAGTTATGGTGTGTATGGGTGTGTGTGTGTGTGTTGCGTCGGTTTATCGAGGGAAAAGGGCTCGGTTTTTGTGTGTATTTGCCTAGGATTGCTAAGGGTTTGTAGCGTAGAGTGTAGAGTGTATTAGGGCTGAAAATGTAGGATGAAATGTAGGGTGTAAAGTTATGTAAATGTGATGAAAAGATGGCTGAAATTGTGATGTCAAAGAGTTGTATAATGTGATGGGTTGATGGGGTATTTATAGGAGAACCCCACGACCTAGGGTCACTCGATCGAGTGGCCCTAGTGCACTCGATCGAGTGCCCTTGCAAACGGGCCAAACCCGGTTTTTGGCGCTCCACTCGACCGAGTGGGTCTATTCACTCGATCGAGTGGATCAAGCAAATCGAGCTATTTTAGGAAGAGGTTGACTTTGTTGATTTGTTTGTTTTTATTTGAATTTAGACTTGGCGCCAGCTTCTAGAAGCTGAATTTGGCTGATTTTTGTGTCGGATTCATCTTTGACCGGGTTTTGACCCGGTCGCCAAAAGACGGTTTTATTTCCGGTATCGGTTTTGGCCCAAATTAGTCTCATTTTATTGGGAACGACCCACTGGGCCTGGATTTGAGGTCAGTTTTGAGAGATTTGCACTCCGCTAAATGCCCACGTCGGATACTATTGATTCCGAGTCCGTATTCGAGCGTATTAAGTCACGTTAGCGTCCGATCATCAGCGGGTGTTTTGTCGGGAACTGCTATAGACACTAGCAGGCAAAATGCGGGTGTCTACATATATATATATATATATATATATATATATATATAAAATGTCATCCAGTCTTTCAAAAGTCATACTTTAGATTATATAATCTATATATTCTAATAAAAGGGAAGCAAAGCAACCCCCATCCTCCATACTTCCAATCCTCACTTCTTAAGGCACACACTTGGCATGATCTTATTGGCTAGAAATTGAAAGGTGGAGAGTTGAATGCATGATCAATGAACAACCCTTCAACTTCTTCCTCATTTACTACTTAGGATCCAAAGTGAAGAAAGATAGTTAAATGCATAAGTTATCAACCCTTCAACTTCTTCCTCAATTTAGTACTTAGGATCCAAAGTGAAGAAAGGTAGTTAAATGCATAAGTTATCAACCCTTCAACTTCTTCCTCAATTAAAACTTAGAATTGATGAAAGGATTTGTCGTGGGTCCTACCTTCACTACAACAAAATAACCTTTTCGCGTCGATTATTCGGTGACGATTGCAAAATTGACACAACTAACCCACAATTACTCATAAAATAAATCAGTTTTACTAACATATATAAATGGACACTAATTAACATCCTTAATTGATGGCTTAGCCTATCACAAATTACCCAAAAAAATCAATAAATGGCATAGATGTATATTTCATTATTGCACAAGGGCATAATTCTTTCCTAATTCTATCGACTTCAAATCTTCTTCAACTTTTATACATAAACCCTAGAACAAATCCCCAATTATATTACATCTTCTCGGTGAAATTTGCTCGAATAGTTGCGTATTGAATCCCTGAAAAAGAATTATTAAAATACTGAAATTATTGATTATTGTCGAGTACCATGTCTAGATTTCGTCACTGAGCCCACCACCGCTGCAAGCTCGAGCCACCGCGTAATCGACACCTGTTCTATTCATCGCTCAGTCTTACTCAATTGATCGGGCGATTGTAATTAGGTTAATTTTTTCATCATCCTCTTTACTATTATCGCAATTATTTATTGAAAATTTTGGCTAATATCATCAATCATTTCTATTTTTTCTGGAGCCTCTTAGCAATCAGTTACATTCTGGATTTGTTGTGTACAATTGATTGGTGATGAATTGAATGATCTTTACATTTTTCTGGTTTCAGAGTCGTGTAGTTTTATTTTTGATGCATTTTGTATTTGAAATTTAGGTTGTAGTTGTAGCAATCAGTTGAAAATTGAATGCTTCTGCTATTGATTTCAGCACATCTGTTTTCCTGTACATAGTACATTAGTAGATTGAATTAAATTGGCTACGTAACTGCATTGACTACTCTGTGTATTTCTGAGAATATTGAGTCTTAGTTGTTCCTCCTGTGTAATTTCTAATTACGAAACTGATTTTAGACTTGGTAGTGAAGGTACCGTAAAGATGTGAAAACAACCCAGCCGGACATCATGCATTGTACATGTAACGAAACTCTTAGAAGTTTTATCGACTCAAGATGTTACCCCAACTTGTTTCAGAAAGCCTACCTGGTAAAACTAACTTATCTTTGATTACCCTTTTTTTTTACTCAAATCACGCAACTCCTGTTAATGGAATTTTTCGTAAATATATGAGGGATGAAAGACAACATTCATAATCTATAGTTGATTTGTAACATAAGAGCTTGTCTTATCTTGCAGATAATTGTAGCCTCTAAATTTAAACTTGATTTATCTCGATCATGTGGAAGGGAACCGATGTATAGCTAGAGCCTAGAGGCATGTGAACTAAGATAGTCTCCTTAAGGGTTCCCTTTAGGTATATACTCCGTATCAAACAAGCTAAGGTTTGAGGGTCTCATTTTAGGTTCCTTTAATGGACCTCAACGGTTTGGGTTGTGATCAATAATGTACTAGTAGTCGAAGCCTTAAGGCAAAGGAGGGAGTATCGTGCGGTTAGGTAGATGGCATGACAATAATAACGGGATGAGATGTCAGACTGCATTAGAAGAGGTAGTGATAATGGTGGTGATTAGGAGGAATAAAAGAGAGATTATTTGGGAGTAAACATTAAATAAACAATGGGGTTGGGGTTGATTCCTTTTGGGATTGCGTCATTCTCCAAATTGGTGCCTGCATGCGTGGATTCCATTTACTGACCATGACCTCACCATTATCATCCACTCCATTTGTTCTGCCTTAACCTTTGGAGATTTGCTTTTTACAGTTTTTGTTGACGTCCAATTAACTGATCTCCTCTAATCGGGATGTCCAGCATCGGATGAGGCAATGACCCCCACGATCAAGTCATGCCAGGCAAGTTCATTCAGCGTGGCTCACCACCCTCTTGCTTCACTCTGTGTTTTGACAAATTAATAGTACATAAATTTGTGCAGATGGTACACAAGATATTTAGAATAGATGCATCATAGTTGCACATGCTCCAGATGCTATTAATAATACTGGGGAAAGAAGCAACATTTGATGAAACAAGATTGATTACTAAGGGTTATCTAGTATGTGTACAGGTATAGTTCATGTTACATCGACCCAATATTTATGTTCGTATTCCGATGGGGTGTTAGTGATGCAGCATTTGCTCATGTTGTGTCAAAGTAAGTAACTTGTTTGTTCTGGTATAATCTACATGTTGCTTGTTTTATATGAACAGATACAAATTACGAAGTTGATTTTTTTATAAACTCATAAAAGTTAAATTTATGAATACAGGTACCTCATTTCAATCATATTGTTCTGGAGACTAATTCAGCTAGTAGACCTAATCCTTCCAACCCTCAAACACCTCCGTTTTAGTCGGTTTCTCCAAAACGGTAAGGAATGCTTCTTTTACGGTCAATCCTTGTAGAACATCAACACAACATTCAAAATATGATCCTACTAGTAGGGTATGTTCTTATTTCAATTTTTACGTAACTGTTCTGTACTTAATACACAATATGTTACAAATATGATACTATACTGAAGTGAACTGGATAATGGACTCACTTCATATAATATTTGACGTGCTTTTTAAATATTCGTACAGGATGATTATAGTAACTCAAGCGGGCTGATCTGTGATATTTTGTTATATGTGTCCAGCAATATACATAAATATATTTTTTTTTTCTGCACCTGGGAAATGAATAAATATTCGGACTAACTTGGTATATACATTATCTTTGTTTATTGCAGTTTTTTCGAGGCAGGGCCACTCAATGTAATACGAAATACATGGGTTGAAGCTTATTTTTTTCGAGACGTAGTAATGTTTTTTAGGTTAAAAAAGAACGTTTGCACTTATTTTGGACCTATTTTTATTAATTTATTTTAGTCGATGTTTGATACATATAAATTTTTTGGATTTTATGAGTAATATAAAAGCATCATGTTTTTCACTTATCCTTTCTATTTATTTTTGTATCGTTTGAGAGATAGAAATGATATTTTGTATCGAATAAATCGATACCAAAGTTACTACTACATGGTTGCAATTGTATTACATATCGCGTCGAATACAATAGATACAATTGTAAAATGGAGTACATTTAATAGTACTTATCGTATCGACTATAATAATAACAATGGTCACTAAATGACATTTTATTGTACTTATCATGCCGAATACAATCGCTACAATTCTTATTAGTGGGAAAATTAAATTACTTACCGCATCAATAATAATCGACACAAAAATTGCCACTAAACCTCCTCATCTTTCGCGTCGATTTCAAGAAGTTAACCCAGCGAATGGATTATTCACTACGAAAGGCTACGGCAACGCCACCTACCACATCGAATACACAATCGATGGGGAAACCTTTCGCATCGAATATAAACGCTACGAAATATCAAAATAATCGACGCGAAAAGGTTATTTTTTTGTAGTGCTTCAATAAACAACCAACTAATCCTAGTGGGAAGCTAGGGTAAGTCGGGATCGTATCCACGGAGACGGTATTGCAAAACCTAGACTAAATTGGCCTAAAACGAGATTATGCCACCAAACAAACACAAAGAGAGCGATAATTGGTAAACTATGGTGGTGGAAGAGGTAAGACAATAACAATAACAATATAAAAAGAATCAAACTAGAGTAAATAACAAAGAACAAGAGTAGAGAAGATTATACCAACAAAAAAATGAAGAGAAAGATGTAAACTTGCATAAATAAGAACCCAAATCAACTCCATGGATATCAAGCTTGGATGAATCTTCAAGTATCCTCTTAGTACAAGATTATCTAAACTAGATTAAAGGAAAATTAACTAAAGATTAAAGGAAGATTAATCTCAATGGAGGAACACTAAATCTAGGGTTTATAAAGTTGTAGAGAGGCTTAAGAGAGTCTAATGTAAGATAAAAACCATAAACAATACAAGAGGGAAGTATTTATAAGGTTACAAGAGGAAGGGAGAATAAAAGAAACAAGTGCGTGTTGCCCCTGCTCCTTCCCGCCTGGGACGGACTGGTCCTGCCCGGGACGGCATGGTCCCGACCGGGACGGACCCAGGTCAGTAGCACTCGCTTTTGTGCACCTCATCCCGGACGGGATGAGGCCTTCCCGACCGGGATGGGCCTTGTATGCCTCAAATAAGCTCTTTTTGGTCCCTCCTTGCTTCTCATGGGTTTCTCATCAATTCTCGGGACTCGGGATCGGGTCTAAGAGGCTCGGGATTGGGTCCCGAGGTCTCGGGGTCGAATCCAAGGCATCGAGTGATCGTTCCTTCACTTCGTTGGCTCCAAAAAGTGTATGTGTCGAGTCGGATTTGCTCCAACTCTTCACAAACGGTCTCGGGAACCTGAAACGAACTAAAGGAAGCATAAGTAGCCCATAAACCGCTCCCAAGGAGCGATTCCACAAGGAAAATTGGACCAAAACACAGTAAAATAGGCACTACAAACTACACTTATCAACTCCCCCACACTTAACTCTTACTCGCCCTCGAGTAAGCACAAACTAACTACTAAACTAGCCGAGTGGGTATTAGCGCACCCTACGCCCTTTCAACTCACGCGAGTACACTTAGAGGAAAAGTGCACTCCGCAAGGCAAGTGGGGTCTTGCGACAAAACTTTGGATGCAACCGGACACGAAACACATAAACAAACAAACATATAAACAAACAAATAATCGGTTGCACCCAAAAGAAAACAAATACCGCTTCCCTCAAACAAGCGGTGAAAGAAACACCGGTTTAGGACTCGAGGTAAGTGACAATGTTCCCAAGCTAGCAATACAAACCAAGGTGAACTAAACCCTAATAGTATGACGATAAAGCAACAAAAACGTTGGTAACTTACCTAGATTCCTCCTAACCTTCTAAGAACGTACTACGGGACGATCGGCGGGATGGAAAAATGATGAACCACGGTGTTAGTCGACACTGTAGGTAAGTGAGACCCCGCCCCCTTTAGCGATAAGCCAAGAGGGTCGTCCCATGTTCAAGAACCGCCTAACTAGTCCAAGTAAAAAGGTGGATATGAATGCAAAATGAGGGAAGCCCGACCATTACTGCTATCATCCTTCCTAGGGACTCGGTCCTTTGGTAGGCTCTTCACGGTAATAGTCGGTAAAAGGCTTATTTTTGTGAGGGGATTCTTTTTTTGAGACGATTTTCTTTTTGGCATTTTTCTTTCTTTTGTATTTTTGCTTTGTTTTGCTATGCCATTTCTTTTTCTTCTTTTCTATTTTCTTTTTGGCTTGTTGTGCCTTTTCTTCTTCTTCAATCTTTTCTTTCTTTCATTTTCTTTCATTTTCTTTTCTTTGCCCTTTTTGGCTTGATTTGGCTTGTAAGCATTTCTTTTTGCAACAAGAAAGATGATTTCAACAATTTGCAATTTTATTGTGTGGAAATGTGTAGGAGGTAGGGAAATGGGAGAGTCGGGAGCACGCTTTCCCTTCAAACCCACAAAAAGGGGAAAACTTGGACTAATCAAACAATCCCAAACACGGTCACCTAAGGGATGGGACTCGACAACCAAGGCCTTTTCACACCGTGGGTGGTCATAATGGTCAAAAGTGCAAATCCCGTAGTAAATCCCTTGTAAGCTAGGTGGACTCAAGGTAAAGGACCAACGAAATCATTGATTTAGGGTCATTCTACTAAACTAAAGTCCAAAACTCGATTTACACTACTAGAAAGGGAAAGTAAACTCTTGCACACTAGCCTCTAAACCGGGTTTTCGAAAACCATTTACACACTAGACATAACTACACACCACAAAACAAAGACTCAACAAAGAACGAACGAAAAAGAAGCAAAAGCAACAAAAACAAAAACAAAACAAAACGAACACATAAACAACACAAACACCACCCCGATCTTCCAAACAAGCCACCAAATCAACCACAAATTTACAAAGCTCCACCCGAGCACACAACATCACAATCTCCTCCAAACTCCGCAAGAGATAAAGAAGAAAAAGGGATAAAGATGTTACCGGAGGTCTTGAAAGCTATCCAAAGCTATTGGTGATTTAAGCAACCTATAAGGAAAAAGGGAGGAAAAACACGCACACAAAATAAATATACGACACAACGACAAAAAAGGAAAACACACAAAAGAAAAATCTTTTTGATTTTTTTGCGAAATTTTTTCAAATTTTTAGGGTTTTTAAAGATTTTTTCGAAAAACTACGAAAATAAAACTAACTACACTAAGATATCGCTCCCCCACACTTAAACCGAGCAATGTCCTCATGCTCGATCGTAGTGTGCGGAGACACAAAAGAAAATAAAAAGAAACTACGAAAATAAAGCTAAAAAATCAAAAATAAAATGGAGAAAAGGGTAGAATGTGTCCGGCCGGGGTGTAGTCAAGTCACCATGGGGCCGAGACAAGAAAAGATATGGATGGGGGATGAAATAAAAAGAAGGAAATAAAAGGAAATGGGAGGGGAGGACTAGGTGTAATCAAGTCACCTAGCCCGGATTCCGCCCAAATCCGACTAAATCCTAAAAAAAGGGGTGAAAATCTTGGAAATTTGGATTTTGAAAAGGACTCTCGATGTAGTCACGTCATCGAGAGTCGGGAGCAATAACTACCAAGGCCTCGAAGGCCACCATGACACCATGACCCAAAAGTGTAAACGGGGAAGGGAACAAACTCAAAAGAAAACAAGCGATAAAAGACGGAAAAGAAAGGATAGTTGCCGTACCATATAGGTTAGCAACTCACTCGCTCCATCGTCTCATAGATTAAAAAAAGCACTTGCTTGTTGTCTTCATTGTCATCCCACTTCATACTTGAGAAAATCGCATGGTAGAGGTGGTAGGCTTGCCATAATGTGAGGAGGTGGGATTTGATGTGAATATCGGTGTAAAGTGAAAAGGATATGAAGTGAGGGTATGCAAATGAAGTATATGGGTCATATGATGCGAGCAAGGATAGGTAGGGAGGTTGGGAGGGGGTATACAATGGTTGGGTGGACTCGAATGTCTAAGAAGAGGCATAAGGGGGAGTAGGGGACCATCCCGGTCGGGATGGATGGTCCCGTTCGGGATGCCAAACCCTTCCCGGTCGGGAAGCCTCCTTCCCGGTCGGGTATACACTCCAGAAACTTCAATTTTTGGCACCTTCATCCTGATCAGGATGGCTCCTTCCCGGTCGGGATGCCTCATCCTTCCCGGTCGGGAAGCCCTCTTCTCGCCCGAGATAGATCTTCTTGACCTCCAAAACCCCAAAAGCTTAAACAAAGCTTCAAAAACCGACATCCTTTCTCTCGATCCAAGCTCTATCATGGCTATTCCTCACTAGGAGTCATCATCACTTCACCTATCAAACAAAGCTCACATACACATCAAATTCCCTCCCTCACATCGCTCATCAACAATCCAAATAACAAGAAATTCACAAAACCAAAGAAACTACAAGAAAGAGATATATACAATGAGACGGTTCTTTTGGAACTCTGTCAAACCAAGGATGGTGCATTATTCAATCTTTTTCAACAACAATAACCAATTTCATCTCCATCAAGGGCACGAAGAAACAAATCGAAGATTCTAGCAAAGTCTTCAATCAAAATAGTGGAATACCAACCTCCACTCCAAGGATCATCGCCTCCTAACCTTGACGTTCCCGGGGCATCCCGATCTACTAAGTTCAATGGCTTGAACTTGTACTTGCGATCCTTCGGTATATACCCAAACGTCCATCGATCCTCATGTGGCCCCAAGGGTGGCTCATCGTTCTCCTTGCCTTTCAACTTGTCATCAAGCACATCACATGGACATTCATCCGCCCCAAGCTCGGAATCATCATCCTCAAGCTCATAGAAGTCCTTCTTCAAGCTTTGTCCCGATTCTTCCCTTAGATCGACGTCTTTTGTGGCGTGGATCATATTGCAAGACTCATCATTAGTAGGGGAGGTGTTGCCTTGGAGGTCGAACACGAGCTTCTCTTCGCCTAACTCAAATGTGATCCTACCGTTCTTCACATCGATCATGGCACCGGCGGTATGTAGAAATGGGCGCCCAAGGATAATAGGAGTAATAGCATCTTCCGGCATGTCAAGTACAAGAAAATCGACCGGAACGAAGTTCCCGATTCTTAGCGGCACATCTTCTAACATCCCTAATGGTCGGTTGAGTGAACTATCGGCCATTCGGAGTATAACGGAAGTGCACTTGAGCTCCTTCATTCCAAGTCGCTCACAAATAGAATAGGGAATGATGCTTACACTCACACCCAAATCACATAATGCTTTCTCGATCTTGAAGTTGCCAATGGTGCATGGGATCGAGAAACTACCCGGATCCTTCAACTTGGGAAGCGTAGAACCTTGAATAAGCTCGCTCACCACCCTCGTGAACGCTATGGTCTCTTCCTTGTCGATGGATCTCTTCCTAGCCAAGATTTCTTTCATAAATTTTCCATATGCCGGGATTTGGGTAAGTAGCTCGGTGAATGGGACACTAACATCCAATTTCTTCACAATGTTAAGGAACTTTTCGTATTGAGAATCCACCTTGGTCTTCATTTGTCTTGTTGGGAAAGGCAACTTGATATGGAACTTGTTTTGCTCAATCGGGGTAGACTTCTCAAATGACACTTTCCTTTTTCCCTTGTCTTCTCCTTGAAGTGGGGGAAGCTTGTCTTCGTGGGGTTTTTCGATCTCCCCTAAGACTTGCTCCTCCATTGGACTTTCCTTACTTGAGTTGCCTTGAGAGAAGGGTGTAACTTCTTGCATTTCTTCTTGCATTAGTTCTTGCTCACTAGGGGCTAAGGGGGAATCATAAGATGTACCACTCCTCGTGGTAATAGCATTTACATGCTCAAATTTCGGTTTTTCGCGAGGAGGTAGTTGCCCCTTTTGTCTTGAAGAGCTTCCCGAAGCAAGTTGAGATATTTGGGTCTCAAGCATTCTCGTATGAGCATCTCTTGCTATGTTATCCCTTTGAACATAAGCAAAGAACTCTTGTTGGTTTCTTGTCATTTCTTGAGTACTCCTTTGCATCTCCAACTTTTTTTTTGCATGTTGAAATCCCGAGGTGGAGATTGTGGATTGTGCGGAGTATCGGTGAGGGCTAATGGAGCACCATAATCATGAATAGGAGACCGGCTCCTAGGCTTGCTTTGTTGTTGAGTACCTTGAGTTGCTTGTTGTTGTTGATGGTTCCCTTGGAACCCATGAGAGTTGCCTTGATTAAGACCTTGATTGTTGCCATGGTTGTAGTTTTGGTACCCTTGGTTATGGTTTTGATGTCCTTGGAAACCACCTTGATTGAAGTTCCCTTGTTGGAACCCTTGATTGTTGTTGTAATTACCTTGGTTATGTTGCTTGAAATTGTTGAACGGTCTTGGGTTACCCGCATAACCTTGGTATCCTTGATTGTTGTCCCTTAAGGGAGGTGGAACATAAGGACGAGGTTGTAGAGCTTGTTGTTGAGGGACTTGATGGGAAGCTTGGAATGTATTTGAATAGGAGGTACCTTGCTTGAACGCTTGAAAGGCGTTCACTTGCTCAATACTTCCCCGACAATGCATAGGCTCATGTCCAACTATCCCACAAGTATCGCAAATCCCATAATAAGGTGTAGGGGGTACAACTCCCAAAGCATTGATTTCATGAACCGAGTGTTGGTTGGAGGAACTAGAGCTTTGAACTTGATTGAGGTGGCTTTGGAGCTTCTTGTCAATAGTCTCCATGTGGGTTCTTAATTGAGCTCCAAGGTCAATGCTCAATTGTGTAATGGCATCGACATCATGCCTACCTCCTCGATTTGCCTTTCTAGGCCTAGAGTATTGGGAATTGTGCACTGCCATCTCTTCAATTCTTGACCAAGTTTGGTCATCATCCACCTCGGTAAACCTCCCATTCGATCCCATGTTGAGAATGGCCCTTGAGTCTTCATATAACCCGTTCCAAAACTGTTGAACTAGGAACCATTGTGATAGACCATGATGAGGACAAGATCGGATCAAGGCTTTGAATCTTTCCCAGGATTCATAAAGGCTTTCCTCATCCCGTTGTTGAAATCCGGTGATGGAAGCCTTCAATAGATTTGTCTTCTCTGGGGGATAGAATTGTTGGTAGAAGGCTAAGGCTAGCTTCTTCAATGTATCAATACCCATGGTTGCCCTATCGAGACTCTTAATCCATTGCTTTGCTTTTCCAATTAATGAGAATGGAAATAATACCCAACGGATTTGATCTTGAGTAACCCCGGTTTGGGAGATAGCATCACAATAATCGGAGAAAGTCTCCATGTGTTGGTGCGGGTCTTCGGTGGGCAAACCACTAAATTGATTTCTCTCCACAAGTTGTATGAATTGTGTCTTTGCCACAAAATTCCCGGTATAAGTATCCGGTAAAGCACTCGGTCCCGGCAAGACATCTTCCGTAAAAGTGGAGTGAGATGAAAACTTCGGCATGATTGGATTTGCGGGAGAAGATGGTGTAGACGGTGTTGATGTAGAACTAGACGGGGAACTAGGAGAAGAAGAATGGATAGATGAACCAAAGGGATTTATGAAGATCCCTTCGGCCGTCTCTCGAGGTGACTCGTTAAAGTCGGATCCTTGAGCTTGCTCTTGATGGATATTGCTAGCGCTTGGTTGAGAGATTCTAACCCGGTCAATCGTCCGTTGGCAAAAGGCTCGAAAAAGTTTTTCCGGCTCTGGATTAAAGAGAAAGAACTCGCCTCCCCTCCTAGGCATACACTACACACTAGAACAAACGTGAGAACACCTAGTGCTTTATGGGCACTAGGCAACGACAATAAACGAACACAAGCGAAAGACAAAGAGAAAAGAAAGCTAAGTAAACAAGAGAAACCTACAAAATATGCACAAGAGATGATAGAAGAGCACAAAGAAGGGTAACTAAGTCTAGCTATAAGGAAACTAAGTCCAAACAAAGCACCGTCCCCGGCAACGACGCCAAATTGATGGAAGGATTTGTCGTGGGTCCTACCTTCAATAAACAACCAACTAATCCTAGTGGGAAGCTAGGGTAAGTCGGGATCGTATCCACGGAGACGGTATTGCAAAGCCTAGACTAAATTGGCCTAAAACGAGACTATGCCACCAAACAAACACAAAGAGAGCGATAATTGGTAAACTATGGTGGTGGAAGAGGTAAGACTAGGCTAACAATGAACTAGCTAAAACAAGGCTAAATTAAATAACTAATGATCAAACAAACTAGCAAACTAAAGGAAATGATGACTAACTAAGAAGTTGAAATCAAATATGGAAAGGAGTAGGGTTAGGTCGGGTTCTTAAGTGTAGAAGGGTAATTGGGTGATCAAGGGTGTAGGTGTCTCCTAGTTGCTAGAGTCGGTCCGGGCTCTCGCTACGTAGATCGATGTCGAGGTAGGTTCACGCTCTCACGTCTAAACCCTAGTCCACACTCTCGTGTCCTGTGACTATTCTCAACACAATCGCATACTAGACAAACAATGAGAAGATGAGCACAAGTATGGGAAGCATTGGCCACTACTACTCACACAAGCAATTCAACAAACACATAGAGTGCCCAATATGTGACTAACAACAAAAAGAGTCACCTTTACCCCTAATCAACCCTAATCATCCATAATCCACCCTTAATCCCCCTACTAACCCCACAAAGAGACTACTCACTCATTATCAAACTAACCATAACAATAACAAGAGAAAACAAACTAAACATCCAAACATCCATTATGAACAACAATAACAATAACAATATAAAAAGAATCAAACTAGAGTAAATAACAAAGAACAAGAGTAGAGAAGATTATACCAACAACAAAATGAAGAGAAAGATGTCAACTTGCATAAATAAGAACCCAAATCAACTCCAAGGATGTCAAGCTTGGATGAATCTTCAAGTATCCTCTTAGTACAAGATTATCTAAACTAGATTAAAGGAAAATTAACTAAAGATTAAAGGAAGATTAATCTCAATGGAGGAACACTAAATCTAGGGTTTATAAAGTTGTAGAGAGGCTTAAGAGAGTCTAATGTAAGATAAAAACCATAAACAATACAAGAGGGAAGTATTTATAAGGTTACAAGAGGAAGGGAGAATAAAAGAAACAAGTGCGTGCTGCCCCTGCTCCTTCCCGCCCGGGATGGACTGGTCCTGCCCGGGACGGCATGGTCCCGACCGGGATGGACCCAGGTCAGTAGCACTCTCTTTTGTGCACCTCATCCCGGACGGGATGAGGCCTTCCCGACCGGGATGGGCCTTATAGACCTCAAATAAGCTCTTTTTGGTCCCTCCTTGCTTCTCATGGGTTTCTCATCGATTCTCGGGACTCGGGATCGGGTCTAAGAGGCTCGGGATTGGGTCCCGAGGTCTCGGGGTCGAATCCAAGGCATCGAGTGATCGTTCCTTCACTTCGTTGGCTCCAAAAAGTGTATGTATCGAGTCGGATTTGCTCCAACTCTTCACAAACGGTCTCGGGAACCTGAAACGAACTAAAGGAAGCATAAGTAGCCCATAAACCGCTCCCAAGGAGCGATTCCACAAGGAAAATGGGACCAAAACACAGTAAAATAGGCACTACAAACTACACTTATCAAGAATGCATGATAAATGAGAAAGTTGGTTACTATTGGCTACAATCTTTCAACTTCTCCTTCATCTATTATTTTGAATCCAAAGTGAGAAGAAGAGTTAAGTGGAAGATGAAAAGGAGGGTTAAGTGGAAGATGAAAAGGAGGGAGTTATGGAAGATGAAAAGGAGGGAGAGTTAAGGAGGTAGTCCTCATTAATCATGTAGCAACCAAAGTGAAGCTATAAATTGAAAAGGAAGGAGTTGAATACACCATCCAAGTGTACAAAATTCTAGCATGCTTTCAGATTCATACACCATCGTATTTGTTGCTATAATCATTCATGGCATTACTATCATATTCATCGTCGACCAAACAAGAGTGAAGGAGCATCTTTGTATTCACGGACTTAGCTATACTCAAGGACGAATTATTGCTGTCGGAAATGAAGATATTGAGGGGGGTATGAAGCAGCATCATTTCTCTTTGGAGGTAAGAACAGTCCAGGAAATTCATCTCTATTGTGTTTATTCCTCATATTTTTGCATAGTATGCATTGTCGTAATACCTAATACATTCTAATACAAATTAATTAATATTCCGTAAGTTATTATACCCAAATTAAATGACGACATATAGTAACTCCATATGTGCGCAAGCTTTCTATTATTTAGTAATAGGAGGGGGAGTAGCATTGATGAATAGAGGGTGTTACATACGACGTTGGAGAATGCTCCCATTTCGTATCCCCCTGCCAGCCTTCCAAAATCTAAGGCTATAGACAGGCCCGGCCCTGGCGATTCGAAGGCCCAGTGCGAAGCATAAAAAATGGGCCCTTTTCGAAAGGACAAAAAAAACATCTAAAATCCGATTTTTTTCATTAATACCAAAATAGTTACTCATACAAAATACAGAAGGTGAAATCTATACGTACAAAATGAAACAAAATACAACTACAAAAATAAAACATTATTCATGTTATTCTTGCATCCTCTTTTGCTCCGAATATCTGCAAAATTTTCAACTACAAACACTAATTTATTTAAAATGACTTCTTCTTGCATTTTTAGACGCAAAATCATCAATTATATCATCGACATTAAGAGTTTCCAACACATTTTTTTCAATGCTTAAAATTGCTAAACCATTTAATCTGTCTTGAGTCATAGTCGTTCGCAAATATGATTTAATCAGTTTTAACTTTGAAAAACTTCTTTCGGCAGATGCCACAGTAACTGGTATTGTCAATAATATTCTATAAGAAACCAAAATATTTGGAAATATATTCATCTTCTTCACAAATTCCATAATTTTGATGGAGTTCCAAGGAACATTACTCTCGTACGCTTCAGATGGCAACATTTCATTCAATATTTGTAATTCTGAAAAAAGACAATGTCCATCAATATCATAATTAGCATCAAAACTTAAAGCCTTTTCAAGTTCTAGGCAACGAGTTTTCATATTTTCTTCATCTAATGAAACCAAACGTTTTGCATCAAATAAAAAACCAAATAATGATTCAAAAAGTGCAAGTTGTTCGAATCTTATTTTTAATTGGGAAATTGCCATATCAACTAACACAAGAAAGTAATCAGTTCTAAAATTTTCTTGGGTGGTTTGTTGTTCTCTTTCAGTATTACGATTTTCATCAAACTTCGAATTTCTTTTACCTCTGCGCTTTTCTTGAAACACTTGTTCAATATCCATTTTATCAGCTATCTCCTTAGCATCGATCATGGCAGAAATAAATCCATTTTCTCTATATTTTTCGAAAAACAAAATCAAGCCTTTCAAAATTTGTGTAGCTACATCAAGGTGCATATCTTGGGATTGTAAGGTTTTACTTACCAAATTAATCTTGCTCAATATTTCATACCAAATAACCAAACTTAATATGGATTCAAAACTGGAAAGTTCATTAGATGCTAATTTCTCGGCATCCCAACAAGTCTTTGGATCATCGGAAAATTCAGCTATTTTAAGTAAAGCATCCTTTATTTTGTGAGCCTGAAATTTGATCGCTTTTACACTTTCTAGACGACTTTCCCATCTGGTCACACACAAAGATTTCAATGTTAATTCATCCACATATTCAAGTAAAATATTCCATCTCTTTGTAGAACTTGAAAACACATTATACAATGCTTGACAAGCACCAAAAAATGACTTTGCTTTCACACATGAGTTAGCCATATCAGAAAGTACCAAATTAAGTGAATGACAACCACAAGGCATATAAAAAGCTCTAGGATTTATATCAAGTAATCTTTTTTGAACACCTTGATGTTTTCCCCTCATATTAGAACCATTGTCATACCCTTGTCCTCTAATGTCATTAACATTTAAATCGAGAGAATCAAGAGCATTTTGTAATTCATTAAAGAGACCCAATCCGGTTGTGTTTTCCACATTCAAAAATTCTAAAAAATATTCTTCAATTTTTATCGAGGAACTTGCAACATTGACACATCTAATTACTAAAGTCATTTGTTCAACATGAATAGCATCAGGGGTGCAATCCAAAATAACAGAAAAGTATTTAGCCTCTTTAATCTCTTTTATTATTTCTCTTTTAACACTTGATGCCAATGTTTCGATCAATTCATTTTGAATTTTATGACTAAGGTAATGATAGTGAATTTTTTTGTCTTTGATGAGGCTAAAATGATGTTTCATTGTTGGATCAAACTCGGCTATCGATTCAAGAAAGCCTAAAAAATTTCCATTTGATGCTTCATAAATTTTTTCTTTGGATCCCCGAAATGCTAAATTGTTCATCGCAAGACGTTTTACAACGGAAACAATTCTAATCAATACTTGCTTCCAATGTTCAGTATCTTTTTTAATCTGCTCTTGTAGTTGTTTATCAATGGTCTCGTTTGATCTCAATCGAACTCGAAGCTCAACCCAAGCTTTATGATTTATGAGATGTTACTATCCTCGTGAAGTTTCAGTTTTTCACTTAAATGTATCCAATCATTAACTCCAACCGAGGCTAGAAAACTTTTAGAACGTATTTTATTAACTACCTTACAACAAAAACAAAAAACTTTATTCAATTCTTTCGAATAAACCAACCATTTTCTATCAATCATTTCACCATTTCGCAATTTTTGTTCATAGTAAAACGTAGAGAAGCCTCTATTTTTTTCATCCTTTGGATATATTATATTTGCTTCTCTAATTGGACCTTTTTTAACAAGAAGATCTTTCAGTTGACGGCTTAAGCTATCCCATGACATAGGATCATATATATTCACATTTGACGACCATATGACTTCATTTCCGTCATTGTCATTTCCCATATTGTCATTTACCTCATTATTAATTTCCTCGTTATTCTCAGACGCATCTACGGTATCATCACCGAACTCATTTTCATTTTCAACCAAATTTGAGGTTTCGGGCAAAATAGTGTCATTTTCATTTACAACTTGATTATCAGCAGTAGGTCTAATTTTTTTCCAAAGTTTTTCAATAGAACCTCTCATTGGTTTTATTCTTTCTTCTTCTTCTTTTTTTCTTTTCTTTTTCTCAGATCCAGATGCATACTTTTTTGAAAACATATTATCAAATAAAATTATGAAACAAAAATAATTCTATGAAATTAAGGGATAATACAACCTGACACAATTCATTAGCAAAACTGAAAGCCGGCACTGTGACGGATGACGATCGACGACGATGACAATGAATTTGAAAGCCTGGAATAAATCGACAATGACGATCGACGAGTCGACGACGGCTCACGGCACCCCGACAATGACAAGTTGACAACTTTCAATCTTCAAATCACTTTTTTTCTCAACTGCAAATTGAAACAATCAATATTGTATTTTTGATTTATGAAATAAGGATTAGATACTACAAATTTATACTAGAGATGTAGATTTGAACGTTAGTGCATACCGTCAAAGAAATTGATTGAGTGTTGGGAAAGATCCTCAAAACCTTCCAATTGACTCTTCATTTTTTTGGTAATAAATGATGTATTTGGGGAAAATGGAAGAGTCAATTGGAACGTTATGGTGATAGAGGAAGAATTGAAGATGCTGATTGCTGATTTTGGGATTGATTAGAATAAATTTTGGTTGATTCAAGGAAACTATTAATTACCATAAGGTTTTATTGAGGGATTAATGCAATTAATCTTAGGTAAGTAAGGAAGTACTGATTCCAATTCACAAGGAGTATATTTTTTTTAATTTAGTTGGTGTCTTGGTGATATTTGGTTAGTGGGCCTTCTATTCATTTAGGAAATTAGATACTACTAGTCTAGTACCTACTAACAAGTTTTTGGGTTGGGCCCAGTGCAAGGGCACAGGTCGCACTGGGTCTGGGTCGGGCCTGGCTATTGAACCCTGGTTATAACTAAAAAAATAATACGGAATATATTATATTTTCATTTATTTCGTCTTAAAGATTAATCAAAGTTAATATTCAATATATCATTAAGAACATCATATATAGTATAACTTTAAAAAATATATAAAGCCATGGAGAGATGATAAAAAGACATTTGGGAGTTTGTATTCAAATTTCGATTGCTTTACTTCATGAATATGACCACCAATTTTTAATATATGATAATCCGTTTGAATTTGCATTATTGTTTGTGGATTCTAATTTTAGTTCGAAATTTTATCTTCGGGATTTATTTTATTTACCAAAATTATGCGAAGCCAAAGACTGCATGTTAAAATCCATAATTTTTTTTTCAAGTATAATATTATATTTTTATTGATCTTTATATTAATTATTATGTTTATAGACACATTTCAAGATAACATTAAACCCTTTGTTTTTCTTATAAGAGTGAACTTTTAATTATATTCAAAGTGGAAGTAATATACAAAAATTGATTGAGCGAAAATTGCAATATTTTGAGTGTTAATTTAAAGTAACATTTTAAAGATTACAAGTTATTTGGGTAATGTATTTACTATTTACTGTTTGAATCACAAGGTAATGAACATTATATATTTTAATCACAAAACCAAATACATATATGAAAATAGGAAAAGTGAATATAGTAATTTAACAAACAAAGTATAGAGTTAGTATAAATTAAAAAAAGTGAAAATGAATATCTCCATGATTTTCACGGTATTAAAAAACTAGGTCCAATTTGTTGAAAAGACATGCATAAATCCATGTTTAGTACAGTGATACTTTTACAAAAAAAATATATTAAGGTTAAAATAAATAAAGGACATATCATTGAAATTGGTCGATGTATGTTCTATAGTTTAGTAACATTGTTGAATTAGTGAGATTGATGTGTATAATAATCGGTTGCGACCTAAAATTTTATACCCAAATATTGAAATTGAAACTAAATTCAAAGCGTTTACTATCCGCTTAGGCATGCAAAGATTGTTCGGCACGTATTTTTGAATCAACATGTACAATGAATGAAAGACTTGCTCATGATTATCAAGAATCCGTGCACAAAATTTTCAAACGGATAAACCCGTGAATTCATACCCGTGCATCGAATTAGTATGCGGATTTTTTTTTTGATATTTTCGTATCGAATTGTAATACAAAATAGGATTGCTTGTATAATACTACATCTATGTAAAATGATGCATGCACCAAAGTATAAACAAACAACTTCATGATAAGAGTAAAATATAAGGATAAAAAAGAAAAATGACAAGAATAACAAGGGATATACTTCGTATATAAAACAAGCACAACCCCGTACTCTATTAAAATTCAAACAAACCATCCCCATCCAACTTTTATCTAATACTTCGTACCAACTTCTAATAAGGCCACATGTTATGCTCTGGTTGAGAAAAAAATCAATTCAGAAAGAATAAAGAAGAGAGAAAAGGCTCTTCAGCTCCCAGCGCACGCACTTCATGACTTTATCTTCCCTTCCTAATCTATATCTCTATTTTCACCTACAACGATGAATACAAAAATTATTACAAAGCTAACATTTTTGGGTAATTCTAATTTGTATTTCACCTATTACCAAATTTTTTAGCTTCATCTTGCAGGCTTATTAAAGCTACGTGAAAATGTGTGCGCTCAAAATACCCAATTTCCACCTTATTATTCTTGAAAAAATAAATAATAGACTTATCAGAAGATGTATACTCATCGAAAAAAACTCCAAGACAACATATAACTAACAATGTATGGAGTATCATTTAATACTTCTACCACATCAACGATCCACGGCCTTAAGAAGCCAACAAAGTCAGTAAAAGTGGCGAAAATTTGAAAATCCCAAATAAAAACACGAGAGAAAAATAAAGAAAAAGACAAAGCCACAATTCAAGAAAATTACGTTCTCCAATAAAAGTTCAAAAAAAATCTATTTATTAGGTATTATACATTACATCTTATAGCGTTATATCTCATTTTCGTCAATAATAACTTTCTTACATTCTTACAAACAAAAAAGGTTAACACCCACGCCAATAGCCCATAGTTATTGAGTTATCGCTTTAACATCAAATAGTGCATTACTCCATGTACTGCTTATGATGTTACGAATTATTGTGAAAGTATGTAAATAAAGTTACAAATACATGAAATCGATTTTTTTAATAAATAATTAAAAAATTATTGGACAATGAGGCATAAAGAAGGCACAACGAATTATAAAGGGCATAAACTCAATCAATTAAGAAAGAAGAGAGAAAAGAGGAAAAACTTATCAACTCCACCTCGCTTCATCATCCTCTTCCATTCATCTCCCCCTTCCATAGTTCATAATTGTATTATCACCTACAACAATGGATACAAAAGTTATTATAGAGCATGAACCTCAATATGTCACCCAAGTGTACAACCAAAGCGACCTGATTAGACTTACAACCAAACCTCAATATGAACCTCAGTGTACCACCCAAATAGAATTAGAGTTTTGCGGTAAACACACCAATTAAAAAGAAGAAGAGAAGGCTAGACAAGAGGTAAGCGAACAATTATTATGTACATCAACTATGAGCACTTCATAATACATTGCTTATATTTTACGAACAAAACTAACACACCCAATTTGTTATAAGTCTGAAGTGGTAGTAAAGAAGCATCCGTAACTAGGGATGGCAACGGGTCGGGTCTGGGTCGGGTCCGCCCGGACCCGGATCCGAAGTTTCAACCCCGGGCCCAGACCCGACCCGGACCCGAACGGGTCCAAAATTGTCGGACCCATACCCGAACCGGCCGGGTCTGGACCGGGTCCGGGTCTACCCGCGGGTCCACCTTATTTATTACAATTTTGTATTATTCATTGTTTCGATGGAAATTTCGTAGAAAAACACGAACTTAATTTCCGAAAAAAAACTATGTAATGTCTTGAGTCAATCCTTACGCATAAGATTTTAAAAGTGTTTACAAACAACGCATAAAAATGATAAAAAAAAAAGTGTCTACAAATCTCACAATACAACCGCAACGTCTCCCAAAATACAACACAAAGGTCGTCTTAAAAACATTCGTCACAAAGTAATTTATTAAAACAACATATTAAGTGATACATGATATATCACGGGTCGGGTTGGTTAGTAACTCAGTACTCAGTAGGTTTAATTTTCAATTTTTTTTTTTTTAAAACGGGTCCACGGGTCGGGTCCGGGTCCCAAAACTCAGACCTGTACCCGTACCCGAATTTTTTGGGGAGGACCCAGACCCGACCCATGCCCAACGAGTCTGGAAAATTTGGACCCAGACCCGACCCATTCGGGTCCGACCCGCCGGGTCTGGGTCGGGTCTTGGACCCACTGCCATCCCTATCCGTAACAATAGAAACCATAGAAGAAAAGAGGCCAAGATTAGATTTGAAAATCTCAACTAAAGACGCGAGGAAAAAACTAAGAAAGATCAAAGCCATAATTCAAGAGGATTACGTTCTCCAATAAAAGTTAAAAAAACGAATTATTAGTTACGCATTACATCTTATAGCATTATATCTCATTTTCGCCAATAATTATTTGCTTACGTTTTTACAAACACACTTTCAGTCTAATTCACCTTGCAACACTTGTGGTGACATGTTTTTTTTTTTTTTTTTTTTTTTGGTGACGAGGGACCCGCAGCCGCTACCTTTGGCGCTCTGGGTAAACCCCCGGGTGTACGCAATAGCCTGCAAACCACGCACACCATGTAAGCCGCCCTTTGGACGACAGGCTCGAAGCCTAAATGGCATAGCCTCAGGCCATACAAGTGGTGACATGTTTGAGGTATACTTTTACTCCCCTTTTTCCCTACCATTCATTTAACATAAATGTCATATATATTTCTGTAACTTAAATCGTTCAATCTTTCTAACCTCCGTCTTATTCAGATTTAGGAATGTTTGTGGAAGTAACTAAAATTACAAAGACATGTGATAAGTGTAGTTTATAGTGCCTATTTTGCTATGTTTTGATCCCATTTTCCTTGTGGAATCGCTCCTTGGGAGCGATTTATGGGCTACTTATGCTTCTTCTAGTTCGTTTTAGGTTCCCGAGACCATACATGAAGAATTGGAACGATTCCGACTCGTTTCATACACTTTTGGAGCCAACGAAGAGAAGGAACGATCACTTGGTGCCTTGGATTCGATCCCGAGACCTTGGGACCCATTTCCGAGCCCCTTAGACTCGATCCCGAGCCCCGAGAATCGATGAGAAGCCTATTAGATGCAAGGAGGGACCTTAGAGCTCTTATTAGAGGCCTACAAGACCCTTCCCGGGCGGGATAGTGGTATTCCCGACCGGGAAGGAGTGCGCGATGCAACCAGCCCCTGTTTTGAGCCATCTCGGCCGAGATCAAACTTGTCTCGGTCGGGACCAGCCCTTCCCGGCCGAGATGGGGCCGTCTTGGTCGGGACGGAGGTGCTGCAACGTGACTTCGCTTCCTTTCTTCTCCTTTCATTCTTGTAACCTTATATATATACCCCCTCTTGTAATTTTGTGTTATGTGAGAGATTACCCATAAACCCTAGACTACTTTAGCATAGATTAGCTTAGATTAGAGTAGATTAGTGGTTAATTAGTTGTTAATCTTAGTTTAGTACTTGTATTAAGGGAATTCTTCAAGATCCATTCAAGATTGACAACCTTGGGTGTTTGTTTTGGGTTCTTCTCATTAATGCAAGTTTCAATCTTTCTTCTTCACTAGTTTGGTACAATCTTCTCTTCCTTTTTACTCTTTATCTTGTTTGTTTATCCAAGTTTTAATCTTTGTTCATTGTTATGTTCATAGTTCATTGTTTTCACTAGATTGTTTATATATGTATGTTTTGATGTTTGTGTTGATTCATCTTGTTATTGTTGGTTTTTCCTTTAGATATGATTGAGTAGAGTTTTGCTAGGGTTAGTAGGGTGATTAGGGTGTTTTATGGATGATTAAGGGTTTGTTGGAGATGTTGGTTGAAGATTTGGGTTTCCTCTTGGTTTGATGCATGTTACATGTTTGTTGAAATGCTTGAATGACTAGTAGTTGCAAATACTTGTTTTTCTTGCCTTTTCTCTTGTGGGTGATAGTTTGTTTGTGTGTTTGGTTCCCTCACTACGTAGCGAGAGCCCGGTGAGGACGACCCCTAGGTCGGTCTACGTAGCGAGATCCCGGATGCGACCTAGGCCACTTTAGCGCGCTAGTAACCCCGTTTGTCATGTGTGTCGCCAAGATGGGTTTTAGGAGGAACCTCTAGGTTGGTCTACGTAGCGAGAGCCCGGACCTCATCTAGATTACCCTACTACTCCCTTCACTCTAGTTCTTCCTCGACCATTCCATTGCCCCTTTGAACACGACCTAATCCTAGCCCGTTTTCCTTGTTTGTTTCCTCCGTCACCTTAGTCATAGTTTTAGCCTTCTCCCCTTTTTATCATTCTAGTTTAGCTTAGCTCGTTGACCGAGTCTCGTATTTAGGTAACCTTAGTCTAGACGCCTCTTACCGTCCCCGTGGATTCGACCAGACTTACCCTATCTACCCTAGTTAGGATTAGCCGGTTATTTATTTGATCGGTGGGGATCCACGGCAAATCCCTACCATCAATTTAGCGCCGCCGGGGACGGTGCTAGTTTGGACTTTGTTTTCCTAGTTACTTGACCTTGTCTTTTGTTTTGTGTTTTCTTTTTTTGTTTCTTTGCTTCTTGTGTGTGTGAGGTTTAATTCTCTCTTGTCTAGTGCCCAAAAAGCACTAGACTTCTCACGTTTGCTCTTAGTCTACAGTTTGTGCTTAGAGGTGGTGACCATCTTCTTCTTGCAACTTAGAGTCGCTTTAATGGACGGTTGCTAGATTGAGAAGTCCTCAACCGGGTACAAGCCATGATTTTCGAGCAAGTATGAGGTTTGATCTAAACTCCCCACACTCGGGAGCCGATATGAGCTACTCCTCTCCCTCCATGGATCAAGGGTATGACATGACGTCCCCCTACCATAATCAAGCTTCTTGGGGTAATCAAGACATTAGTGGGTATGAACTTCATGGATATGAAAACGGCTACCAACAAGTAAACGCTTATCAATCATATGACCATGGTGGCTATTACTCGAGCAATCATTGTGAACCCACCATGTTTCATCATGATTCACCATATGGAAGCCAATATTCCCAAAACCCACAACATTACCCTCCACCCCAACCACAATACGAACCCCATAACCCACAAAACTACCAATCACCTCAACCTCATTACCAACAATATGATGCCTTACTCCTTGGGCATCATCAAGATTTTCAAGGAGCTCTACAAGACCCCAATGACCACCAATCGTCAAACTTGGAGTTGTATCAATCGATTCTTCAATTGCAAAGGAGCACACAAGAAATGGCCATTCAAATGCAAAAAGATCTAGATGAATTCATGGCCCAATACCAAAGGGAAACCGAGGCGAGGGATGCTCGATTAAATGCGTTATCGGTTAAAACCGTAATGCTTTTATCCCGAACGTCACAACAAGATGAAGGGTGCTCACTTGAGCAAAGAGAGCAACCTAATCACGAAGCCGCCGATGATGGTCCTTTTGGAAGCAAAATTTCCTTTCAAAATGAGACGAATGAGGATATGGATCTTGGTGAAGGCATCGTTGGTGAAGAATTGGAGGAGGATAGTGAGTTGGATGATTTGGTGGAGTTTGTGAAGTTGTTGGGTGAAATTGATGAGCCCAAGTTGCCCATGTCCGAGAATGTGGATAAGCATCAAGAGCCCCTTGTAAGTGAACCAAGCAATGGTTTGGAAGAGATTGAAACCGCCGGTAGAAGTTTCAATTCTCCCCTCCAAGATGATGTGGGGCCAAGTGATGAAGATGGGGAACCACAACTTGAGGAAAGTGTGGGGGTGTGCAACGAGGAAATGAAGCCAAAGCCGATTTTTATGCCTCGTTTCTTGGATTTGAAGCTTGCTTGTGATTGGAGATGATGCTTAGGGAGGAAGAGGTCGGTGAAGCTCGTGGGATGGATAGACCCCGGAGATTACACGAAAGATGATATTGGGTCTTTTGAGGACTACTTCTTGCCTCCACCTTGGAGGCCATGGAGGATAGCTTGGCTCGAGCACTCTTTGGGCCTTCATTTCGATGTCGGTCGTGCGTTTGACATGCTCCTCCAAGCCCTTGAGGGCTATGGTTGAAGAATGAGAGTCCACCATCCTCAGTTTGACGGAGTTCCTAAAGAACCGTCATGTTGTATATTCCTCTCCTCTCTTCTCTCGAGTTTTTGTAATTGTGTGATTTAATTGCTTAATTTTAGGATTTGTTTGTATTTTTTGGAATTCTTGTAATTTGGAATTTTTGTTGAGTGATGTGAGGGAGGGGATTCTAATGATTATTGTGAAGTTGTGTAGGATGATTGATATTTGAAGGTGATTATATGAGTTTTGGAGGTGAATGCTTGAAGCGGTCTTGGGAGCGGTTCTATTATTGATTTTTGGAAGCTTTGATGAAGCTATGTGCTTAGGTGAATATTCGAAAATCAAGAGAAGCTCCACTTATATCTCTTAAGATTAGCATCAAGTATTTCGTGCTCGGTCTTCTATTTTTCCGTCAAGTCTCGGCTCGGTGGGATTTTTATTGGAAGACGGGAGCTAGATGGTTGTTTTTGAGCTTGCAATAAGCATTTGGGGACGGGATTTCGGATCCCGAGTTGTTATTTAAGGATTGGGAGGAAGGCTAGTTGAGTTCTTGAAAGGAAGCTTCAAAGGGCATCCCGGGCGAGAACGGGTTTTATTTGGGCGAGAATTGGAGTCATCTCGGGCGGGATGACAACTCTTCCCGGCCGAGACGATCCCATCTCGGTCGGGTGATGTGACACAAAATCGCAGCTACTGTAGTACCATCCCGGGCGAGACGAGACCGTCTCGGGTGGGATGACAGCTCGTCCCGGGCGAGACGAGCCCATCCCGGTCGGGTTGATGTGGCACAAAATCGCAGCTACTGAGGTACCATCCCGGGCGAGACGAGCTCATCCCGGGCGAGACGAAGACCCGTCCCGACCGAGACGAACCCTTCTCGGCCGAGACGGGCTGTATACAGCGCTGTTTGTTTTTTTTGTCCTTTGCAGCCCGAACCCACCCACCCTCATTAAGCCCGCCCCGCCCCACACTCCCCTCTCACAATAATACCCAACCCAACCCAACCCATTCCCATCTCATACTAATTCATCTTCAACCTCCTTCATCTTCATAACACAAAATAAACCCCAATTACAAAACCCCCAAAACACCATAAATATACAAATACTCCACCAAATCTCATCAAATTACTTCCAAAACCACCCAAAATCAGTTTCTATCACATTAATATCTATCCTAGACCCATTTTCTACCATTTTAATCACCAAAAACGGAAAAAAAATCGAGTTTTTATCACCATTTTTTCCAAAATTCGAATTTGGGGTTTTGGTTTCAAACTCGATTTAGCTTGTTGGAGTTGGTGTTGGGAGCTTATTACACCTTTTTTTAAGCTTCTATTGTGTTTTTTTGTGGGTTCTAGCTAGTGTTTTTGGGTAAAATCCGAGTTTGGGTGTTCACCATTTTTGAAGCTTCTTCATCATTAATGGCTCCAAAGAAAAGAGGGAATGTGGTAGCAAGCAAGAAAAGGAAGAGCGCTTCCACTTCTAGAGCCGAAATTGAGCCCGAGATCGAGGTTGAAGAGCCGGAAATTCCTTGCCATCCGGATTTTCCTACCCTTATCTTTGGTTCGGAATGGCAAAAGGAGCAATTCTACAAGCTCCTTGGTAAGCCTCTTGAGCCAACTCGTTTTATTTGTAAAATCATACTTAGGAAGCTTGGCATCCTTGAACAATGTAGACAATTGTTTGTGCGTATGGGGTTGGAATTATTATTTAACATGCATGAGCGGACCTACAAGCAACTCACCCTTGAGTTCTTTAGTAGCTTTGTTCTAAATACTCGAGTTGATCCACCTCGGTCCTCGGGTTGCTTTTCGGGTGAACAATGGTGACTACAATTACACCCTCCCCGAGTTTGGTGATATTTTTGGTCTTCCCCTAGCTTCTAATTGTAACCCACCCGCCGGTTTTAGTGAAATTGATGTTTGGAAAAGTATAACCGGTCTTAGCCTTGTCGACTATCGACGGTTGTCTAGCCGCCATGTCCACCACCCGCTTTTGTGTTTTTTGCATCGATTAATTACGGGTACGATATTTGGGAGGCCCGAAATGAGCACCTTCACTCAACAAGAGTTAACCATACTCGGGACCTATTTAAATCTTAAGAGTCAACCTAGGTTCACCCCCGACCTTTCCCTTGCCTTGGCTAAGCACTTTCTTAAGATAAGTAAGGCGGGGAAGTATGTGAGTGAGATTGTTCTCGGGGGGCTTATAACACACATAGCTAAGGCGGTAGATGAGAATTTCAGCGAGGAGGACTTGATCCCCGTACCGGGGGATACTACCATAGATGAGGACCGTTTGACTAGGTTCCATAAATGGATCGCCTATGAGAGGGAGCACAAGAGGTATCAATGGTTTACCTCGGGTCGGCCACACTTCACTTTGCCATGCCCTACGCTTCCGACCCTTGTGCCTTTGCGACATTCCTAGTCCCGGTCCGAGAGCCTAACCTTCTAATGCCCGGTGCGGGAGGTGACCCCGGTGCCTCTTCCTCCCTTAGTCCGCATACACATGCTAGTGTGAGGTCTCGACAGCAACCAAGCCAACAACAACAACAGCAAGCTACCCGACCACTCCCCTTTTACCCTACGCCCCGGCGTATGTGTACGTTCCTCCGTACACCCCCTACACTCCATTTGCCTACCCTTCGCCTCCGGCCGATCCAGCTATGGCCGCTATGTTTAATGCTCTACACATTGGGCAATATGAGCAGAGGAGGGATGATTATTATGCTCAATACCCCAGGTATCATCTTTTGGCTCAACAGAGGTATATTGATCCACGTGGCAACCTTCCATCATGGTATAGACCCGAGTATTTCCCTAACCAAGGTAATCCTAGTGGTAGTGGTGCCATGATGGATGATGAGGAGTACGAGGCCGAGGATGCCTTCGATATAAATACGGGGATGGGTAATCAGGAAGCCGGTGAAGAAGATGAAGATGGAAATGATGATGATGATGATGATGATGACAACGATGGATGTGAGGAGGGGGATGACGACGAGCGAGATGACTATTGATTATTGAAACGATGGAGATGCGTTAGTTGCTAACCCTTGGTATGGCAACTTTCTTTTCTTTTCCGTTTTTGATGCTTGTCTATTTTATTTCCCCCTTGCTATGAGTAATTTGTTGGCCCTCGGGGCCTTTATGGTGATCGCTCCCGATTCTCGATGACGTGATTACATCGAGAATCGTTTGAAAAATCCAAATTTACAAGTCTTTTCTCTTTCTTTATTTTATTTTTCTTTTAGTAGGAATTAGTTGGATTTAGGCGGAATCCGGGCTAGGTGACTTGATTACACCTAGCCCTCCCCTCCCATTTCCTTTTATTTCTTTCTTTTTGCTTTCTTCCCCCATCCATATCTTTTCTCGTCTCGGCCCATGGTGACTTGACTACACCCCGGTCGGACACATTCTACCCTTTTCTTCATCTTCATTTTTGATTTTTAGCTTTATTTTCGTAGTTTCTTTTCTTTCCTTTTGTCTCTCCGCACACTACGATCGAGCATGAGGGCATTGCTCGGTTTAAGTGTGGGGGAGCGATATTCTATCATACTTAGTTTTATTTTCCTAGTTTTTTGAAAAATCTTTAAAAACCCTAAAAATTTGAAATTTTTTCACAAAAATCAAAAAGTTTTTTTTTTTTTTGTGTTTTCCTTTTATGTCTTTGTGTCGTATGTTTGTTTTGTTGTGTGTGTTTGCCTCCCTTTTTCCCTATAGGTTGCTTAAATCACCGTTAGCTTTGGAGAGCTTTCAAGACATCCGGTAACCTCTTCTATCCTTTTTTTCTCCCTTGTCTCTTGTGGAGTTTGGAGGAGATTGTGATGTTGTGTGCTCGGGTGGAGCTTTGTGCTTATTGGTGGACGATTTGGTGACTTGTATGGAATATCGAGGTGGTGTTTGTTCCCTTGTGTGTTTGTTTTATTTTGTTTTGTTTTGTTGTCTTTTGTCTCTTTTTCTTTCGTTTTTGCCATGTCTTTGTTTTGTGTTGTGTTAGTTGTGTCTTTTGTGTAGAAAGGTTTTCGAAAACTCGGTTTAGAGGCTAGTGTGCGAGTGTTTACTTTCCCCTCCTAGTAGTGTAAATCGAGTCTTGGACTTTAGTCTAGTAGAATGACCCTAAATCAATAAATTCGTTGGTCCTTTACCTTGAGTCCACCTAGCTTACTAGGGATTTACTATGGGATTTGCACCTTTGACCATTATGACCAGTCACGGTGTGAAAAGGCCTTGGTTGCCGAGTCCCGTCCCTTAGGTGACCGTGTTTAGGATTGTTTGATTAGTCCAAGTTCTCCACTTTTTGTGGGTTTGAAGAGGGATCGCGACCCTCGACTTACCCATTTACCTACCTCCTACACATATCCACAAAATAAATTGCAATTTGTTGAATTCTCTCTTTCTAGTTACACAAAGAATTGCCAAAAAAAAGCCAAATCAAGCCAAAAAGGGCAAAGAAAAGAAAATGAAAGAAAATGAAAGAAAGAAAGAAATGAAGAAAAATAAAAGGCACAAAAGCCAAAAAGAAAATAGAAAAGAAGAAAAAAAGAAATGGCATGGCGACGCACAAAGCATATATGCAAAAGAAAAGAGAAAATGCCAAAAGAAAATCGTCTCACAAAAAGATCCTAACCCCACAAAATAAGCCTTTTTCCGACTTTTTCCGTGAAGGGCCTACCAAAGGACCGAGTCCCTAAGAAGGATGATAGCGGCAAAGGTCGGTCTTCCCTCACTTTGCAATATTTTCCACCTTTTTACTTGGACTAGTTGAGCGGTTTCGGGCATGGAACGACCCTCTTGGCTCATCGCTAAAAGGGGCGGGGTCTCACTTACCTACAGTGTCGACTAACACCGTGGTTCATCCTTTTCCACTCCGCCGATCATCCCGTAGTACGTTCTTAGAAAGTTAGGAGGAATCTAGGTAAGTTACCAACGTTTTTGTTGCTTTATCGTCATACTATTAGGGTTTAGTTCACCTTGGTTTGTATTGCTAGCTTGGGAACGTTGTCACTTGCCTTGAGTCCTAAACCGGTGCTTCTTTCACCGCTTGTTTGAGGGAAGCGGTATTTGTTTTCTTTTGGGTGCAACAGATTTTTGTTCGTTTGTTTGTGTGTTTGTTGTTTATGTGTTTTGTGTCCGGTTGCATCCACAGTTTTGTCGCAAGACCCAACTTGCCTTGCGGAGTGCACTTCTCCTCTAAGTGTACTCGCGTGAGTTGAAAGGGCGTAGGGTGCGCTAATACCCGCTCGGCTAGTTTATTAGTTAGTATGTGCTTACTCGAGGGCGAGTAAGGGTTAAGTGTGGGGGAGTTGATAAGTGTAGTTTGTAGTGCCTATTTTGATATGTTTTGATCCCATTTTCCTTGTGGAATCGCTCCTTGGGAGCGATTTATGGGCTACTTATGCTTCTTCTAGTTCGTTTTAGGTCCCGAGACCATACATGAAGAATTGGAACGATTCCGACTCGTTTCATACACTTTTGGAGCCAACGAAGAGAAGGAACGATCACTTGGTACCTTGGATTCGATCACGAGACCTTGGGACCCATTTCCGAGCCCCTTAGACTCGATCCCGAGCCCCGAGAATCGATGAGAGGCCTATGAGATGCAAGGAGGGACCTTAGAGCTCTTATTAGAGGCCTACAAGACCCTTCCCGGGCGGGATAGTGGTATTCCCGACCGGGAAGGAGTGCGCGATGCAACCAGCCCCTGTTTTGGGCCATCTCGGCCGAGATCAACCTTGTCTCGGTCGGGACCAGCCCTTCCCGGACGAGATGGGGCCGTCTCGGTCGGGACGGAGGTGCTGCAACGTGACTTCGCTTCCTTTCTTCTCCTTTCATTCTTGTAACCTTATATATACCCCCTCTTGTAATTTTGTGTTATGTGAGAGATTACCCATAAATCCTAGACTACTTTAGCATAGATTAGCTTAGATTAGAGTAGATTAGTTGGTAATTAGTTGTTAATCTTAGTTTAGTACTTGTATTAAGGGAATTCTTCAAGATCCATTCAAGATTGACAACCTTGGGTGTTTGTTTTGGGTTCTTCTCATTAATGCAAGTTTCAATCTTTCTTCTTCACTAGTTTGGTACAATATTCTCTTCCTTTTTACTCTTTATCTTGTTTGTTTATCCAAGTTTTAATCTTTTTTCATTGTTATGTTCATAGTTCATTGTTTTCACTAGATTGTTTATGTATGTTTTGATGTTTGTGTTGATTCATCTTGTTATTGTTGGTTTTTCCTTTAGATATGATTGAGTAGAGTTTTGCTAGGGTTAGTAGGGTGATTAGGGTGTTTTATGGATGATTAAGGGTTTTTTGGAGATGTTGGTGGAAGATTTGGGTTTCCTCTTGGTTTGATGCATGTTACATGTTTGTTGAAATGCTTGAATGACTAGTAGTTGCAAACTTGTTTTTCTTGCCTTTTCTCTTGTGGGTGATAGTTTGTTTGTGGGTTTGGTTCCCTCACTACGTAGCGAGAGCCCGGTGAGGACGACCCCTAGGTCGGTCTACGTAGCGAGATCCCGGATGCGACCTAGGCCACTTTAGCGCGCTAGTAACCCCGTTTGTCATGTGTGTCGCCAAGATGAGTTTTAGGAGGAACCTCTAGGTTGGTCTACGTAGCGAGAGCCCGGACCTCATCTAGATTACCCTACTACTCCATTCACTCTAGTTCTTCCTCGACCATTCCATTGCCCCTTTGAACCCGACCTAATCCTAGCCCGTTTTCCTTGTTTGTTTCCTCCGTCACCTTAGTCATAGTTTTAGCCTTCTCCCCTTTTTATCATTCTAGTTTAGCTTAGCTCGTTGACCGAGTCTCGTATTTAGGTAACCTTAGTCTAGACGCCTCTTACCGTCCCCGTGGATTCGACCCGACTTACCCTATCTACCCTAGTTAGGATTAGCCGGTTATTTATTTGATCGGTGGGGATCCACGGCAAATCCCTACCATCAACATGAAATCAAAACAAAAAAATGCATAAATTAATAATAAAATAAATATTGGACAATGAAGCAAAAAGACAGAATTACGGTTTACAAAGACCATAAAACAATATATTCCCGTGCGGTGCACGGGTATGGCGACTAGTTTTAGTTAAACATATTATCAAATTAAGAGAAATCAATGACTTCAAAATTTATGATTAGTTGGAAATCAACAAATTAGACAACCAAAGTTTTCTTTAGTTGTATTTTGTTTTAATTTTTTTTTTAAAGTTAATAAAAGAATAACAATTTTTTTTTGAGTAATAAAATATTTTCAAATTTAAATTTTTTATTTAATTTCATATTATCTATAACTTTAACTTTTAAGGAATTTTTTAAGACCAAAATTTTACATTTGGCTTAACTTGAAAGCAATTTATTAAAGTTTGAAAAACCACATTAGCCACATGCGTTTATTATATCAGTGGCTAAAAAAGAATTTCGCCATGGAAGTTAATTACATCGTGGCTAAAAAATATTTGCCACAGAACAAATTCGTGGCTAAATATATTTTTGCCACGGTGTGACAACTTTTGTGGCAAGAGTGATTATTGGCCACGACTTTAATAAAATTCGTGGCGCAAGTGAATTTTAGCCACGGAAAAACTTGTCCCGTGGCGTATTTTTTTTTCTCAGGTAGTGAATAAAATTTTTCCCGTGGCTAGGTAAAAATTAGCCACGAATAACAAATTACCGTGGCATAATTCGTGGCGCAAGTGGCAATTTGTTGTAGTGCGGTGACGATTGACGCTCGCTCCTGATGCTGCTACTGCTATCAACCTCGTAAGGCTACGCTTATGTTTTTCTCTCCTTAATCTTCTTCTTCTCTCCTGCCTCATGATGCTGTTTGTTTTGTTGTTGTCGTATTACTGCGTTTGTTTGTATCGCTGCTGTTTGTCGTTGTCAATTGTTGCCCTCGTTCTTATTCTTCTTCCTCCTCTTTTCGTCTTTGTTACTGTTGTGCGCTGCTATTACTTTTATTGCTGCTGTTTGTCTCTTTCTTTTCTTCTTCTTCTTCTTCTTCTTCTTCTTCTTCTTCTTCGTTTCTCGTGATGCTGCTGTATGGTCATGCTACTGTCAATCTCGTCTCCTGTTGTCGTCTTTTTTCTACTGTTGCCACTGCTGTCTGCTGTTGGGGGTTGCGTGTTACTGCTGCTTTGTTGCTCTCTGCTGTTGTCGCTTTTGTGTTGTTGGTGCTGCTGTTATTCCTCTTTCTTCGTTTATGCTGCTCGTTTAGTCTTGTTCGTCGTGTTCTGTACTGCTTGCTGCTAATATTTGATTGCTGATGCTACTGTTGGTACGGGTGTTGTTCTTTACTGTTTGCTCAGTTCGATGTCGAATCGGTCAAATCGTTGCTCTTCCGTCCCTTTTCGATCTCCCTTAGGTCCGTCTCTTTGTCCCTATTCTCCTCGTCCCAATCTCGTTCGTTTCCGCTTTGTCAAGGTCTCGAAGTTCAATTGAAGAGCAAGAGTAGGAGCATGGCTTTCAAATTCAAAGGTTAAGCTGGACTAAGTAAAAAGGACGAGTACGTGTCTGTTTCGGTTATCGGCTAAAGGTAACTTTAGGACGTTACTCGATTTTATATCGTATGTTTGAGTAGTAGTATGTAGTAAATATTTTAACTTCGGTTTTCTAGTTTTAGCTATTTATTATTGCTAATTATATTAATTTTAAATCGTATGCCTTAGCTTATAAATATTTTACAAGTTTCGATATCGTTTTATAAATCATTAGTAATATTTTTATTTATGATTGTTATAATATTTTGTTGGTTATCGTGACACTAGTAACTAAATAATAACGATTTCATATTTCCTTCATACTTCGTTAATTTATAATTTTAACTCAAAATCTTATTTTTATATTATAATCGAGGTTCGTATACTTGTTTAATAAATTAATTTTCGTTTTACGATTTATACTAATAAATGAGAAAATAATCGATTTAGTTTTAAATATATTTTTGGTCGAGACAATTTTCACTAATAATTTCCTATTTGTTTCCGATTGACTATTTTTATTAAAATTCGTATTATTTATTAATAACAGCTATTTGTTTAAAATAATTTGAAATCATTGTAAATCTCATTTCATATATAAAACTCGTCGACTCAATTAATTTTGATATCGTTTTTCTTAAAACTCTCTTTTCTAAAATTTATAGTTTTAACTCGATTTCCTAATTATTTATAAAATACTATATAATGACTTATTATATTTTATTTATGGTTTGGGAAACGAATTTAGAAATATAATAAAGTTACGATAACAACGATAATAATAATATGTTAATTTCGTTAGAAATGTTATTTTTATACATTTCACTTATTTTAATGACTTACATATTTTCTATAAGACTATTTCTATTTTAAGCAAGTTTCTAAAATTAATAAGTTTCTATTTATAGAAAGTTTCTCTTTTATTATAAAATGTTTATTCCTTTTTATGTTCATATTATATACAATGATTATCTCATTTGAATATCGATAATGGCTTTGTTTTGGAGTTATGGAATAAGGACAAGTGTGAGGTTTAGAGTAATATAATATGGGGTTTACGGTTTTGCCATCAACTATAAGGCTAGTGTATCAGGAATCGGTATATTAGTTGTTGAACCGGGTGACAGGTATCCCGGGAGTTGTGTACATTTTGACCTTAAGCTTAGGCATCGCAGTAAGTCGCCGTCATAAGTTGAACTGGGTGATAGGTAATCCCAGGAGGGGTGTGCATTGTCTTAAACTAAGGTCACGCATTTATAAGTCGTCGTCTTATTATGGTTGAGTAGCCTAGTTAGAGACCGAAGTTTGATTTGTTTGAACTAAGTTCTCGAAGCTAGTTTTAGTATTCTCCTAGTGAAAGTCTAGCCGTCGACACTAATCCTATCCATAACGCCATTTTGAATATTTTTATTATTATCGATACATTTTGATTTGCAGGCTGGCAATTATTTGAAGTTTTCTTCTGAAAACTTGTTCTGCTTTTATTGTTCCAATATTTTAAGTTTTCTCCGAAATCTTATTTTTATGATATCATTTAATGTTTTCCATTTTAATTATTTTGATATAGTAATACTATTATTTTCCATATGATATAATACGGTTGGGAGAACGTAACTCTCCACTGATGTGGCTGTTATGTTTATAACATGACAGGTATTTGCTGCTGGGTTTTGGGTGTGAGCTAGCGAGTAGCGTGGATCGTACTCTTTCTTCATTCATGTAATTTATGGATTTGTTTAAACCCGTTCGGAGAATTTTATTTTAGCCCTTTTGTAAAAAGAGGCCTTTGTATTGACTTACCATTTCTATTAATAAGATATAGTTTGTTAGTGTGTTTTAATCCCAATTCTACAGTGTTTCCGCCACTATGTTGCGTTAGAATTTCTAGGGGATTACAATAGTTTCCGACTATCTCTGGCCTATTGCTTTCTTTGGGATAGTTTCTGACTATCCCTGGTCTATTCCGTATTAGTGAGTGATTGTTTAGATTTGGTGTTAATTTTTGCTTTTGGTTCTTGTTGGGGTTGTTGTATAAACTCTTGGCGAGTGCATAATAGTGTTTGAATTGCATTGATTCTTGTGTTTCCATTTTATCTGGGGGTTTATGGTTTCCCGCTTGGGATATGAATTGGTTGCTCTAAATTGGGGATTTGTTAGGGTAATTTGTTTGTGCTTGAATTTGGTCATTTTGAGTCGATAGGTACCACTAGGGATTTTCACGGGTTTGCATAACGGGCTAGGCCGGCTTGTGAGATGCTCTGGGATAGTTAAATTGGTTGCCATAGGTTTTAATACGGACCGTCGTACTAGTTGGGGATTTCATATGTTTTGCTTATTCCGCTGGGGGGAGTAGATTGATCTCAGTTATTTTGTTAGGGGGAGGTAATAAGATTTGCTTAGCCTGCTGGGGAGGAGTACATTGCCCTATGTGGACATGACATAGGTCCACCCCGACGCGGCCACGCGCGGGTTTGGGGAGGCGAATGAATCTCCATATGAGAATGGATCGAATTGAAATTTAGGTCTATGTGGAGTCGCCACCGAATTTTATGGTTATTCGAAACCATTCGAGCCCATTCTATGTCGTAGTGGTCCGATACAAAATACGGTCCATTTCCGATGTCAGAGTTTATTGGGCTTGTCCCTTTGCATTGCGATACCGTTACCGACATTATCGGATATCGTGTATTGAATGACTCTCGTGCGCCAACGGTTTCGGGCATCCGGAAACCGAGGTTCTGAGTAAGGGGTGAGGGTACGTGTTGGGAAGCCCACAAAGGACACCCAACCCCGCCCGCACATTAGCGGCCTCTACTAAGAATTCAAATGACTTACAATACGCGCGTTAGTAAAACGGGAAAAATGCTTATGCAAACATTGTTTTTCCTAGGCATGTGAATGAAATTGAAACGGGTTTCTAAGTCAATTTAATGCAATTAATTCTACGTCAAAGTGGAATTTTAGCATGTGGGTTCATTTAGTATAATAAACGAACAATAATTAAATTGACAAAAGAAATAACAAACGCGTTAGTAACGATGTAGTGATATAACGACTAATAACGGTTTGTGCAAATGATGAATTGAATGAAAAGATGCAAATGTGATGATGTATGTTTTGAAAAGATAGTGATACACATGATTGATTAAACACGTGTCGACTAGGTCGTAAAATACTATCGAGTTTGAAAATAGAAGAATGTATGACTCGTTGTTTTGGTCGTGATGAGGCTACTCGGTCGAGTGGTCGATGGACTCGATCGAGTAGACCTGTAAAAAGTGATTATGTTTTGCGTTATGGACCATACTCGGCCGAATTATTGACCAACTCGGTCGAGTACATGGCCACTCGACCGAGTCACTGTGAGACTCGATCGAGTGGTGGTCGTAACTAGCATTCTGACTCGATTTTAGGGTGTCACTCGATCGAGTGACTAAGGCACTCGGTCGAGTGGCACTTGTACGAACTTGGTTCGTTTGCAATTTAATTATTGATTTTGAAATTGCTTTTGATTTTTGATAATTCGACGGTTTTACCGAATCGGACATAAATATTGCACAATTTATGTTCGACTTGGTTTTTTTTATAAATCGCGAATTTGTTGAACCGAATATAAATATTGTTGAATTTATACTCGATTCTAATTTTGAATACTCATTGTATCTCATATTCGATTATTTGAATTGATATGGAATATTAGAGTGAAATATAAAAAAAGATAAATTGATTTTAGTCGTTTTAAATTAATTATCGTGATATGAACAAATCACGCTAATTAATTCATATGACTTGATTGTTAGATTCAATATCCAATTATAGAATTGGTATCGAATCTAAAATCGACGCTTTAATTGAATAAAAAACTTGATTCCCTCGACTTCTCATACATCGAAATAAACCCCTAGGGATTGTGATGTCGGATCCGTGTCAACGGATTTCGACCCTTATTAAAATTGATTTTTAAAGGGATTGATGGATGCGAAATTAATGATGATGATGACGAGAAATAATGACGAATTGTTGTTTAAGTTAATTTATCTCAATAATCAAATAGTCGGGGTACCGGGATAAGCGACCGACGACGCGTGTGCAGTACACTTGTATATGCGGTTTTCCTTATTCCGCTATCCTTCTTATTCGACACAAATCGATAAATATTTTAATGCTTTGATATTAGTAGTATTATCGATATTATGACACGACAAACAAAATAATAAAAAAAACGAAAAAAACGCGAAAAGGAGGATGAAGATGATGAAGAGAGAAAGGGAAGAAAATAGAGGGTTTTGACACCCTCAACCTACATGTTCTTGTCTCGGTGCGGACTCGTAACCGTGGCTTCTACACAAGAGTCTTCGAGGTTTTACATAGGTTAAGTTATGGTGGCTCGGGATTGATTCCTAAAACTAGGTTTAGGGTTTTGCTAGTGTCGGATTGCTAGGGTTTGATTAGGATTTGTAAAAGACGTATTGTGTGTGTGTGTATGATTGCTCTAGGGTTTCGAAAAGTTGTTCAAAGTTGTTGCACGAGGGTTGCTTATATAGGCAAGGCTAGGGCTCCCGAATTAGGGTTACTCGACCGAGTAAAGGGCTAACTCGGTCGAGTGGCCCGTGAAGCCTGCAGCCGGGCTCAAAACAAGCCCACTCGATCGAGTGGGTGGGTCACTCGATCGAGTGGCCCAACTGGATCGCGCAGGTCCGTTGACTTTGGACCGTGACCTTCACTTTAATGGGTTTTGTGTTTGACTTGAACTTTTGAGGATTGTATGGCTGTTTTGTGTGTCTCGGAAACGACTTTGACCGGGGTTGACCCGATCGTGAAAAGTCGGTTTTAATTCCGGTGTCGGTTTTGGCCCAAATCAGTCTTGTTTGTCTCGGAATGATCCACTGGGCCTGGATTTGAGGTCCGTTTGGTGAGATTTGTACTCCGCAAGTGTGTTAGCCAACGATTAATGGATTTGAGCCCGTATCCAAGCGCATAGAAACACGTTAGCGTCCGATCATCATCGGGTGTTTTTTTGGAAACTACCATAGACACCTGGCGGTCAAAATGCGGGTGTCTACAGAGCCCCCACTCTGACTGAGGCTTGGACAAGGCGAAAGTCAGAGTAGCTACCAAGCCCGTTAAGACCTGGTAGACTTCCGGTCGGGTCGTTTATAGTCCGTTGGACTCGCGTGAAGGGCTCGCCAGCCGCAAGACAGAAATCATACCTGAGCTTGATGATTGTACTCCGTGGGGAATTTGGGCTTGTCGCGTAAGCCCTGGGTGTGCCTGTGTGTTGGCTCATCCCGTGCTATCCCGGAGAATGCTGCTGGGGAGATTTGATGACTTGCATGTCTTCGCTTGAGTCGTACCTGTATAAGTCACATAAAAATGTATGCAACACGTAGGTAGTAAAATGACTCGTGCTGGGGAAAATGATTTTTGAAGTTTTTTTGAAATTTGAATTTGAAATCCTGAAAGCAATCACGAGCTAGGTTTTCAAAATGGACAGGGGTAGAAAAGAAATTCGCAGTTTAAATAGACTGAAATCTGACCTTGTCGAAAAAGATCTTTTTTCAAATGGCTAAATTTTGCAAATTTCAAAGTGGAATTTGAAGAGAGGGGTCTATCAACAGACTCAACTCTGGACACGACAAGACGAGTTGACTGACATAGGCTGGACTCTCTAAGGGTTGGACCGTGACTCGATAGGGGTGTGGGCCGCCTAACAAGACTCTTAAGTTGCGCTATCCCGTAGTCTAGGCGAGTGGAAACATGGTCGTACATCGAAATGGGATAGATATGCTATGGGGGGATTGCAGTAGCCTGTAATGAGACTGTTTTAGTCTGGTGTCCTTCTGGATTTCCTATTTTAGGATACATTTCCAAAGTGGGAATTGCCTCGAGTCCTGACAGATTCTTGTCTTCGACTGAGCCGAGTACTAGGACACCCTACAGAAAGGAGGCTAGATTTTTTTTGGATTTATCTGGATTTTGTGAGTGGATGGAGAACTTCTGCCTAGGAGAAGCCCCCGGGACGACAAAGCTAGCTATTGAGAACATGATGGTGTCGTGACCGGAATAATGGCGCTTTTTGAATGTGTGTCAATGTGAGTGGTTGTGCCTCTGTTGAAAGGTTGCCTACGTATTCACGTGTAGTGAAATCAAACCATGCCGTAGTTCAGTGGATTGAGAGATATATTATGGTGCCTAAGCTAATAGGACTTTGTGTGTAACTAGCCATAGCGATGGTGTAGGCTAGGTGCATTCCCAGTGAAGTCTTGATCAAAGGGCTTGAATGATTAGGATATTAATCCTGTGACTGTGAGCGTTTTCCGGGGTAGCCCCCAGAGGTGGTGTGAACTATTTGGGCATGTTCTATGCCGATCGCAAGTTGAGTTCCCGTCTTCGGGGTTGGTAATTGGTTTGGATGGGATTTTAACGAGTTTTGTTCTCGGGATTTTTAACGAGTTCTGCTCTCGGAGAATTTTAACGAGTTTTGTTCTCGGGATTTTTAACGAGTTCTGCTCTCGGGGAATTTTAACGAGTTTTGTTCTCGGGATTTGATGTATTTGGGAATGTGGTGCTAGGAAGTAAATGGCCTTGACGACTCGAAATCTGGAACTCGGTTCTGTGGAGCTAAGGCTTCGAGAGCCGGTTTGATAATGAAGTAAACGGCCTTGACGACTCGAAATCTGGAGCTCGGTTCTGTGGAGCTAAGGCTTCGAGAGCCGGTTTGATAATGAAGTAAATGGCCTTGATAACTCGAAATCTGGAGCTCGGTTCTGTGGAGCTAAAGCTTCGAGAGCCGGTTTGATAACGCGGGATCTGGTTTCCATGTCTGGCCCTAGTGGTTAGGGGTATCATATGGAGCTTGAATCCTCAAAATTCCGGGCTGTCTCTGGCCTGGGTCTCGGGGAGGTCTTGAGGGTTGTAATGTGGGAAGGCTGAGTGTTATGTTAACTGACCAGCTTGATTGTTACTCCACTATTGGATAGCATGGATAATTTTGAATTTGACCGTACCACGGTCAAAGGATTTTCACTTGAGTTGACCGTTGACCACGGTCATGGGTATTGATAATTTTGACTGTACCCTGGTCGTGGGACTTTCACTGGAATTGACCGTTGACCACGGTCATGGGTATTCTGAATTTTTTGATGATGGCCTGCTTTTTTTGTTTTGGCCTTTTGCTTTTTTTTTTTTTGATGGACTTTCGATTTTTTTTTGTCCAGTTTTTTTTTTTTTTTTTTTTTTATGGACTTTCGATTTTTTTTTTTTACTTTTGATTTTTTTTTTGTCCAGTGTTCTTTCGTTTTTTTTTGCCGGTCAGACTAACACCTAAGGTAGGGATTGGTCAGTCTTATTGAGGGGTGTTTTATTGTGGGAAATGGGCTTGCCTCCCGTCTTGAACCCAAACTAGGAGATTACTTAGATTTGTCATAGGATTCGATACCGCTCCTGCTACGGGTAGTTATGTGGTTTTTCTATACCAGACACGGAATAGGTAAAAGGAAAACACGGGCTCGGTTTCCTGCAGTCATCATAGATGTGCCTATAATAGTCACGTGCATGTGCTCACAGTGCATGATGGTGTTCATCATGTTCTCGGAAACACATAAGGAAAATATATATGAGAAAGAATATTGAAAGCTGATTTTATTGAATTTGAAAAGAGGACAGAATACAGCTGACTCTGACTCTGACTTTGACTTTGACTTTGAAAGAAATTGTATATCCTAGACTCGGACTGGAATCAAATCCGGACTCGGATGCTCGGTTGGTTGTTTTTTTTTGGTAAGGTCTTTGATTGGAGAGAACGACGGATGCCACGACTCGCCTAAACTCGGCTTTGCGCAAGTGCAAGAGAGGGAGTCAAACTAGACACGGCCCGGGGTGACGGGTCGACAAAGACTCTCGGACCGGGATACTCGAATGTCGAACTAGACGAGGTAACGACCGCAAATTAGACTCGAGCTGCAGAAGGCTGAGTTCGAAAATGGGGCGACCATGTTTGACTCGGGTTAGACTCCCCTAAGACAAATGTGTAGGGTACGATTCTCGGAGTGACTGTGATTATTCACTCCGTCGGAGAATAGCCCCCAATATGAAACTAAGGACCTAGACACGACTCAGATGGTGTGACACCTAAGTGACTCGAAAGTGGGGTACGTGAGACACATGTAAGACACGACCCTTAGAGCAACCGTGATTGATCGCCCTGCTAAGTGGTAGCCCCCAAGTGGGATCGATAATTTTGTTAAGACTCGAGTGTCGGACGAGTGACCCTTAGACGTAAGGATCGTGAACCTTTTGTTATAGGGCTATGCCTTGTAAAAGGTTGACTCGGAAAAGACACCTAGACGGGTGACGTGTGAAATGTGGGCCTTCCTTATAATTCGGCATGTGGGCCGAGTCCTGCTCGAAGGAAGGTCCATATGAGACATTACCAGACTTTCGGACTCGATTGTGTTGATGGCCCCTCCTTTGTAGGAGTATGTCTTACGTAGGTGGGCCTTGCCTTAGTCTAATAAGGCGGACTGGGATAGGGAAGAAACTCGTGATGTAAGATCGACAGAGTTTCGACGCTACGGACCTTGACAACTTAAGACGCGACCCGACACTGCTAAATATGGGAAGTCCTAAGGAGAAGAAGGTTTTGAAAATTGATTGTTTTGAAAAGGGGTCCGAAAAAACTCGGTTGATGGCCCAATTTTTCGGAAAAAACGAAAGTGGTATTGGGCCGCGGGTTTTGAAAGTTCGAAATGCTTTTCGAGTTTTGAATTGGGCAGCATACCGTCTTGAAAATAAGCTATTTTGAGTAAAATCATAAGTCCTAAATTCGGTATGTGTCCCGGGTTTTGAAATTGAATAATTTGAAAAAGATGCAATTTTGAAAAGTTGACGGTTTTTGAAAACGACTCGGAAACCAAGTAGCACGTAGTCACACAAGCATTATAACGACGCCATGTATGCTCTATACTAAGTCTCGGTCGGTCTATAAGGGGTCTATACCAGTGTACATAGTCTAGACGTTGATCGGGACGGACTTCCTAAGTCGAGTTGATCTTAGAACATGCCGCGAAACCCACTCGAATCGACTATGGACACCTTTTGACATATCCATATTGGAGTACATCAACGGTATAGTGGGACGTCGGTCGCGAGTACCGGCCCGGGAAAATATGGGTTATGCATGAACCGTAGAACTAAAACGCGTATTGTATTCGTCAAACGATTTCTATTCGAGTCTCACCCTGAGGATGCCGATGGTAAGTCATGCATCAGTTAATCCCCAGCGGAGTCGCCAAATTGTGGACATGACATAGGTCCACCCCGACGCGGCCACGCGCGGGTTTGGGGAGGCGAATGAATCTCCATATGAGAATGGATCGAATTGAAATTTAGGTCTATGTGGAGTCGCCACCGAATTTTATGGTTATTCGAAACCATTCGAGCAACCTCTATGTCGTAGTGGTCCGTATACAAAATACGGCCCATTTCCAATGTCAGAGTTTATTGGGCTCGTCCCTTTGCATTGCGATACCGATACCGACATTATCGGATATCGTGTATGAATGACTCTCGTGCGCCAACGGTTTCGGGCATCCGGAAACCGAGGTTCTGAGTAAGGGGTGAGGGTACGTGTTGGGAAGCCCACAAAGGACACCCAACCCCGCCCGCACATTAGCGGCCTCTACTAAGAATTCGAATGACTTACAATACGCGCGTTAGTAAAACGGGAAAAATGCTTATGCAAACATTGTTTTTCCTAGGCATGTGAATGAAATTGAAACGGGTTTCTAAGTCAATTTAATGCAATTAATTCTACGTCAAAGTGGAATTTTAGCATGTGGGTTCATTTAGTATAATAAACGAACAATAATTAAATTGACAAAAGAAATAACAAACGCGTTAGTAACGATGTAGTGATATAACGACTAATAACGGTTTGTGCAAATGATGAATTGAATGAAAAGATGCAAATGTGATGATGTATGTTTTGAAAAGATAGTGATACACATGATTGATTAAACACGTGTCGACTAGGTCGTAAAATACTATCGAGTTTGAAAATAGAAGAATGTATGACTCGTTGTTTTGGTCGTGATGAGGCTACTCGGTCGAGTGGTCGATGGACTCGATCGAGTAGACCTGTAAAAAGTGATTATGTTTTGCGTTATGGACCATACTCGGCCGAATTATTGACCAACTCGGTCGAGTACATGGCCACTCGACCGAGTCACTGTGAGACTCGATCGAGTGGTGGTCGTAACTAGCATTCTGACTCGATTTTAGGGTGTCACTCGATCGAGTGACTAAGGCACTCGGTCGAGTGGCACCTGTACGAACTTGGTTCGTTTGCAATTTAATTATTGATTTTGAAATTGCTTTTGATTTTTGATAATTCGACGGTTTTACCGAATCGGACATAAATATTGCACAATTTATGTTCGACTTGGTTTTTTTTATAAATCGCGAATTTGTTGAACCGAATATAAATATTGTTGAATTTATACTCGAATCTAATTTTGAATACTCATTGTATCTCATATTCGATTATTTGAATTGATATGGAATATTAGAGTGAAATATAAAAAAAGATAAATTGATTTTAGTCGTTTTAAATTAATTATCGTGATATGAACAAATCACGCTAATTAATTCATATGACTTGATTGTTAGATTCAATATCCAATTATAGAATTGGTATCGAATCTAAAATCGACGCTTTAATTGAATAAAAAACTTGATTCCCTCGACTTCTCAGACATCGAAATAAACCCCTAGGGATTGTGATGTCGGATCCGTGTCAACGGATTTCGACCCTTATTAAAATTGATTTTTAAAGGGATTGATGGATGCGAAATTAATGATGATGATGACGAGAAATAATAACGAATTGTTGTTTAAGTTAATTTATCTCAATAATCAAATAGTCGGGGTACCGGGATAAGCGACCGACGACGCGTGTGCAGTACACTTGTATATGCGGTTTTCCTTATTCCGGTATCCTTCTTATTCGACACAAATCGATAAATATTTTAATGCTTTGATATTAGTAGTATTATCGATATTATGACACGACAAACAAAATAATAAAAAAAACGAAAAAAACGCGAAAAGGAGGATGAAGATGACGAAGAGAGAAAGGGAAGAAAATAAAGGGTTTTGACACCCTCAACCTACATGTTCTTGTCTCGGTGCGGACTCGTAACCGTGGCTTCTACACAAGAGTCTTCGAGGTTTTACATAGGTTAAGTTATGGTGGCTCGGGATTGATTCCTAAAACTAGGTTTAGGGTTTTGCTAGTGTCGGATTGCTAGGGTTTGATTAGGATTTGTAAAAGACGTATTGTGTGTGTGTGTGTATGATTGCTCTAGGGTTTCGAAAAGTTGTTCAAAGTTGTTGCACGAGGGTTGCTTATATAGTCCCAAAAGAATAACGATAGGGATCGAGAGCGACGATCAGCTGGAAGACAGCGTCGTTGACGTAAGTTATCTCGCAGCCACTCTTTATACCATCAATTAATTGTTCGTAACCCATTTAATTTGACTGCCTACCTGTGTTTATAAAAGCATTTACGATTCATAAAACTGTGTTTATAATACAGTTGAAATTCAATAGTCACGATCATTATATTGTAGGATCACACTCATTGTGATGTATAGTCACACACATTTGGCACAATCATTATTACGTATAGTCACACACTTTGAGATGCTTAATTAGTCATACTCAGTATGCTGCTTAGACACACTCAGTATGCTGTGTAGTCACACTGCCAACCAACGAAACAACACCACTGAGCTTTACACTAATGATTTGACTTCAACTGAATTATAGGCCGACCGGGATTTTTTCATGAAGTTCCGAAGGTGTGCACTAGCCTTTTGCAAGTTCTGTGAGGAGGCTACCTCCAAGGTAAAGGAAATAGCAATGAGGAACCAGGCAATTCCAACTCAAGACCCGTCCTGTCAACAATTCTGGGAAGATCCAGATGTCCTCCAGTATATCGATTAAGTCGTTTTGTTGGCCGACCAGTTGAGGCGGACTACCCAAACGCCCCCGTCGTTTAGGGCGAGGACCAACGCGATACTGATGTCTACGATCAGGTACGCAAAACTGTGCATGACTTCTGTAGACACCCGCATTTTGACTGCCAGGTGTCTATGGCAGTTTCCAAAAAACACCCGATGATGATCGGACGCTAACGTGTTTCTACGCGCTCGGATACGGGCTCAAAACCATTAGTTGCTGGCTAATACACTAACGGAGTAAAAATCTCACAAAACTGACCCCAAATTCAGGCCCAGTGGGTCGTTTCCAGTCAAACAAGACTAATTTGGGTCAAAACCGACACCGGAAATAAAACCGACTTTTAGCGATTGGGTAAACCCCGGTCAATGTCGTCTCCGAAACATACAAAACAGCCATATGAGCGTAAAAATTCCAAGTCAAACTCAAAACCCACAAAATATCTAACTCAGGGTCCAAAACAATGGACCCGCGCGACCCAGTTGAGCCACTCGATCGAGTGCTCAATCCACTCGATCGAGTGGCCGTTTAAAAAGGCCCGACTGCAGGCACACCGGGCCACTCGACCGAGTCAGCTGGTTACTCGGTCGAGTAACCCTAGCTGGGGGTCCTAGGCCATGCCTATATATACACCCCCATGTACAACCTTTTACACAACTTTTTGCAACCCTAATTCTACAACAATCAAACCCTAAACCCTAGTACTAGGAATCGAAACCCTAACCACCACAACTTAGCCTACATACTCGAAACTCCCGTGCAAGCCGCCACTACGAGTCCCGTCCGAGCCTAAGAAACATGTAGGTTGAGGGTGCCAAAATCCCCTCTTTTCTCTCTTCTCCTTCTCTCTCGCGTCGTGCGTCGTCCTTACCGTCGTCGTTGTCATCGTTTTTTTTGTTTTATTCGCGTCCTAATATCATTAATAACGCTAGTATTAAAATATATTAAAATACTTGTCGATTTGTGTCGAGCATGAGGGATGTCGGAATAAGGAAACCCGAATATACAAGTGTACCCACACAGCGTTGCCGGTCGCTTATCCCGACACCCTGATTGCTTGATTATTGAAACAAGTCAACTTAAATAATAATTTGTTTTATTTTTGTTTTCATCATCATTAATCGCATGCTTCATCGATTTCCTATAAACTATTTTCAAAACGAGTATTTTATTTAATAAGGGTCGAAACCCGTTGACGCGGATCCGACATCGCAATCTCTAGAGATTTATTTCGATGTCGGAGAAGCCGAGGGAATCAAGTCCTCTAATTCAAGCGAAGTGTCGATCCGTTAGATTCGATACCAATTCCATAATTGGATGTCGAATCTAACGATCTAGTCAAATAAATTAACTAATGCGATTTTTTCGTTGACGCTAAAATAATTGTCATACGATTCGTTAGAATCACGACATTATTAAACGCGGAGAAAATCTATTCATATCGCGATAGTTAATTTAAAATGACTTAAAGCAATTTTCTTTTATTTTCACTCTAGTATTCCATATCGATTCAATAATCGAATATGGGATATGACGATTATCGAAGTTAAGTTTCGAGTATAAATTTCACAATATTTATGCCCGACTCAACAAACTCATCGAATTATCAAAAATCAAAAGCAATTCCAAAACCGATACAAAATTGCGAGCGAACCCCATGTTCGTACAGGGGGCACTCGACCGAGTGCCTAGCCCACTCGGTCGAGTGGCACCCCAAAAACCGAAGCAGAATGCATTTACGACCTCCACTCGGTCGAGTCTCACAGTGACTCGGTCGAGTCTCACAGTGACTCGGTCGAGTGGCAACGTACTCGATCGAGTTGGTCAATAACTCGATCGAGTAGGGTCTAGAATACGGGACAGAAGCGTTTTCGGAGGTCCACTCGGTCGAGTCCATCAATGACTCGGTCGAGTGGCCTCTTCATCACGTCAAACCGTTACTATTCGTTATACCGTTACTAACCGTTTGTTATTTTTCTTGTTGATTTATCGTTTGTTTTATTTTACTAAAATGAACCCACATGCTAAAATTCAACTTCGACGTTAGAATTAATTGCATTAAATCGACATAAAAACCCTTTTCAATTTCACTCACATGCTTAGGGAAAACAATGTTTGCATAAGCATTTTCATCGTTCAACTAACGCGCGTATTCAAAAATCATTCGATATCTTAGTAGAGGCCGCCAATGTGCGGGCGGGGTTGGGTGTCCTTTGTGGGCTTCCCAACACGTACCCTCACCCCTTACTCAGAACCTTGGTTTCCGGATGCCCGAAACCGTTGGCGCACGAGAATCATTCAATACACGATATCCGATAATGTCGGTATCGGTATCAAATGCAAAGGGACGAGCCCAATAAACTCTTACATCAAAAATGGGCCGTATTTTGTATACGGCTCACTACGACATAGAGTGGGTTCGAACGGGCCCGAACTCCCACAAAGTTCGGTGGCGACTCCACTTCGATTTAAATTTCAATTCGATCCATTCTTATATGGAGATTCATTCGCCTACCCAAACCCGCGTGTGGCTGCGTCGGGGTGGACCTATGTCATGTCCACAACTTCCGTGATGCTGGATACGTGACTGAAGATGTTAAGAAAGCTTTTGAAGGTGGTGAGAGTACAGAAGGTTACCCATGATGAGGGCACTTTTGAAGGTGGCATCGTGACACCAGATTTCTCTGAGGGAGAAGATCCCGAGACTGATGCCGCTGAAGAACTCAACCGAGACTCCGATGTGCAAGGTTCGGTATGAGTCCGACCGTAGTGGTAGCTCTACGACAAGCAGGGTGGGAGACCGCTGACGCACGGTCGGCCGTGGCCGATCTGGCCACAGAATCTGTCTTGCCATCCACCGTCCACAATGATGGGATGGTCACTGACCAGGGAATGCGTAATGTAATACCGGCTCCGCCCGATGAGACAGTCAGTTCTAGCCTTGAGAAGGAACTGCACAAAGCAAGCTGGGATGTAGCAGACGCTGTTGTCACTACGCCTGCAACGGCAGAAATCGTCACGGATGATAATCAGCAAACAGGCGAGACTTCAGGGACCGAGACGCACACTGCTCCAGCACTACATCATCGGTACATTTTCAACTCCGACATAGAATTTGAGTGCATGGATAACATTCCAGCCAATTTGGGGTGCACATCGGACTATGGGACTATAATGAGGGGGAAGCTTGTGGTCTCTGGATTCATGTGCTCCAATATAGTCATCTTCTGGGATATATATCCTCATTGTGCGGAAAGATGTAATCGACTACGTCTTCGACCGATCAACGCCACGTTCGTCAGAGTACGTATTTATTGTGCTGCTCATGTCGTATTTTTAATACATGTGCTAATCGGGACTTTGTTTGATCTACACAAAGGATTGTTCGAGTACACAGATTATGACTGTATAGCGAGGGACGACATGCAGTCGCTCGAGCTTGGCCTGCAGGTGACAAATAACATCATTGACTGCTGGTGTAGGCTACTGAACCAGCTGATCTACGAAAAATCCACACCAAGAGTAACCAGTAGATGTTACTTCTCACTTGGACATATGGTACGTTCACCCCCCAAATGTTTGTTGAGGGTGTATAGTCACACACTATTATCTGCATAGTCACACACTATTAGTTGTATAGTCACACACTTTATGTTGTCCAGTCACCACTATAAACTGCATAATCACACGCTATAAGCTGTATAGTCATACACAAAAGGTTGTATGGTCACACACTTTCTGGTGTACAGTCACACACTTTTATGGTGTATAATCGCACACTACAACTGTATAGTCACAGGCAAAAGCATGTATAGTCACACACTTTACGATGTACAGTCACACACTTTTATGGTGTATAATCATACACTAACAGCTGTACAGTCACGCATAAAAGCATCTATAGTCACGCATGTCGACCACACACTAACTACATGTATTACCATCGGTGCATGTGAGCAGGACCCAGTGCTGGAATTGTGGAGGAAAAGAGGCAAGGACATAAATCTTGACAAACAAATATTTTATGTGTGGGACCAGCAGTGGATAGAAAACAGTTTCTCCAACTTTGCTTTGGACTCGGACATGGTATTATCCTGCACATACTGTTCGTTAGTAGTTGTTATCAGTACAAAATCCTGACGCATTGTTTGCAGGTGTTCGTCCCGATTTTAACGGGTGACGAGGACCACTACAGTTGCGCCTGCATAAAATTCAATTCGGAGCAAGTAGAGTACCTCAACAACAGGTTGTACAATGATGATTTTTCGACGTTGCCTTACTATGGCATTGCTCGAATAGCAGTCAGACCCTTTTAATTTAATATTAAATTAATATTGTGACTGCGAATGTGTTCAACAACTGATCCTGTTTGAACTTGTTTTGTAGGCTGATAAAATGGGGGAGTACATGGTACAGCGAGGGGTAGGGAAAGGTGAGAGGGTCCGTGCGTTTAAATTGGTGAACATTCCTTTATCTTGGCAGGGGGTGGGCTACTCCGCCAATGACTGTGGAGTGTACCTGATGATGCACATGATGTTGTACACCGGGTCCCCGTTCAACTGCTCCTTGGGGACAATGGCGGCCATGAATATTTGCAGGGCGGAAATCACGGCGACCCTTATTCTGAGCGACGTGAACAAGGTGAGGGACCCTGTTTTGAAGAAAGTAGCAGCATTCGGAAAGTACAAGGATTCGGTGTTCTCTGCCCGTGCGCTTGAAAACACTCTTGTGAAGGCAACCACCCAGCAGCGGAAGCGTCCGAGCAAAACATCGAAAACACCTGAACCCACCCCCTGATCAGTCCCAGAAGAAAGCCAGTCAGCAATCAAGTATCGATCGCGGGCGCCGGAGATGGGTTGGGTTGCTCTTTGATCCAAGGGGAACCTGACGCGGACGCCATTGTCATGTCGATTTTGTTTCGCATGAACCGGCCGCTGACGAGTAGGATGCTCCGCTTGCGAAAGCACGTCGCCGAGTACTGCTTCCTTGATGATAATGGGTACGCAGAAAGGTACGTAACCGTCTTTGATTACGGGTACGTGTTGCATATTACACTTACTAACCAGTGAAAGCCGTAGTGAACAATTGGGGTCCTACAGCGCTCATGCGCAGCTGGAGAGGCGTGACATTCAAACGCTCTTGTCCGGAGGTAGCATGAGCGCCGCGGTGCTGGAGTGTTGGTCGCACCTGATGAACTGGTTGGAATCAGACGACAAGCGGCGTGGGTTATCCTCCCCCACTGAAGCAACAATGGCGTGGTTCAGAATTCGACACATGGTATGCCCCACTCCTCCCTACCTATTACATTAAATAGTACAAATGACCCCATACACATTAACTGAAAAGATGTAAAGTCTGTGTAATAGTAAGAAATAATCATAGAGTTCACTTTGCACAAGCGCACATGTTAAGGTGTACAATCACATGCTGTAAGTTGCATAGTCAAACAGCTTAGAATTTATAATCAGACACTATCATGTATAATCACAGTCTGTACGCTGTAAAGTCACGCAACTTAGTTTGTACAATCACACACTTTGCGGTGTGCAGCCACGCACTTGATATAGTCCAGTCTCGTACCCTGTCACTAATGGCAACTAATATTCACCACCCGTTAAGACTCACTGACCCGTATACTGGAACGAGCCGACTCGAGTACCCCCGCGGACGAAGATTTTGACGATGTGTACGCAACGTGGGACAGATTCATACGAGACTGCGTCGGAACATTCGACTTGAACGCCGAACTGCTATTTTTCCCGGTGCATACTAGGGGGCACTACGCGTGCGTGTGCGTCAACTTTAGAGAAAGAACAGTTGATATCCTCGATCACCAGACACACGCCCCAGGGTTATATATGTTCCAGGTGGCAAGGAAAATAGTAAGTTGCGCGCATATTCTTTATTTCACCGCGTCGATTATTCTACTTCTTCCATAAGTGCTGACGTTTTCTTTTACCTAATATTGCAACAGTTGTGCGCAGTGGCCGACTACATGGACGACAAGGGGCTGATTAAGGGCACTCACCTGTAGAAGTTTACGCATCGCCAAGTAAATTTGGAATGGCAGAGCGTCCGGAAGAATGACACAGAATCCGGCATTTTCTGCTTGATGCACATGTCCCTGTACGACGGTGCGCCGTTCACCCACCCTGATATTGGGACTAAGGTCGGGAGGCGTTATTTGTCGTTCGAGGTTGCAACGTCCCTCGTCCTTGCTGACATGAATGAAGCTCGTGGGGACGTGTTGCAGAAAATTCACGCTTTCATAGCGGACGCGCCAAACATATGAAAAAAACTCGACATTAAACGTACGATAGGAAAAATCGTGGTAGGTAAGACCTCAACGCACCGTAAGGCGTGAATGTGTAGTGAAGTAAAAACACTTTTTGGGAATATAGAAAAATCTCATGTTAGAGTATCTTTTGTGTATCAGATGAATGACAACTCTGTATCAGGGTCGCATGCTTGATGTGATACAGTCACGCTATTTCTAACTCATAGTCACAGCCAAACTCATGCAGAGTCATGACTGACAACCACAATTCACTAATTAATTAAACTAAGTAACCCTACATATATGACCATTCATTTTCTTTCATTTTATTTCATCTTAAAATTATACGATTATTTTACCTTCAAATATACGATTATTTCACCGTATTTACAAAAGACACAAAAAAACACACACACCGTAAAATCATTTTCACAATCAGATTATTTCACAATATTAACGATGGTTCAAAACCGATGTCGATGACAAATAAACAATAAACATCAAGTGTGTGACGGGGAGGGGATGTTTGTGAGTCTCAATGCATATTGAGAACGCAAACGATCACCTCACTCTCCTAACTCTAATTAATTTAGGAAGATAAGCCCCCCACCTAACTCAATTAAATTTTCAACCCTCTTTACTGCCTCCCCCCTTTAAATTTGTAAAGATCTCCTCCCCCCCCCCCCCCCCTTAAATACCAACGCCATTTTTACCCCCCCTACTTTCAACTTCACCTCTTTAACCTAAAAAAAATGGCCAACAAAATAGAAGAAATCAGAAGTTTGATCGAGGAGTACGATGGTTTATTGGATACCACTAGATCCAATGAATTAACAGCCATGCAGCTAGTCGCCACTGCCATAGACTCGAGGAACTTTGTGGCATCCATTAGCGATACATAGAAGGAGACCGAACTGGACGACTACGTTCAATTCTTGATGAAAAAGTCTCTTGAGTGTTTCCACACTAGGGAAGGGTTCCAGCGTGATTTGGCCAACTTGAAGAAGATACTTCAAAAATATGAGGGTTAAGTAGGTATTGGTTAAAATGTAGCGTTTAATAGTATGTAATGGATGTTTGTATGTGTTTTAAGGTTTGATGATTGTTTAAAATGTTTTCCACATTATGTCGTAGAATGTTTTTATGTTTCAAGTACTGCGTCGTAGAATATTTCTATGTTTCAAGTACTATATGTTGTGTAAGAGATGGACTTTTTCCAATGTACAAATATTTCCATCGTTATTTCGCTATTTTACTATTTCCATCGCTATTTTTCTAATGTACAGACACATTAACATGGTGTATAGTCACACTCAACAAGTTGTATAGTCACACTCAACATGGTGTATAGTCACAGTCATCAAGTCATAAAACCAGTTTGGGTTTCTGCCTTTCAAATGTCGCGCACTTCATTTTGTATAGTCACAGTCAGTGTATTGTAGAATTACAGTCAGTATCTTGTACAATCACACTCGTACAATAAGTGTAACCACGCTCCACCTCTTGTTGTAGAATCACACCCTGCCTACTGTAGAGTTAAACTCATTATGTTGCACAATCACACTCACTTATTTCGTGTCAACCAAAGATTAAGGGCATAATGTTCTTGTACAGCTGTATTTGTAGCCAAAGATAATGCATTTCAAATACACACTAATACATAACGCTGTAAGGACGCATTTCAAAAACAAATGCTATTTCAAACGATTACAAATGATTGCTATTTCAATATATTTTTACAGCCAATCAATAAAAAACAATTTTGCTCCATGATTTACGACTACGCCATATTAGAAATGATTGAGGTCCGTAATAGACGTAAACAATATCACGGACCTTGACCATTTCAAACGTCGATAATCTTTATGTTTCAAAAAACAATTTTGCCCCATGATTTACGACTTACACCATATTAGAAATGATTGAGGTCCGCAATAGACGACAACAATATCACGGACCATGACCATTTCAAACGTCGACAATCCTTATGTTTCAAAAAAATGTTTCTCCATAACAGAGGATATTCACGAACAATCCTCCTCGGCAACCCCTACCCGATCCTTCTCCTCCTCCTCCTCCTGAACATCGACAGACAAGTCAGCAATAGGTGGGTCCTCAGCGAATAGGTTGGGGCAGTACCTCTTGTCGTGGTGCCCCATTACAGTTGTTGCACAACCGTTTAGGCCTCACGGCAATTCCAGCAGCCTTCGCCTTAGAAGACAGCATCCGCTTCCCACTGCCCTTGTTCTTGGCTTTCTTCGGGGGCAATATCATTATTTCAATTGCACTCGTACGGCCAAGGATCTCCTCTATTTCTTTCGTCTTGCTACAAAGACCAACAAAGGGCGCCACTTCGGATCTGAAGTCGCGAATGATGTCAGCTAAGTTACTAACGTTTTCCTTACCCATTCTACTGACATGACTGACGGTTTCATAGAACTTCGAAAACAGCCTCGTGACTGTAACGGCCTTCTCATCGCTTAGGCGACTCTCTGTCAAGGGACATGCATTAACATTACGTAGACCATCCTTTGTCCATCTACAAACCACGTACCGTTCCAGGATCGTCTCCGTCTTTGGAAGAATATATTCAAATAGTGTGTCTGCAAAGAATTTCATGCCGACGGAACTTCTTGCAAGTACAGTTGACCTCACAGGTACCTGCGAGTGCATTAAACACATAAAGAGTCCGACTCTCAACCATACAGACAGTAACTACACAACGTACAGAATGTGACTTTCTAAAGGTATAATCACAACCTTTACATGGTATAGTCACACCCAATATGCTGCATAGTCACAGTCCTTATGTTGCAGAATCAAACAAATTACGTTTTACAATCACACGCACCGCATTTCAGAGTCACACCCTTTATTTTGTATAGTCACACTCATTGAATTGTAGAATAAAACTCATTACGTTGTGCATTCACATTCACCACGTTGTATAGTCACACTCATCGCAGTTTAGAATCACACCGTTTAGGTTATCTAGTCACATTCAGACTATGTGAGTGTGGCTAGACAACGTGGACAGTGACTTTCTATGCCAATACCTGGATTGTATTCAACAACGTAGTTGCGGTCCCGGATGGAGTCCATAACTGTTGTCGCTTCGATCCCGTCCTTCTCCTGATACCCACGAACGATGCACGTGTACAACGAAAATTTGACCTCTTCCTAAAAGTGTGCAAACGCGACATGCGTGTACACCCTTGCCGCGTGGGTCTCCATCGGATTCGTCGTTCCAGTTTTGGGAAATGTTTGCCGGTTATCGTTGTCTAGCCTCTTCTGCATGTGCCTCTGTTGGTCCATCGCGCTTTCTAAGCGCATCCAGAACAGGACCAATGTACCTTTGTTGTCTTCAAACTTTTTGAAGAAGTTGTTCTCACTCTCTGGTCTCTGCGTTGTCCTCATAATTCCGGACATCCTCAGCTCCCTGCAATGTGCGGCGACCCATTTGCTCCTGATGTCATACATATGTTCGAACCATTCAATCCCCACTACTACAAAACATCAAATAGACATGGGTCGTTTTCACTAATAGACATGGGTTTCGCGACCCATGTTAAGTTGAGCGACATCTATTGTCATATACTTACGCATAGGTCGTACGACCTATGTCTATCTAAAACATAGACATAGGTTTTTCTAATAATAATCCATGTCTATTTTTATATTAGACATGGGTTTGCAGTATTAACCCATGTCTATAAAAACAATAGACATGGGTTTTTCTTACGCCCTATTTCTATTTATAAATATAGACATGGGTTATTTGTTTGCCCTATGTTTATTGTCATAGTATAGACATGGATTATTTGTACGCCCTATATTTATTGTCATAGTATAGACATGGATTATTTGTACGCCCTATGTCTATTGAACTGTTAAATTACAAAAAAAAAAAAATTACGAAATAGGCGAGCCACTTTCACATAAATGGTAATTAAAACAATTAATTACAGCCACAAAACATTATCTCTCTTCCACATTATTGAGATATTAACTACAAATATAAATTGGATACCCGATCAAGAAACCTAATAAACATGCTAATAAAGCGAGTAGAATCAAGACACCGTTGCGCATGATGTTCCTCTTAACCTTTCTCCGAACTATCTCATGTCGATCAAACAAGGGTTAACAACATTAAAGAGCTTCCAAGGCTGAATTTAACATTTAATGATTCGTATTTCAAGCTAATTTTACTGAATGCGTTGTGAAACGGGTAAAAGATACGTAGGTAGGGTTGAGTAAGTACTAACCAATTCGTACTGCAGTTCCTCATTTTTTAGAACCACGCGGGATCTTAGACACTCAAAAAGTGGAGTAGCTTAGAAAACGGTATTCTTACCGCAGCTTCGAAAAATGGAGGAGTAAATTTGAGTCCTTCCGTGAACAATCACACTTTAGGTGAGATGGACTAAAATATTATGGCACTCTTGGTTCTGTATACTACACACAAAAAACCATAACATCGGAAGCCTAGACCCAAAATGGTTAAGCTGACATCCCAAAAAATCACAAGGCTAGTGTTTATTAAGAATGTGAGTCCTACTTGAGAGGGTTATGTGATTAAGGAAATGAAACAAGTAACCAGACAACACTAACTAGGTTCTCACCTCAGGAGCACGAAACGCTTTTGTTCCAACACACAGGCCTTCTTTATTTGACTAAGGGTCCCCTACAAGCAATTAAATGAAAATAAAGGAAACAAACAATTAAAAGCAAGTAGCGAAAATTCTAATATGAAATAGTTTTTATCATAATAGCATCTCGCTTTTTTTTATCAGCCATTATAGAGCATGAAGCAATAAAAAAACTCAATATATATTTGATAGGTAACGATATAACAAAAGCAAAGGAGCATTGCCTAAAACAAGCCAAGTTGAAGATGTTTGTTTATTGAAGTGTTGATGAAAGATTAAAGATGGAAAGCTCAGCTAGACTCTCAGGCTTCTGATGAAGATCCTGTTAAATTTTTTTTAAAAAAAAAAAAAAAAAAAAGAGGTGAACAAATAGTGATAGAATTGGTTTCTCAAATGCAGCCAAATAGAAAAGACTATTCATTGTCGTATTTTATAACACTTTTGCAGTTCTCACTTCTTACCTTAGCGAGATTGAAATCAATCAGGTAACCTTTTTGAGTCTAGCATGAGAACGGGAAGTTACCAGGTTTGACATCCCTATGAAAAACTCCCTGCAAACCCGAAACTGGCTTTTAGTCTCAGTTTTACTAGCAGTAAGTTACCATCAGCCAAGCTGCTTCGAGTGAGGAAACCGATACCAGTTTTGTGTGGACCAGTCACTACTATAAAACAAGCCTGATGCAACATTTTGTTTGCAACACTTACCTTTGTGTTGCAATTTAAGTGGTAGAAATTATTTTTGCAACACTTGATAGAAAAATGTTGCCTATGCCATTTAGAATGCAACACTTATGAATAAGGGTTGCATATTGTCATCTAAAATGCAACATTATTATAGGAGTGTTGCATATTATTAGTAAAAAAGCAACATTTTGAATAACGGTTGCATTTAAATAGTACTATAGTGTCAAAAGTAGAGGTGATATTTATTGGCTTGACAATAACCCAACACGAAATTAACGGGTTACGGTTGAGCCAATGTGACCTATTTATATAATTGGTTGCCACAAACACGACCTGAGATTTAATTTGGTTGAGTTAGGGCGGAAGTCTCTAAATAGGTCATATTTTGGTTGGTTGAACCTAATTTTTTTTATAACACGATATTTAATTTAATTTAATTTTAAAATTTGGGTTAATGTTGGATCATATATAAGCTATTCATGTTAAAGATTCTAATGGGTTGCACGAGTGATATAGGTTAAAAATGACTTGCTTAAAGATAATTAATGAGTTAAGCAAGTCGAATATATGGATCGAGAGTTAGGGTTAAAGCAATTGACACGGTTATGTAAAATGGGTTGGGTTTGGATTGGGAGAATAACGATCCATTTAATATTGACCCGACCCAAACATGAGTGAAAAAATACTCCGCAGACATTTTGATTAACCCAACCCTTCGTCTCAAAATCAAATCAACCTTCTCCTCCTCGACGGCGGTGAAATCGTGTCAGAATGTACACTAGTACTTCATTTATGACTCAATCTTTCTCGAAAATACCGTTGCTGCACCAACTAAGTACGAATCCATCCTTTGTTTTTTAGTTTTGCAATCGATTTGGGATTTTTTGAAACCCATAAAAATAGAATTAGGCTTTTCGATTTCAACTAAGTTAATCCTCTATTTATGAAAAGCACGTGATTATAGGGCTATAGGATCATAAAATAACACTTGATTATGCTTATGTTTGCTTATTGCTTTGAAATTTTTGACTTGGCTGCTTCCCATCTAAAAATTTGCTTTTTTAGTGTTATAAATTTTGTATTTAAATTGTACAGTGATGTCGTAACTGACGTGCTAAATGAGAAAATTGATGCTTACAGCCTATACAAGTACTTCTGGCAAAGTTAATATTTTACTCTGTAGTTTTTTTTTTGTTCCTTGGTAATTTGATTTGATCATTAATTTGTCATTCTCCTTTGCCCTTTTCTAGGTAGATTCGTTTGGCCCCATGCCAAATTAAAATGGCCATATTGAGTAGAATCAAGTGCATTTATATTAATTATATTCGTTTTTCTGTCTTGGGTTTGTATACGACCCCAACTTTAGAGTATATATAACCTCAAGTTTTTGTTTCAGATTAAAGCTGGACTTATCTTATGTACTTCAGGAGCATAATTCATGTTTCATTTTAAAGATGAGATTTCAACTGGAGTAAGTATTTCACCTTAAAGTTGATATCCCTTTCATTCTTACATACGCAATAGTTTTTTTTTTTTTGAAATTTTTAACATTGATAATCTGCAAGGATTCAGCACCCTTGCCTCCAGATTAAGAGAGTTAATTGGGTTGCACTGATCAGTACATGTACTTTGCTGCAATTTTATTAGGATTTTTTATTCAGTAGAATAATCTCTACTTGTCCTCATCTTTAATTGTCCATTTTGACCATTTTCTTATTAATGGTGTCCCATTTTGTCTTTAATTTATCATCCTAAACCATTTAAAAATGGATATTTTTATTCTTATATGCACGTAATGTAGTGGGAATGTCATCTTTCGTTGACATCTGACTTATTTGGCTCTTTGACTCGCTTTTGTGTGTACCTATTTCTATAAACTTACCTTTGTGTTCCATGAATATCTTATAATGCTTACATTGTTCTTTAGCATGGTAAGTATGCTTTACTAATTTGATTCTAATCTTGTCCACAAAGCTTCAAATTTTTGTTCTACTGGCATTCGTGATAATTGATCTAGTTGTATTGTTTTAATAGAATAAAATTAGGACGAAAGGTCAAGCTGATTCACATGGTTAATTGGCATTCTTGTAGAAAATGGAAGCTAATTCACAAGTGAATTAGTATCCTTGAAGGACATCCTGATGTATGAACTCACCTATCTTAGCTTCATTGTTCGTGATGGTACTTACTTTTTTTTGTCCATCGAAGAGTGCACTTAGTCACATGTCAATATGGAGAGGGGAACCTGAGACCTACTGTCCCAAAGCACCTAGTCTTAATCACTGGGCTAAGACATCTTCGGTTCGTGATGGTACTCATTAGACATTACATAGCTCTATATGTCTCTTTTTAATATATTACTTATTCCAGTTTGCTCTCTGAATGATACATGTTATAATTATTTTATTTTATTTTGATAAATTATGTTTTTAACCACTAAATTAGACCCATTTAGATCTTTACTTTTTTGCATTTTAACTCAAACCCATTAATTTATATAATCTAATGTTGTTGATGAAAAACAACTCTAAGTAGATGCATTTCTTTGTGATTATACAAGACATCCACTCCGGTGGTCGACAACAAGTGCGATTTTATCTGTTGTGATTAAATACTCTTTTTTCTTGGTACAAGCCACTCACCTTTTTGGTTACGTAGGGATGGAACGGTAGCAACAAAATTGGATTCATTGAAGACTTATATGTGCACGATGTTTATTTATTTATGTTTCCAAACCGTGTTTTTGTTTTTGTTATCTTTTTTTTAGTTTGACAATTTTTCAATAACTTGTACAAAACATGAAAATTGTGTTTTTGATGATTAATGAACCTATGGTTCTGTGAATCAATTAATGATTATTTTTGGATTAGTCGTCGTTTTTCATCAAAGAAAGTTGTATTACAATTATAATAGTGTTGCCTTTGATAAAACTAGATATGTTGCATTAACATCAAAATAATGCTGCTTTTAAGTTTCATTCAAACAAAAATATGTTGCATAATATTGAAATAAGCGTTGCAAAATTTCAGAGGAAAGGAGAAAAAATGTTACAATTATATATTTTAAAGTCTTGCAATAGCTTATTAAGAGATGTGTTGCATTAGGGGATCGTTGCAACATTTTTTTAAAAATGTTGCATTTGAGTAGAAAATGTTGCACAAAGTGTTACATTAGGCTATTGCAACGGAGTTTTAAGCAGCACAGTTAAAAATGTTGCATAAACCCTAAAGCAACATTTACAGGTCATATGCAACTTTTTTGCTGCGTTGCAATAGGCCTTTACTGTAGTAGTGATCTAAATCAGCCAGGAAAGGCAAAATCCTAGTAGTAAACCTCTCGCCCTTATCCGAGAAGTGGGTCGAACCTAGGAAGTACCACAACTACAGACGGGCATCCTGCACCGGCGTGTTGGGTACTCGACTCTCTAGCACTGCCACCCTCTCAAAGTGGTCGGTAATATACGAGCTCACCAAAGCATGGGGGCCTTGTAAGCCTCAGGCTCTAAATAATCCCCGATCTAGCGCCTGACCTCGTCACTATCTAACCGAGGACCCTCAGAAGCCCACCTAATCATCTCCGGACCCCAGGGCAAATCCGTAATAACCCCGAAGTCCTCCAAAGTCATCTTGACCTCTTTGAAAGACATATGAAACGTCGAGATCGTGTCGTGAAAGCGATCTACCATTGCTCTAATCACCATGAGGTTGCACTTAGTCTTGCAACCTACCAATCGGAACCAGTGGCCGACCACGGGACCCAAAGACGTACCCGCAATAATCTTCTTTTCTGCGGGGCTGAGCTTCTGAGAATAAATCTCCAAGCACGTAGTAAAACCCACGTCGGGCAACTGCGAACCCAAATAATACGAGCATAAACAAATCAAACTAGTTCAAACCAAAATTAAGAGCCTAAACCAATAAGCACGAGGCAAGGTACTCACCTGGCCGTTTACGACACGGCTAGAGACGTGCAAGTCAGGAGGAAACAATAAATGACGGCCGTCCTAATCCCAAGCCCAAGGGGGATCATCGTAAACAACCTTCTTCCTTGTTAACAAGACCCGGGACATGGGTCTCCCAGCAACCGTCACAGGCAATCTACGCCTCGTGACCCTATCAAAATTAGCCTCATTCACGGCCCTCGGTTCACGACGTTGTGAAGGAACGCTTCGTCGCCTCTTACGAACCCCCTGGGGAGTCAGCGAGCTCCACCCGGTGGCCTCTCCACTCGTAACTGTCAAAGGAGCTCCCTCGGGATGCTCAGTATCGTCTCTAGCTGCAAAACAAAACAAAATATATGTCTCGGGTCAGGTCAAAGCATCCTAAACAAGTCAAAATAAGCTCAAAATTTTGGATAGAGATATCAAAATTATGAAAGACCCACTAGCACCCATTTTCGACCTTGGTCGCAATAAAAGTGGTTTCGGGAAAATCCGACATCATTACTGTGTCATTTTGTCCGTTGTAAGCCACACAAACCCTCAGGGAATGACCTAGAGTACATTCTGACTTACGAAGATCGACATGGAGGTCGCCCATAGCATCACAAATACTAATCGAGAGAAATTTCAAAGATAAAAAACGGGAATAACCGGGAATACGATCCCTAAACCCTAGCATTTTGAGTTCCACCCATAGGAAGCCATTAGAGAGCCTCAAAACTTCATATCAAGCTAATATCTACCCTATCAAGCTCTATTCTACCCTACTTTGACAATGGGACCAAGAGCAAACATCGAAACATAGCAAACACAAAACGCCTAAATCGATTTCTAGGGTTTACACAAAATCGACCCATAATCAATCTAACTAAGCACAAATCGACAATAGGTGAGTAAGGAACACTTATCCGAGGACGGCATAATTGAATAGGACGAAAATCGAGACGGAAATCGGTTGAAAAAAGTCGAGAATGCGGGTTTGAGTCGAAAGAAGGCTCGCGTTTTGTTTTTAAGACGAAGGAGCCGCTCCCCCTTCTTTCGCTGATTTTAAACAAATCCGACCCTCAAAATCCCGGACGCCCCATATCAAGCGTCCCTGTATTGGGCTGCTGGTGGCTAGGCGACTGAAGATCAGGAAGCCTCAACACCAGTGCCTGACTAATCAGCCCAAAGCAAAGACAAAAACAAATTGGTCATGATACCCAATAGCCGCAAGACGCACCCTTCTATACTAAGCAAGATAAGCAAGAATGGGACAGTTTAGTACCCCCAACCAATAAATCAAGCCTCAAAACCTCCTCTAATCGAAATCGACCCCACCCCCCCCCCCCCCCCTCCTCCACCCAGCCAAAAGGAAACATGAAAACCTCTACCTAACGAGACCACCCATACCAAAGCACATGACAACCCAAGCATAATATCCGAACAAAACAAACTCGATTGAATCCTGAAGCATTCGAAAAAAAAATATTTTAAATCCATGAACCTAATGAATCCCAAAGCATTCTGAAGGTAAATTTTAAACCCGTGAGCCTAATAAATCCCAAAGCATTCTGAAGGTAAATTTTAAACCCGTGAGCCTAACGAATCCCAAAGCATTCTGAAGGTAAATTTTAAACCCGTGAGCCTAACGAATCCCAAAGCATTCCGAAGGTAAATTTTAAACCCGTGAGCCTAACGAATCCCAAAGCATTCCGAAGGTAAATTTTAAACCTGTGAGCCTAACGAATCCCAAAGCATTCTGAAGGTAAATTTTAAACCCGTGAGCCTAACGAATCCCAAAGCATTTCGAAGGAAAATTTGAAACCCGTGAGCCTAACGAATCCCAAAGCATTCTAAAGGTAAATTTTAAACCCGTGAGCCTAACGAATCCCAAAGCATTCTCACATTCTGAAGGCGATTCAATTCAAGTTAAAGTTAAATTTAATTCAATTCAAGTTCAATTCAATTTGATTCAATTCAAGTCAATTCAAGTTCAATTCAATTCAACTCAACTCAAGTTCAATTCAACTCAATTCAAGTTCAATTCAATTCAATTCAATTCAACTCAACTCATATCAAGTCAAGTCAATTCAATTCAATGCAATTCAACTTGTAGACACCCGCATTTTGCCTGCTAGTGTCTATAACGGTTTCCAAAAAACACCCGATGATGATTGGACGCAAACGTGCTTCAACATACTCGAATATTGGCTCAAAATCGTTATTATTTGGCTTGGGCTTTTTACGGAGTACAAATCTCATAAAACCAACCTCAAATCCAGGCCCAGTGGGTCATCTCCAATCAAATAAGACTAATTTGGGTCAAAACCGACACCAAGGGCAAAATCATCTTTTAGCGACCGAGTCAAACCCCGGTCAAAGGCATTTCCGAGACATAAAAAATCAGTCGCGTAACTTCAAAAGTCTGACTCGAAGTCAAAGACTACACAAAAATCAACTACAAATTAAAGAGGATCAAAGGAATTAAACAACTTCGTTAGAGATAAAACTCTATCTCTAAAGAAACCTCCCACTCGACCAGACCCACTCGATCGAGTGGACCGTCCCACTCGGTCGAGTAGGCTCATAAAACCCACGAGAACCGGTGTCAGACCGGGCACTCGATCGAGTGCCATGCACCACTCGGTCGAGTGGCCCCTTTTCTATCCAAAATCGGAACCTTTTCCTATCCAAAGCCGGGTGTTTCTTTTCATCCAAAACCGGGTGTTTCTTGGTATTTTCTTACCCCCCCCCCCCCCCCCCCTTAACACAAAAGGACATACAAATTTTCAACAATCCCATACTTTACAACCCCAATCCTTTAGGAAACCCGAGAGCAAAACTCGTCAAATCCCTTCCCAGTTATACACACCATAACTCTCCTATATACATCTCGACACTCCCGTGCCTAGGCCACTACTATACGAGTCTGTTTCCGAGATAATTAAGCATGTAGGTTGAGGGTGTTAACGAAAATCCCGATTCTCTTCTTTCTCTTTTCTTCATCTCTTTTTCTTCTTCTTTTTTTGCTTTTTTTTTATTTCGTCAATAGCGTTTTTATCATCATCAACATCGCGCATATATCGATTTTCCAAAACTATCTCGATTCGAATACGTTTAAGGATGAACATCATATAAGACCCTTCTAATCCCTTTAAGAGTTGTAACAGTGGTGGAGCCCTCGCGGGGAGCCCCGCCCTAAACACTCAAGGGCATGATGGGATCACGAATATTCCTCCTTAAACATATTCAATTCCTTTTTTCAAGGTTAGGACGAAACCTGTTGATGCAAATCAAACATCACAAAATCCGCAAGGATTAATAACGATGTCGTGATGCGGAGGGAATCGATTTTCGATCTAATCAAACAAATAAAACGTTATTCTTAAGATGCGATATCGACTCCGTAGTCGAATATATATTATGTCTAAAAAATAGTCATTAGTATGGATTAGATGAGACACTAATCATTAAATTCTTTAATTTTTTTATGAATTATTATTATCAATAAGTATGAATTATTATGAAGTTTGTTAGAATGACAGAAGGTGATTATTATGAAATTTGGTTTAAGTATGAAATTTGTTAGAATGAGAGAAATGTGAAGGGTGAAGTTGATGATATTCATCAAGTGGTGGAGAAGAGTAGTTTAGCTATTAGTTTAGCTTAATTATGAAATCATGTTTTTAGCTTCAATTGATGATATACTTGATGTTCTAGTACAATTAGTAAAGCTTAAATTGATATAATTGATGATATACTAGATGTTGTAGGACAATTTATGTAGCTTAGTTGAAGCTTAGTATAGTTTAGTGTTCTAGAATAGTAAGTACTCAACTTAACTCTGTTGTTTGGTATAGTTTAGTTGTAGCTCTGTAGTTAAAAGTCTTGGGGGCAATTCCTTGTTATACCATTAAAATATGCATATCCTTGTTACACCCAAAAGTATAAACAAATGGCCATCATCCCTTACCATGGACACTTCAACTCTTGTTTATTCTCAACTTAACAAATAATAACAATGTAGGGACTAACATTTCATATTGATCCATCTAACATATACGGAGTATACATGTGTAACTAAACTTGACATATAATCTTACTCATTCACATATCTTGTTAGTTTTTACATATATATGCTAAGGGACAAGAAGAATACAAGACACATCAGATTCTTAGATGTTCATGTCTGAAGTGCCAAAATTTGAAGTACTTGAATGAGTTTACGGTGAAAGACCATCTCATTAGCAAAGGGTTTACACCAGGCTACACTAATTGGGTGTGCCATGGAGAACCCTTTTCTTTTATTAGTAATCCTACTACTTCAACAAACACTAATGCTTTCATCGACCAACCTTATCGAGAGATGTAGTAGAAGCATTCGGTGACATAATGTTCGACCGAGTTGAGGATTCTCCTATGGGTGAAGAAGAAAGCCCGCACCCTGATCTGAAAGAATTTTTTGAAATGATAGAGGTCGTTGATAAACCTCTGTATCGTGGATGTGAGGCGTCATTGCTAGAAGTAGCTTCTAGGATGATTAACATTAAATGTGAGGACAACATACCGGAAATAAGTTTAGATAAGTTTGCTGCTTTGATTGAGGATAACCTTCCACGAGATAATGTGATGACTCACTCATTTTATGACACTAAAAAATTGCTCAGGGGCCTTCAAATGCCTCATCATAGGATTGATTCATGTCAGGACAGATGTATGCTATTTTGGAAAGAAGACTCTATGGTTGATAAATGTAAAAAATGTGGAAAAGATAGGTACAAGAAGAAAACTTTTAGTGGGGCCGACATACCGTTCAAAGTCTTAACCTATCTCCCTGATTATATGTTTCCGAAGTTTGCTAGTGAGCCTCGTAATGTTAGACTTGGACTTTGCACAGATGGTTTTACACCATATGGTCAATTTGGTAAGTCTTATTCATGTTGGCCGGTGATTCTCACTCTTTATAATCTACCCCCTGGATTATGCATGAAAAAACAATTTATGTTTCTATCCTTGATCGTTCCCGGGCCAAAAACCTAAGAAAAACTTGGACATATACATGCAACTTCTTATTGATGAATTGAAAGAGTTGTGGGACACGGGAGTGCTCACCTATGATGTGTCCAAGAAACAAAATTTTCGGCTGAAAGCATGTATCCTATGGACCATCAATGATTTTCCGGCGTATGGGATGTTCTCTGGGTAGGCTACTGCTAGCAAACTTTCATGTCTATATTGTATGAAAGACACCAAGGCGTTTTGGCTTCCGCATAGAGGTAAAATATGTTGGTTTGATTGTCACAGACAATTCTTACCCCTACATCATGCATTCCGTTACAACAAAACCGCCTTTAGGAAGGGTAAGTGCGAGAATGACGAACCATGCACCTCCGACATTTTCAGGTTGTGAAATTTGAGAGACGAGTTCAGACTACCCAGCGATCCTTGATGGTACTGATCGTGAACTCAAAGAACTTAAAAGGTTGAAAACAAGATGGTTCAAAAAAAGCTTGTTATGGGAGCTACCTTATTGGAAGCATTTGTTGATTCAACACAATTTGGATGTCATGCATATTGAAAAAAACTTCTTCGAGCAATTAATTCATACAGTACTGGATAATAAAAATAAAACAGCTGACACCCATAACATAAGGAAGGACTTGCCCAAATTATGTAGTAGAGGCCACCTACACATCAAAGACGGCCGCAAACCAAAAGCTCCCTACACTCTTGAATGGATTTGCAATTTGAGATCTCCAGATAGATACGCATCAGATTTAGGTCGATGTGTCGACCTACACAGTCTCACACTTCATGTTATGAAGAGCCACGATTGCCATGTGTTCATGGAACGATTATTACCCGTTGCTTTAAAACACTTGTTGCCAACTAATGTGTGGAATGCAATTACCGAGATCAGTCAATTTTTTCGTGATTTGTGTGTGTCAAGCCTTACAACTCAAAATATGGAGCGGCTGGAGAACGATATTGCAGAGATCCTCTGCAAAATTGAAAAAGTGTTTCCACCATCGTTCTTCAATTCAATGGAGCACTTACCTATACATTTGCCTTATGAAGCAAGGGTTGGTGGCCCAGTACAATATAGGTGGATGTACCCTTTTGAGAGATAAATTATGAAAATATTCAAGTTATTATTGTATCCACGTACTCTCAATAATTTTTAAATCTCGTATTAACACTATATCAAAATGTAGGTTTCTTAATCATTTGAAAAAAAAAGTGGGTAATAAAGCACGTGTGGAAAGTTCTATTTGCAATGCTATCTTAACTGAGAAATATCAAATTTATGTTCTCTATACTTTGAAGACCAAGTAGATACAAAGGCTAAGGATTTTGATGTGGGCACAGCAGATGAAAATGATTCAACTTTACCCGAGCTCTTTCGACAACACAAAGGTAGAGCATTTGCTAAACCAAAACACAGATACTTGGACGAACAAGAGTTCGATCGTGCCCATCTTTACACCTTATCAAATTGTGAACTACTAGGAGAATATGAACGGTACATAAATGGTAACAAATTAATTATTTATTTTAAAAGTAATAAATGTAGATGTTACAACTAAACTGGAAAATTACAGCTTATTTGAACAGTTCATTATGGAGCAACATCCACGAGCTAAAATGGATGAAGTTTGGACTACATATGAGAAGTTGTTTCCAAATTGGTTTAAAGGATATGTAAGTTTCAGTATTAATATATTAGAATGAAATAAACTTTGAGCAATTCACACATGCACTAACACTACTACGCAATTAGGTATCTGAGATGAATGCCAAAGATGATGTGATTCAAGCCTTAGCATTTGGTCCTTCTAAAGAAGTAAACACTTGGCAAAGATATTCGATTAATGGGTTTAATTTCCACACACAAAAATATGGGAAAAACAAAGCTACCATGAATTACGGGGTTTGCGTAAGTAATGTTGAAGAAAATGATTATTACGGCACTTTAGAGGAAATTATTGAGTTGGGGTATTGTGGGAGAAGAGAATTTATAATGCAATCGTGTTCAAGTGTTCATGGATGGATAATTCCACAAACGGTACAAGTGTTCATGGCCTTTATAAACTTGTAGAAGTAAATAGTAGGAGGAAATATGGTAAATATGATCCTTTTGTACTTGCCCATCAAGTTAGTCAAGTTTATTATGCTCCATACCCAAACCCAAAGAAGGATAGAGATCATTGGTGGGCGGTTTTCAAGGGTCGGACAAAGTCACAATTTAATGACTAATGGATGTCATGGTATTTCAAGAAGATGTGACATGTACTTCTTTATTATCTACGCTTGTCGACGATGATGTCGTAGAAAGTTTTAGTGAAGGGGAGGACATCGAAAAGATGAATGAGATGGGTGATGACGTGGTTGTGCAAGATGATCACATGGAGGAGGAGGAGGAGGAGGACGAATTTGAAGATCAATCTGAGGATGAAGAGTTGGATGAATTTGAAGAAGAAGAAGAAGAAGATGATGATGATGATGATGATGATGATGACGACGACGATTGCTGACTTCGCTTGTATTTTATTTCAGAACATGAGCATCACATTATTTCACCGAACTAAATTTTTTTAGTCAATGAAAGAGTTGTCGATCAACACTTATGGATAATTCTTGTTATTTGTATATGTTTGTTTGGTTTTAGGCAGGGTGATTTTATTTGTTAAATGTTTTCTTGGATTGCATTTAGTAAGTGTTATTTGCATATGTTTGTTTGTTTTGCCATTCAACAGATCATATCTGAAAGATGGTCGGACGTGGTCATGGACGTGGACGTGGACAACCAATGGAGGTGGACGAGCAGGAGCAAGAGCAGGAGCAGGAGCAGCAACAACAACAGCAACAACAACAACGACAACAACAACAACAACAACAACAACAAGCTAATCTACCACCACGAGTGCCCGTGATTAACATAGCACCAAACGGGAGATGGTATTGCTTATTCTATCCTTATCAAATTAGATGTGGTATAGCAACAGCAAGTAAAGCAGAGCAACAGCAGCGCAATCTCTCTCAATCTTTCATCATTTTCGTCACCAAAATTCACTTTCTCACTAACAATTGCTCACCATTTCGCAGTGCAATCTCTCTCAATCTTTCATATCTTCCATCACCAAAATTTACTTTCTCACTAAAATTCAAAAATTCATCCCATTGCTCACCATTTCATCTCACTAAAATTCAAAATTCATCTCCTTATTTATACTATCATGCAAAATAACTAAATCATAGTTCGTAATTTGCTCTACATCTCCATGCTCCAATGGTACTGTTCCTTGAAGATTCGTATATGCTCGAAAATGTGCAGTCAAAAATTTATGTTCAACATGGAGGAGGTAAGATGAGTATATACATATATTATTGGTATCTTGCATTTGGAATTTCATTTTTTTGTTTGGTTTGTTAATTTGAAAAGTTACACAGTTGTAATGTCACAGCCACACTCTATATGATTGACAGTCACAGAGTTATAACGTGATAGTCACACTTAATATGATAGACAGTCACACGTTCCACGTTGTTGTAGTTTTTCTGCTTTAGATGTAGTTGTATTATGTGAAGTTGCTTTATTATTCCAAATATTGGTGCTGGTAAGATTGATATATTTATTACGTTATATTTATTATTCACACGTTCCATCATTGTTATATTTATTATTGTAATTTTTTTTGGTTGTCGAGTATTGTATATTGGTTTGTAGTTGTACTTATAGTTCTTATGCGTTGTGGGTATTAATCAAGCCAAATTATTATTGTGTTGGTTCCATGTAGTTGTAGTTTTCTGGTGTAGGTGTAGTTGTATTACGTTGAAGTTGCTTTATTCAAAATATTTATGTTGGTTTCTTTATATTTATTATAGTTGGTATTTTTTATGGTTGTTATACTTATGATTGTTATATTTATCATGCTGTTATATGTAATATAGTGGTGTAAAATCATTCTGTTATATGAGCAAAGCCACAGTCGCTGTTCTTCAAAGTCACAGTCGCTGTTGAGAAAAGTCACATTTCATTAAGGTCAGAGATGAATGCGTGCATTGCAAGATTGATAGTGTGTAATATAGGGTTTCTTTTTATTGACAGTAGTTTTTAGTGTGTAATATAGGTTTTTTATTATAGTTTTTTATTGTTCCAACCACTGATAGTTCTTTTTGTTTTTATTGTTCCAACCTATATGCCAATTGAAGACACAGTGATTATGCCTTATGTAGGGCAGAAGTTCGCGGACATCGACGGAGCATTCTTATTTTATCAATCTTACGCATCTTCTTTTGGTTTCGAGCCGAAGAGGTACACGACAACTAGATCTTTTGATGGTTCGATTAAGAAGAAATTGTTGGCTTGTAATAAAGAGGGCAAAATAGATAGCCAGAGCATGGTGAAGTTGTCGAGCACGGGAGAGAAGGAGGAGCAAGAGTCTGTGGGATCGTATGAACCCAAAAGGAATACGAAGGCGACAAGGACGCAATGTGGAGCAAGAATTAGGCTCTGTGCAATGATCGGGGGGTTTTATATTGAAGAGTTCATCGAGGAACACAACCACGATCTTGTGATGGTTAAGGACAGAGAGTTTCAAAAGTCATCTCGAAGTCTATCAAGATATCACAAGGAGATGATCGTTTGCAACTCGAGGGTGCGTAACGTGTGTGAACAATGTTGTGTAGTGCATGGTTGACTGCTAACTGTGCGCGACTAATGCAGTTGCAATTTTGTGTGTGCAGCTGAAGATCGGGGCGACTCAGACATACAGGATGTGCAAGGAGATGTCGGGCGGATTTCAGAACATAGGAGCATCGTTGGTTGATTTCAAGAACTGGGGGAGGTGCTTCAAGTGCTTTGTTCACGAGCAGGATGGTCAATTGTTCATAGACCGGTTCAAGAGTTTGAGGGACAGTCAGGAGGATTTTTACTTTGACTATGATGTTGATGCGGATGGAAGCTTACGCAGGGTCATTTGGGCGGATGGTGCAGCTCGAAGGAACTACGCGGCATTTGGGGATGCAGTTTCGTTTGACCCAACGTACGGAACCAACGTGTATTCTATGGTGTTCAAACCGTTCACTGGCGTGGACAACCACAAGCGGTCTGTCATGTTCTGCGGGGCGTTGCTACTAAAGGAGGACTATGAGTTGTTTATCTGGGTCCTCTCCCGGTTTCTGAAAGCAATGGGCGGGAAGGAACCGTGTTATATCATTACAGACTAGGATCCCGGGATTTTAAAAGTCGTCCCAAAAATATTCAAATCAGCGCACCAACGTTGCTGCACGTGGCACATCATGAACAAGGTTCCAACGAAGTACGGCAGATCAAGAGAGGAGGCCTCGGAATTTGTAAAAGCGCTCAAAGCAATTATTTGGGATGATGACATCGAGGCGTCGGAGTTCGATGACAGGTGGGGGCGGATTATGATCGACCATGATGCTGTTGGGATCGAATGGTTCGAAAATATGTTTGACATCAGGAGCAAATGGTTTGCCGCGCATTGCAGGGAGTTGAGGATGTCCGGAATTATGAGGATCAAAATTAATTGAATCGACGAATTTTATAAATGAAACGAGATTTTACAAAGCTTTCAAATTATTTTTTAGCAAATAGATTTTATTAATAAATAACACGGATTTTACTAAAAATAATCAGTCGTAGACAAATGAGAAATTATTAGGAAAAATAGTCTCGACTAAAAATGTATTTAAACAAAATTGACCACTTTTTCATTTATTAATATAAGTCGTAAAACAAAATTAATTTATTAAACGAGTATATGAATCTCGATTATTATATTTAAAGTACTATTTGAATTAAAATAATAACTTAACGAAATATGATAAAATTATGAAATCGATATTTTTTAGTTACAAGTCTTATCGCACGGGTGTAACAATAACATTATAATATGATTGTACTATGATCAGCTAATTACCATCATTTTTAATCCTGTTAATTTAATTTGATAGTCAACTCTATTATTACAATCTACTAACCATGTTTTGCTAATATTATGCTACTTTGGCAGAAGTGGTCAGTCAATAGTACATATTGAGGCATTCCACTTACTTGAACCCCAGTTCGACGGTTCCTAGAATCGAAATGAACAACCTTTGGGCTGGTCCTGAACACAAATCGATTAGGAGTATAAACATATGAAATCCAACATTAACTATGTCACATAATCTGAATTTATCCTATCATTATAATTTTTCTTACTTAAAAAAGGGTAAAAGAATAGGCGTTCGAACTACTCCCTCCGTTCCGATGAATTTTTTGCCTTTGCTTTTGGTACACAGGGGAAGTGATCCAATGATGAGGTGACATGTGGAGCCAAACTCATGAAAAGGGTCAAATTACATATAAAAAGTATTCCTAAAATAGAAAGGCAGACAATTCATTGAGACGCCCCAATATGGAATAGGCAAAGAATTCATTGGGACGGAGAGAGTATTTATGACCCGTATTCTAACCATAACCATAACCCGACCCATGACTCGTATTTGACCTGACCTGCCCAACAGGCCTAGTGCCTACATTAGTTATCTAGATGAAACAAATGATTATCATCAAAATACCAGCACCTGTGTCCATTAGCAATATTAATATGTCTGTGACAACTCATGAAACATTAAGTTTATCTATATCTTTTACTTTCTAACCATTATTGTATGTATGGTATCACCTCGCGCTAAATTCAACCCGACCCGCAAACCCGCCCCATCCCATTTGTTGTTTTTAGAGTCATGAACCTATTTTTCTTACCCTAATCTTAAGGGTGTGGTTGGATAATAAAATGAGAAAGAAAGCTAAGGGAGTGGAAAGGGAAAAAGAGAAGGGAAAGTGCCGGGAAGGGGAGAGAGAATGGAGATGATACATTTTCCCTCCAAATTTTGTCTATTTTGGATAGAGCTGATCATGGGTCATACTGTCTGATTGACTCGTTCCATTTTGCTTGAATTTTTAGCGGGCTTGGACACAATATTTTCAATAATATACAAAGGTCTGGCCCGCGAACATGTCCTAGACCCGCTTGTCCGTGGGTCAAATTTTACACTTAGCCTGGCCCATGTCCGACCCGAACCCGCATATGATTACCTCTAATTTTGGAGATGAAATATTTTGCTTTGGAGGAGATAAATGGAGGAATCCATTTTACTTTCACCTACAAATCCCTCCGTCCCATTTTGCTAACCAAACAAAAGAACTTGCTTCGCTCACTTTTCTTCCGCTCTTTTTCCTTCCAAATCAATTTTTCCAAACACACCCTAAATGACCAGTTAATTTTGGACCATGACCTGGACCGACCTATTCAACTTGTTGGCAAAAAGAGACTCCAAAGCCTTAGTCTAAAAGCCCACCTCAAGCCAACATATTCATATGCCTATATTTTGCTAAAACTCTAGTTATTCGATACAATTAATTATTATATATTATTCTTTTATTTAAATATAACTTTGTGTATAATCTTAACTTAAATTATCTAGCAATTTTAGTATATTATTCTTTTGTACAGTTGTACATAGGTACACTAATGCAAATCCCTATTTTACATAGAGAGCAATGTATTTCTGTAACACCCCTGATTTTATAAAATAAAATTTAATTAAAGTTAATATTCGTATTTTTATTTTATTTACGATTTAACTCGTAGTTCTTAAAATTATTATAAAATGAATTTATCGTTTAATCGTTTCAAACTCCTAAAATTATATTTGTCTCGGAAACTCTTCTTATATTTAAACCACATTTTTATTTCTGTTTTTGATTCATTTATACATTTAATTTAATTCTTATCGAAAGTCTATTTCGACGATTTAAATTCTAAATTCTTTTTATTTATTTATATTAAATTCAAATTTTCTATTTTTCGGCTCAAAGCTCATTTATTTTATGTTTCGTCAAAACATTTATTTCTTTTCCTCGAGAAATCAATTTAATTCATTTTATCGAAAATTTATTATTTATCGAGAAATATTATTTAATCGTCTAATTATTTATTTCTATCAACTTCTTTTTCGTCTCGAGTACTTTGTTTACTTATTTTATTTGTCGGCCCAATTATTTATTAATTTTTATTAAGTCGTTTTAATTTGATTGTGGGTCAATCAACTTCGTTACAGAATTCGTTTCCTAACCCGATAAATTCAATTAACCGGTATACTATGTATTATGTATATTCCACCTGTCAGACATTCACCCCCTATCTTTTGGTTTTCCCTCATTCAACGTACATCCCCTTTAGCCTATTACTATCCACCGATTCACTCCCTCCATCACGTATCCCCTCATTCTTTTCATCCTCTTCACTTTCAATCTTCCCGATCGATTTCCTTGCGCATCTGCTTCGTTTTGTTACCTTTCTTTCTCGTTATTCTTCTCCCCTATTTTTTTCTCGACTTTAATGTTGGATGTGTCAAACTCTGCTCAGCATCTTTTATGCCTGTCGTTGGCTTCCTCTGTCCGTGTGCTTCTGCTGCGTGTTGTTGTTTTTGTTGCTGCTATTCGACTTTTCATCTAGTTCAGGTATTTCTTTCTCCTTCCTCTCTTCTTCGTCTCCTTCTATTCTCATCCTGTTGGTGCGTTTTACTGCTGCTTTTACCTCCTACTGCTGCTCTTCGTCCTTCAGTTTCTCTCCGTTATACTCTATTTTGGTTGGTTTCGTTCGTCCCCAGTTTGCGTGACTTCTGCTGTTACTGTTGTTGTCGTATTCTTGATTTTTCTCTGTCCCGTTGTGTCGTGCGTGAGGTTGCCGATTTATGCTCAAGGTGGTATGTCGTCCTGTTTTAGTCTCGTGTATACCGTTGCTGCTATTGGGCGCGTGCTGCTGTTCTTCTTCTTCCTTTTCCTTTGTGTTTTGTCGTTGTTGCTTCTTTTTCTTCTTCTTCGCCTGATCTGCTGTTTCGTGTTCTAGGCTGCTGCTGTTACTATAATCGTTAATGCTACTGCTGCTTCTTTTGTTAGCCTTTCTTCTTTTTCTTCCTCTTCTTCCCTTTGCTGCTGACGACTGTTGTTGCATTCTGTGCTGCTGTTACGTGCTCTTTTCTGCTGTTGCACATTCGATTTTCGTTGTTTACGTCATTGTATTTGTACTGTTTTTTCGCTGCTGCTACTAGTTTGCTTTGTTGTTGTCGATCCTGCTGCTTTCCCTTTTCTTCTCGATCCGCCTCCCTTCTTCTATTCCCCTCTTATATTCCTTGTTTTCGTTCTCATTTGTCGATCTTCTTTCGGCTACTTTTCCTTGTCGTTCCATGTCATCTCTATTCATTTCGAACATTCTTTGTTCCGATTTCTTCATTTCTGTTTCTTTATGTCTCGAATTTCTTAGTGGAGCGTACTTGGAAGGCTAACGATTCACGACACGAAGGTTAAGGCGTGCTATTGAAGATTTAGAGCTCGGGCTATGCAAGTGGACAAGTACGAGAGCGATTTGAATTTTGGCTCAAGGTAACTTTAGGACGTTACTCGATTTTATATCGTATGTTTGAGTAGTAGTATGTAGTAAATATTTTAACTTCGGTTTTCTAATTTTTAGCTATTTATTTATTTGCTAAATTATTATTTTTAAATCGTGTACATTATAAATATTTTACAAGTTTTCGATATCGTTTTATAAATCGTTAATAATTTAATTATTTACGATCGTTATAATATTTTGTTGGTTATCGTGACACTATAACTAATTAATATCGATTTCATATTTTCGTCATATTTCGTTAATTTATTACTCCCTCCGATTATTATTTTTCGCCCCACTTCATGAATACATGTGAAAAGTATTTTAATGGAGTGGGACGAAAAATAGTAACCGGAGGGAGTATTTTAAATCAAAATCGTATTTTTATATTATAATCGAGATTTGTATACTTGTTCAATAAATTAATTTCATTTTACGACTTATATTAATGAATGAGAAAATAGTCGGTTTTGTTTAAAATATATTTCTAGTCGAGACCATTTTCACCGATTGTATAACCTAGCAAATGTTTTAAGTTTTCTCCGAAAACTTATTTTATTATATCGTTTTAATGTTTTCCATTTTAACTATTTTGATATAGTAATACTATTATTTTTCCATATGATATAATATGGCTGGGAGAACGTCCGAGTTACCCCCACTGACGTGGCTGTTATGTTTATAACATGACAAGTATTTGCTGCTGGGTTATGTGTGTGAGCTAGCGAGTAGCGTGGATCCTACTCTTTCTTCATTCTTGTAATTTATGGATTTGTATAAACCCGTTTGAAGATTTTTACTTTTAGCCCTTTTGTAAAAGGGTTATTTAACAACAATAATACCAACTATAGGGCGTCTTCCCAAAATAATATCAATTTTAATAAATCTGGGAATAATACGTATTATTGAAGTAGTTAAACCAGAATAGTATAGGTGACCGGTTACCTGTAGAACCCTTCCACCTTCCTTTTTCACCTTTAATTTTAGTTAACGACAATAATACCAACTATAGATCATCTTTCGAAAATAATTTCAATTTTAATAAATCTGAAAATAATACATATTTTTGAAGTAGTTAAACCAGAGTAGTATAGATGACTAGTTACCGGTAGAACTCGTTCCCCTTCCTTTTCGCCTTTAATTTATTTCATATTACTTCAATCCTTTTCACTTACTCAGTGTACAGGGAATTAAACGTCATTAATGTCTTCTGTATTTCTCTTCCTTCAACCTCGCCAAGTCTAACTAACAACACAATCGTACACCAAAATCAACACGTTAATCTAAACAAAACGTATTGAAAAAAAACTGAAGAAGGATGGAGGGTAATAGAGAGAGAGAGGATGAAGGAGAGAAGTAAGGAGAAGTAGATCTGACAAAACTGACCCGACCCGAATAAGCCAAACCGAACCCGACCCGACACCCGAACTGAAGACATGATTTTGACCCCAAATCCGAATTGACCCGAGCTAACCCGAAACTGACACGACTATTATTATTCAAAACGAGTGGATATCCTAAAAAAAAAAGTTGAAAACAGCGAACCCGAGAATGACCCGAACCCGAAATTATCTGACCCGGCCAGAAGTCAACCCGATTATTATAACCCGGAATTGGCCCGACCCGAAACTGACCCGACACGGTTCAGTCGTTATCCAGGTCTAAGGAGGAGGATGGAGAATACGTAACAGGTTAAATATTAATTAGATGACCTGATGTAGCAGGTGATAAACTTACTTATACTACTCTTGTTTAACTACTCCAATAATACGTATTATTCTCAGATTTATTGAAATTAGTATTATTGTGGGAAGACGTCCTATAGTTGGTATTATTGTCATTAAATAACCCTTAAAAATATAGATATTTCTTTTTTAAAAAAACAGCAAATGATATTTCGTCATATATTATATAGAAAGTATAAATAATAATTTCGACGATACCTTATAATTCTGTTTGGATGATAAAATTATTACTATAATATTTAAATTACGAAATTAAATAAAAACGATTTTTTTTATAATTTTATACCAATATATTTTATAAAATGAGTTATGTTTATACATTAATTACGATATTTAATTAATAAATGCATTAATATAATATTTTAAATTAAATAATGTATTTCGTCGATATAGAAAAAAAAAATTATTCGATTGTTAATCAAATATAACTTTCAATATATAATAGATGAGACAAATAATGACGATTAGATTTTTATTCGATTGTTAATCAAATATAATTTTCAATATATAATAGATGAGACAAATAATGACAATTAGATTTTTATTCGATTGCTTTGTATATAATATATAATTGAAACTGAATTTTTTTATATATATATAATATAATACAGATTGTTTTATTCGATTTTTATACAACTTTGTACAACTTTCAATATATAATATTTTATTCGATTTTTACAGAAATTGAATTTTTAATGAAAATTCAATAATTTATAGAAAAATAATCAAAAAAACCAATTAGATGACGATGCTTTGTTTTTTATTGACCTTCTCTCCTTTCTTCTACCTGTAAATTCACCAAAGAAATTGAAAAAAAAATCAGATTTTTTTAAATTCAATTGACATTACATGAATAAAATCAGAAAATTTAAACTCGTATTGAATGAATGAGAACAAAGTAATCGACTACGGGTTGAAGTTTGAATGAGAAGATGATGGAAAACCGGATGTAATATATAATAGAATGTTGGAAGTAATTGATGGAGAGGAAGTAGAAACAAAGAGACAATCATAATTGAGAGTGCAATTTCCCGAATTTAATAGGGGAATATCGAGATGAAGGAAACCGAGAAGAAGGGGAAGTTAATGTATGACGGAGTATTAATTGAAGGGGGTAGGTGGGGTTAAGCGGATAATCAATGACATGAAGACCAGTGACGGTTGGGGAGTGATTTTCGAGTAATATGTCAATGAACAACAATTAAGGCTACTGTATGTTTTTTCCACAACTTTTTCACAAAATGATGTCTTGGATCAGTGGTTTGCTTATGTGGTACAGTTCTTGGAGTTCGCGGGTTCGAAACCCTGTCGTTGTTGTTTTTTGGAGGACATTTACAATCGCTTTGCATGAATGGATAAATAATTATGAATGGAGGAAGACGACGTACCGCTTATTGACCCACCACAATCAGATCCACCCATTGTAATACCGGAAAATGATGAATTTAAGATGTTTGTATACCGGAAAATGATGAAAATAATACCCAGATATGACCCAGTACAATCCCACAAAATGATGAAAATAATACCCAGATCTGACCCAATATAATACCAGAAAATAATGAATCCATACATGAGAAGAATACTTTCAAATTATTGAGGATTGTCGATTGAAGATCTTATGAATCAACCATAAAATACCAGTATCTTATTAATATATCGGAATGACAATATTACCCAGATCTTACAATCCCCAAAAAATGAATCAACCAGAAAATATCAAAATGAAAATGATCGAGGAGTGTTGGTGATTATATGATTGAAATGAGTGGATTGGTGAGAAAGTTCAAGAAGATAGGAAGTATAAGGTTGGATGTAATGAAATGCAGTGGGTGTGGGGTGTAATGGAGTAAGACACAGAGGATAGGGTATAAATTGGGCTTAATACTCCATATTTGCAATGAGTGGGTTTGGGATCATTATTTTGGATTAAATGTATAATAATGGACTGAAGTGGTGGTGGATTTTTTATTGGACCATAATGATTGGCACATTTTTAATGGGCCATTGGGTCGTTAAATGGTGGTGGTCATCAAGTCGACTGAAGTTAGGTTTCATCAAATGTTGCGGATCGATTTTCGGTTATTAATTCTACTTTTTACGGGTTGGGTTGTCATATTGTCATAAAATCGTTAACTTAAATCGCATTTGCTTCATTTACTTGCGTTCTAAACCTTAACTTTATTTATTATATGTTTTCATGTATTTATAATGTATCAAGTTATCATACTCCGTGTTAAATTCTCTTATGAATTTAGCGTTGACATTATGCAATTAATTTTTTGTGCTTAGTTGATGAATATATGGAAATTATGCGTTGACGATTAATTTAGCGTTGACATTATGCGTTGACGATTATTGTCGTACTATTATTGTCGACGATCATTATAATTCCATCAATCGTCGTTGCTGTCTTTTTCATCTAATAGCGCTCCATCTCTTTTCCCCTCCACACCTAATACATTTACCCCAACTTCATTGTTTGTAGTCTCATTTGTTCCACCTGTCCTCACACCGGTCCAGCAAGCTGCTAAGCTAAGAAGAGTAAGGCGGAAATTGTTGGTAACTCAGACAAAGAGGTCACTCCTTTCCGTTAATATTGGTACTCTCTACCTATGCACTCCCGTCTCACATTTCTCTCCTCTATACAATTAGTTTCTCATGAACATTTGAACATTTTTTCACTTTTTAATATAGGCCAACCGTGCTTTACTACACCTTCCCCCAGTGACGTAACAAACGTACCCTCACCTACTGAGGATCCAGGGGTTGAGCAACCTCAATCTCTTCCCAATCAAACAATAGAAGCTGGAATGGAAAATGAGGCTCACAATTCTCATTTCAAAATTGGGTCTAGTAGTGCTGTCGTGCCAATTATTCCAGTACTTGATGAAGGTTTGTACACACGATGTGCTTATTTGACTAATTGATTTGTTTGAAAGTTCAGTTTCATGCAATCATTGTTGAATTCCAACATCTATTATGTTAGAAGTAACAAACATAACTTATTAGTACTTTTACAACACACAGCGACGACCAAATATTGGGACATTGGTGACCCAGAATTTCAATGTGGAATGTGTGGAGCACTAATGTGGTATAAGGAAAGGATTGGTAAAGGTCGCGGCACGACTAAACCCAGATTCTCTCTATGCTGCTCGAATGGGAAGGTGACATTGCCATATTTAAGCGATCCTCCCGATTTGTTGAAGTCGTTATTACTTCGTGAGCACCGCCTCAGTTCCACATTCATTACAAATATTCGAAAATATAATTGCGCTTGGGCTTGGTCATCTTTGGGCGGCATTATCGATAAAACAGTGAATTATGGTCGAGGTCCGTACACTTTCAGGATGGGCGGGCAAAACGTACATCGAACTGGTAGTTTACTGCCCCCTGAGGAATCAGTTCCTAAGTTTTGTCAGCTATATATTCATGATACAGAGGATGAGGTAAACAACCGGATAAATGTGTTAAGGTAATCACCTCCACTTCTTCTATGTATCCATTTTGAGACATTATCTGATTGTATGATTTATTTAATATCGAACCACCTCCACCATCATTTTATTTTTTACAGTTCTGGCAACGGTAGCGGATTCAATGAGGAGCTTATGTACTTATTGAAGGAGATGATAGATGAACACAATCCCCTTGCGAAGACGTTTCGAAGAGCTAAGGATAGGTTGTCCTCGGATATCGATGGTGACGTAAGTATTAGACTAATTGCACGAAGATGCACTGATGGTAGAACTTACAATCGTCCAACAGCATCAGAGGTTGCTGCTTTGATCGAAGGTGACATAGGCCCAGAGATGGAACAACGTGACGTGATTCCATCACCCCATCTTAATTTTATTTATAGACGAATAATTACTCTTATTTATAATATATAGAATTCCATCACCCCATCTTAATTTTTCGATGCGGGATAATTATACTTTAACTATATAGTCTTAGTCTTAGGAACTTCTCTTTTAAGTCTCAAAAGATTGTAGGTTACGTAGAATTCTATCACAGTATCATCTCATTATAATTTTTCGATATGTGATAATTTTAAGGGAAAATTGATAACTTATACCTTCAATAACTTCATTTTTCAAACTTTATACCTTGGATAATTTTTTTTCAAATTTAATACCTACCTATCTAATTTATTTCATAATGCATACTGTAGACACCCACATTTTGACCGCCAGGTGTCTATAGCAGTTTCCGACAAACACCCGATGATGATCGGACGCAAACGTGCTTTAAATACTCAGAAACTGGCTCAGAATCAATGGCATTTGGCTTGGGCTCATTATGGAGTACATATCTCACAAAACCAACCTCAAAATCAGGCCCAGTGGGTCGTTTCGAGTCAAATAAGACTAATTTGGGTCGATTCCGACACCAAGGGTAAAACCGTCTTTTTACGACCGAGTCAAAACCCGTCAAAATTATTTCCGAGGCACGTGAGTCAACCGTGACACCTCACACGGCTGATTCGAACTCTAATCCTACGAAAAATCAGCTACATAAAATATTAAACAAATCCGTTTAAGGATGGAATTCGATCTCAAGTAGGAATCCTATCCGAAAACCGATTCAGACACCCGACCGAGTGCAAGTACTCGGCCGAGCAGCATATTCCAGCCGTGTTCCCTTTCTTCCTTGACAAGAAAGCGGAATTCTCATGCCTTACAGCTTCCTATATTTCCTATCTCTAACGGTAGTTCAAACTCTCCTAGCCAAGGTCGGGAATTCCCTATAAATAGCCCCTTGCACAACTCAAAACACATTCATTCACATCGACGCTCACTATCAATCAAATATTCATCAATCATCAGAAAATATCACACACACACACACATCGAGAAAACCGATACTACAAACCCGAAGGAAACCGGTCCAAATCCCGACACCCTTCACGCACGTCACGCCCGAGCCGAACCACCACCAACTCACCGACATCCACTCGACGCTCTTGTACCCAAGTCACGTCCCGACGAGCCCCGATCCGAGTAAACTAAAGCATGTAGGTTGAGGGTGTACCAAAACCCGATTTCTCCTTTTTCTTCCCTTCTCCTCCTTCGCGTCTTTTTTTATTTACGGGTCGCGTCGGTCCTTTTATTACGGGTCATTCGTCGCGTTTTTTATTTTTTTTTCTAATATCGATAATATCAAAAAACTATTTTCATATAACAACATTCTTAAAAATATGATATCGATTTTCTATAATCGAATATTGTATCAAAAAGAATTATATTAAGATCTCGACGATATTAAAAATCGTTACATCTTTTTTTTTTCGTTCAAACTTCTTTTTACAAAACCTTTTTTTAATTCATTCCGAATACTCGATATCGATTTCATAATCGAATATCGGGTACGACGAATATCGAAAACATAAATCGAGTACAAATTAATTCATATTTTGTACGCGATTTATCAAAATTAACAATTTCGAACAAAAAAAATAAAAACCGGACAGACCCGCACGCGAGTCGCGCCATGCCCAGGCGACTCGCGCACGGGCCTGAAATCCGAGACGTTTTTTTTAGCTTTTTCGTTCGTTTTATTCTTCTACGAAACGATTTTAAAACTTATATCTTTTCTAAAACTATTCGAAATATTTGATATTAATTTCGTAGTTAATTATCAAATACAACGAATATCGAAAATATTGAATCGAGTACGAATTATGCAATATTCATACGCGGTTTAATAAAAACATCGAGTTTTCGAAAACCGTCTCCAAAAACAGACCGACACGCGACTCGCCGGCAGCCCGGGCGAGCCGCGCGGCCGGCTGCCACGGTGCACCTTTCTCGTCTTTTTATTATTTTTTCGAACTTCGTTTTTTTATACAAAACAGCGTTTTTAGCAATATTTTTCAGATTTCGATTAATATTTATTTTCTCGATCTCGTATATATATTTATTTGCTATATTATTTTTTTACAAATCGATACTAACTCGTTTGTTCATCTTTTGTAGCAAATTCATCTTTTTCATCATTTGTTTTATTATACTAAAACGAATCTCACATGTTAAATTCAACTTTGACGTTAAATTTTTCATGCATTAAACTGACTTAGCAACCCATTCAATTCCTCGCATGTTTAGGAAAACAATGTTTGCATATCATTCATCGTATTACTAACACGCGTATTAAAACGTCATTAGATATCCTAGTAGAGGCCGCTAATGTGCGGGCGGGGTTGGGTGTTCTTAGTGAACTTCCCAACACGTACCCTCACCCCTTACTCAGAACCGTGGTTTCTGGATGTCCGAAACCATTGGCAACGAGAGTCATTCAATATACGATTAACCGCTCAAGTCGGCATCTGTATCGATATGCAAAGGGACGAGCCCAATAAACTCTGACATCGGAAATGGGCCGTATTTTGTATACGGCCCACTACGACATAGAGTGGGCTCGAACGGTTCCGAATAACCATAAAATTCGGTGGCGACTCCAACTTCGATTTAAATTTCAATTTGACCATCTCATATGGAGATTCATTCGCCTCCCCAAACCCGCGCGTGGCCGCGTCGGGGTGGACCTATGTCATGTCCACAATTTGGCGACTCTGCTGGGGATCAGCTGATACGTTACTGACCTTCAGCATCCTCAGGGTGAGACTCGAATAGAAATCGTTTGACTAGTACAATACGCGTTTTAGTTTTACGGTTCATGCATAACCCCATATTTTCCCGGGCCGGTACTGGTGACCGACGTCCCACTATACTATAGATGTAGTCCAAATTGGATATGTCGAAGGTGTCCATTAGCCGATTCGTATGGGTTTTACGGCATGTTCTAAGCTCAACTCGACTTAGGAAGTCCGCCCCGATTCTCGATAGGCTGTGTACACTGGTATAGACCCTTTCAGACTGACCGAGACTTAGAATTAGAGCATACATGACGTCGTTATACTGTTTCCATGACTACGTGCTACCTGATTTACAAGTCTTTTTTTTCAAAAACCGTCATTTTAAAAATTGCATCCTTTTCAAAATATCCAATTTTCAAAACCCGGGACATTTACCGAATTTAGGATCCACGATTTTACTCAAAATAGCCTATTTTTAGCCGGTATTATGCCCATCTCAAAACTCGAAAATATTTTCGAACTTTCAAAACCCTCCCCGGTCCGCTTTTCCGTTTTCTTTTTCGAAAAAAAAAGGTCGGGCTCCTCTCCCCGATTTTACTCGGGCTTTCAAAAAATCAAATTTCAAACCTTCCTCTTCTTAGGACTTCCCGTATTTAGCAGTGTCGGGTCATGTCGTAAGTCGTCGAGTCTTTTAGCGTCGAAACTCCGTCGATCTTATATCACGAGTTTCCTCCCTATCCCAGTCCGCCTTATTAGACTAAGGCCAGGCCCACCTACGTAGGACATACTCCTACAAGGGTCGGCCCGTCTACACAATCGAGTCTAGAAGTCTGGGGAATGTCTCACGTGAACCTCCTTTCGAACAGGGCCCAGTCCACACGGCTGGATCCTAAAGGAGGCCCACCTTTCACAAGTCACCCGTCTAAGTGTCTTTTCCGAGTCAACCTTTTACAAGGCATAGCCCTATAACAAAAGGTCTGTGACCCTTACATCTAAGGGTCACTCGTCCGACACTCGAGTCTTAACCAAATATTTGATCCCACTTGGGGACTACCCTTCATCAGAGCGGTCGATCACGATTGCTCTAAGGGTCATGTCTTACACGTGTCTCACGTACCCCACTTTCGAGCCACTTAGATGCCACACCATCTGAGTCCTATCTGAGTCCTTAGCCTCACTTGGGGGCTATTCTCCGACATAGCGATTAATCACGGTCACTCCGACGATCATACCCTACACATTTGTCTTAGGAGAGTCTAACCCGAGTCAAACATGGTCGCCCCATTTTCGGACTCACCCTCGTGCAGCTTGAGTCTCATCGTCAAGTCCAAGCCAGTGGTCGTTACCTTGTCCAAGTCAACGTTCGAGTATCCCGATCCAAGAATCCTAGTCATTCCAGTCACCCCGGGTCGCGTCTAGTTTGACTCCCTCTCTTGCATTTGCGCAAAACCGAGTTTAGGCGAGTCGTGGCACCTGTCGAAGACCTTACCAAAAAAAAACAACCAACCAAGCATCCGATTCCGGATCTGATTCGAGTCTAAGTCTGAGTCCGAGTCTAGGATACCCTACATCCTCATTTCCAAATCAGAGTCAGAGTCTTTTGCATTCTGTCCTCTTTTTCAAAATTCAATAAAATCAGCTTTTCTATTGCTCATATATACTTTCCTTATGTGTTTCCGAGAACATGATAAACACCATCATACACTGTGAGCACATGCACGTGAACTACAGGCACATCTATAATGACTGCAGGAAATCGAGACCCGTGTTTTCCTTTACCTGTTCCATGTCTGACATAGGAAGCCACAAAACTACACTTAGCAGGAGCGGTATCGAATCCAATGACGAATCTAGGTAGTCTTCTAGTTTGGGTTCAAGACGGGAGGCAAGCCCATTTCCCACAATAAACACCCCTCCGACAAGATCAACCATACCTACCTACGGTGTTAGTCTGACCAACAAAAAACTGGACAAAAAAAAAATCAAAAAGTCCAAGGAAAAAAGCAACAGGCCAAAACAAACAAGCAGGCCATCATAAAAAAAGAGCATCCACGACCAGAACGGTCAACACAAATGAAGATCCCATGACCGGGGCTAAGAGGTCAACCAACAAAAAATATTCAAATGCCCATGACCATGGTCAACGGTCCACTCAAGATCAATACCCATACCATCCAATAAGGGAGAACAATCAAGCTGGTCAACTAACACCACATTTAGCCTTCCCACATTACAACCCTCAAGACCTTCCCGAGGCCCAGGCTAAAGACAGCCCGGAATTTTGAGGATTCAAGCTCCATAGGATACCCCTAACCATTAGGGCCAGACATGGAAACCAGATCCCGCATCATCAAGCATATCCCGATCAAAGTTCGAGCCATTTTACTCGGCTTCCCCTTTACATAACAAAATTCACAATCACCATACAAAGACCCGAGATCAAAACTCGTCAAAGACCCGAGAGCAAAACTCGTCAAATCCCTTACCTAATCATACACAATCCCCGAGAGCAAAACTCGTTAAAATCCCCGAGAGCAAAACTCGTTAAAATCCCCGAGAGCAAAACTCATCAAATCCCCGAGAGCAGAACTCGTTAAAATCCTATCCCAATTCTTTTCATTCAAACCAGTTACCAACCCCAAACACGGGAACTCAACTTGCAGTCGGCATAGAACATGCCCAAAAAAGCTCACACCACCTCTGGGGGCTATCCCGGAGAATGCTCACAGTCACAGGATCAATATCCTAACCATTCTAACCCTTTGATTAAGACATCATTGGGAATGCACCTAGCCTACACCATTGCTATGGCTAGTTACACACAAAGTCCTATTAGACTAGGCACCATAATATATCTTTCAACACTGAACTACGGCATGGTTTGATTTCACTATACGTGAATACGTAGGCAGCCTTTCAACAGAGGCACAACCACCCACATTGACACACATTCAAAAAGCGCCATCATTCCGGTCACGACACCGTCATGTTCTTAATAGCTAGCTTTGTCGTCCTGGGGGCTTCTTTTAGGAAGAAAGCCTCCATCCACTCACAAAATCCAGATAAAATTCAAAAAATCTAGCCTCCTTTCTATAGTGTGTCCTAGTACTCGGCTCAGTCGAAGACAAGAATCTGTCAGGACTCGAGGCAATACCCACTTTGGAAATGTACCCTAAAATCAAAACTTCAGGAGAGCACTAGACTACAACAGTCTCATTATAGACTACTGCAACCCCGTATAGCATATCTATCCCACTTCGATGTTCGACCATGTTGCCACTCGTCTAGGCTACGGAATAGCGCAACTTAAGAGTCTTGTTAGGTGGCCCACCCCCCTACCGAGTCACCGGCCAACCCCTCGAGAGTCCAGTCGTGTCTGTCAACTCGTCCGGTCACGCCCAGCGTCGAGTCTGTCGATAGGTCTCTCCCTTCAAATTCTCATTTTTTAAAATTTGCAAAACTTAGCCATTTGAGAAAACCCTTTTCGACAAGGTCAAATTTCGGTCTATTTAAATTGCAAATTTCTTTTCTACCCATTTCAGTTTTGAAAACCTATTTCCTAGCACGTGAGCTGCTTTCAGGATTTCGATTTCAAAACTAAGCAAAAATCATTTTTATTCCCCAGCGCGAGTCATATTTGTTTCACCTACATGTTGCATGCAAAATTTTATGTAACTTATACAGGTACAATTCAAGACCGCGCAATTCACATAACTCCCCAGCGGCATACACTTATACGACAAGTCGATTCCCCACGGAGTTATCATCATCAACTCAGGTACATTTCTAGTCTCCGGCCGGCAGGCCCTCCACGCAGGTCTAATGGACCTTAAACGACCCGACCGGAAGTCTGCCAGGTCTTAATCTTTGATTTGCTTGGTAGCTACTCTGACTTTCGCCTTGTCCAAGCCTCAGTCAGAGTGGGGGCTCTGTAGACACCCACATTTTGACCGCCAGGTGTCTATAGCAGTTCCCGACAAACACCCGATGATGATCGGAAGCAAACGTGCTTTAAATACTCAGAAACGGGCTCAGAATCAATGGCATTTGGCTTGGGCTCACTATGGAGTACATATCTCACAAAACCAACCTCAAAATCAGGCCCAGTGGGTCGTTTCGAGTCAAAAAAGACTAATTTGGGTCGATTCCGACACCAGGGGTAAAACCGTCTTTTTACGACCGAGTCAAAACCCGTCAAAATTATTTCCGAGGCACGTGAGTCAACCGTGACACCTCACACAGCTGATTCGAACTCTAATCCTACGAAAAATCAGCTACATAAAATATTAAACAAATCTGTTTAAGGATGGAATTCGATCTCAAGTAGGAATCCTATCCGAAAACCGATTCAGACACCCGACCGAGTGCAAGTACTCGGCCGAGCAGCATATTCCAGCCGTGTTCCCTTTCTTCCTTGACAAGAAAGCGGAATTCTCATGCCTTTCAGCTTCCTATATTTCCTATCTCTAACGGTAGTTCAAACTCTCCTAGCCAAGGTCGTGAATTCCCTATAAATAGCCCCTTGCACAACTCAAAACACATTCATTCACATCGACGCTCACTATCAATCAAATATTCATCAATCATCAGAAAATATCACACACACACACATCGAGAAAACCGATACTACAAACCCGAAGGAAACCGGTCCAAATCCCGACACCCTTCACGCACGTCACGCCCGAGCCGAACCACCATCAACTCACCGACATCCACTCGACGCTCTTGTGCCCAAGTCACGTCCCAACGAGCCCCGATCCGAGTAAACTAAAGCATGTAGGTTGAGGTTGTACCAAAACCCGATTTCTCCTTTTTCTTCCCTTCTCCTCCTTCGCGTCTTTTTTTATTTACGGGTCGCGTCGGTCCTTTTATTACGGGTCATTCGTCGCGTTTTTTTATTTTTTTTTTCTAATATCGATAATATCAAAAAACTATTTTCATATAACAACATTCTTAAAAATATGATATCGATTTTCTATAATCGAATATTGTATCAAAAAGAATTATATTAAGATCTCGACGATATTAAAAATCGTTACATCTTTTTTTTTTCGTTCAAACTTCTTTTTACAAAACCTTTTTTTAATTCATTCCGAATACTCGATATCGATTTCATAATCGAATATCGGGTACGACGAATATCGAAAACATAAATCGAGTACAAATTAATTCATATTTTGTACGCGATTTATCAAAATTAACAATTTCGAACAAAAAAGTAAAAACCGGACAGACCCGCACGCGAGTCGCGCCATGCCCAGGCGACTCGCGCACGGGCCTGAAATCCGAGACGTTTTTTTTAGCTTTTTTGTTCGTTTTATTCTTCTACGAAACGATTTTAAAACTTATATCTTTTCTAAAACTATTCGAAATATTTGATATTAATTTCGTAGTTAATTATCAAATACAACGAATATCGAAAATATTGAATCGAGTACGAATTATGCAATATTCATACGCGGTTTAATAAAAACATCGAGTTTTCGAAAACCGTCTCCAAAAACAGACCGACATGCGACTCGCCGGCAGCCCGGGCGAGCCGCGCGGCCGGCTGCCACGGTGCACCTTTCTCGTCTTTTTATTATTTTTTCGAACTTCGTTTTTTTATACAAAACAGCGTTTTTAGCAATATTTTTCAGATTTCGATTAATATTTATTTTCTCGATCTCGTATATATATTTATTTGCTATATTATTTTTTTACAAATCGATACTAACTCGTTTGTTCATCTTTTGTAGCAAATTCATCTTTTTCATCATTTGTTTTATTATACTAAAACGAATCTCACATGTTAAATTCAACTTTGACGTTAAATTTTTCATGCATTAAACTGACTTAGCAACCCATTCAATTCCTCGCGTGTTTAGGAAAACAATGTTTGCAACTTTGCATATCATTCATCGTATTACTAACACGCGTATTAAAACGTCATTCGATATCCTAGTAGAGGCCGCTAATGTGCGGACGGGGTTGGGTGTTCTTAGTGAACTTCCCAACACGTACCCTCACCCCTTACTCAGAACCGTGGTTTTTGGATGTCCGAAACCATTGGCAACGAGAGTCATTCAATATACGATTAACCGCTCAAGTCGGCATTTGTATCGATATGCAAAGGGACGAGCCCAATAAACTCTGACATCGGAACTGGGCCGTATTTTGTATACGGCCCACTACGACATAGAGTGGGCTCGAACGGTTCCGAATAACCATAAAATTTGGTGGCGACTCCAACTTCGATTTAAATTTCAATTTGACCATCTCATATGGAGATTCATTCGCCTCCCCAAACCCGCGCGTGGCCGCGTCGGGGTGGACCTATGTCATGTCCACACATACCTTCATTCAAATTCTGTCACAAAACTAACGGGCTATTACTAATTGACCATTTTGCCCTTATTTTAGTAACATTGGGCGACTACTATAACATAAGTAGGAGTAGAGCAGGCATTTCGGGCCGGGCCGCCGCCGCCGGCCCGAGCCGGCACGAGATTTGGCACGACCGGCCCGGCACGAGGGCAAATTCGGGCCTGGCACGGGCACGGCCCGTCGGGCCTCGGGTCGGGCCTCGGCGAGGAAAAGGCTGAAAAGCCCGTGCCAGGCACGGGCACGACGGGCCCGATCCGGCACGGCCCGCTGACAGGCACGCGGGCTGGCCCGACCAGGCACGACCGACCCGGGCACGGCGGGCCCGAGGCACGGCACGGCCCGGCACGGCACGGCCTCAACGGCTCTCTGCTCTGCTGGCCTGCTGCTCTGCCTCTTCCCTTTTCCAAATTCCAACGGCTCCTTCCTCCAACACTCTCCAACGGCTCCTTCAATCCTTCCCATTCCTCTATATTTTTTTTTTCATTTCTTTTCCTATAAATTACCCACTTTCATCCATCTTCATTTCACAAATCATTCTATTCTTCTTCTAATCTTATAATCATTCTTATCAATTTTTTGAAAATTTCAATACTCTATAAGTATACATTTCTAAATTCTAATCGTCTAATCTTATAAAATTATTACTAATATATATATAAAAATTATTAATTATAAAAATTATTACTAATCTTATAAATAATATATAAATAATATTATAATCTTAATATAACAAGTATTATATATTCGGGTCGCACACAAACGCGTCTTGTTTTTGCTGGAAAAAATATGAAATAGATTGAGGCACGACCCGAAACCCGAAAACCGGCACGAAAACCGAAACACGGGCACGAGCACGAAACTAGCACGACGGGCCGGGCACGACCGGGCACGAGACCCGGCCCGAGCACGGCACGACCGGGCCCGGGCCTCGGGCCGTGCCTCGGCGGCATGGTCGGCTAGAGCTCCGTGCCGGGCACGGCACGAGCCCGGGTCTAGGCACGACCGGGCCGGCCCACCCAGGCACGAAGCCCGCCGGGCACGGCACGAAGCCCGGCCCGGCCCGACTAACTGCCAGCTCTAAGTAGGAGTGAGCAAAACCGAGTACCTACACCGGTTCGGTTACCCGGTTTTTAAAAACCATTTTTTTCCTGAACCGAAACCAACCCGGCTTGAATCGGGTTCCCGTTTTTTTGTCCAAATTGTAAACCGAAATCGATCCGATTTTTATGACCCGGTTTTTTAAAAATATGGTTATCTTTGTTATAAATCGGTTTTTGAACCGGTTTCCGAATCAGTTTTTAACCCGATTTCACTAATTTGCATATCAATTTTTACGTTGAATAAGGATATAAACGTAAAAGGATAAACAAACTTTGCGACTTAAAACTAAAGTATCACGGAATCCGTTAGTTTTTTGACGGAATTTGGATTAAGGTATGCATTATGAAATAAATTGAATAAGTATATATAAGTTTTGAAAAAAAATTGTCTGAGGTATAAAATTTGAAAAATGAAGTTATTGAAGGTAGAAGTTATCGATTTTCCCTAATTTTAATTTTACTTTATTTGTAGTCTTATTAAGAACTTTAATTTTTTAAGTTTTTGTTGACATCTAAGGATGAACGATTAATCTTATTTATAATATAGAATTTCATCACCTCATCATATTATTATAGTCATTATAGTCTCAAGAGTTTTTAAAAACTTAAAAGAGAGGGAGTATAATTTTTCAATGTGCATAATTTACTTAAGTATATAGTCTTAAGAGTTTTTTAAGACTCAAAAGATTTTGATTGATATCATATCATCTAAGAACAAATAATTAGTCTTATTTATAATATAGAAATTCATCATCTTATTATAATTTGTCGATGTGGTATAATTTAACTAAAATTTGTTGTCTTATTTACAATATAGAATCATCACCGTACCTTATTTTAAATATTTCGATGTGGGATAAATTTAACGAAATTTATAACCTCATCATAATTTTTCGATGTGGGAGAATTACTTAAAGTTGTTTGATGTCTAAGGAAGAATTATTAAGAATTATTATTAGTCTTATTTACAATATAAAATTTTATTACCTTATTGTAATTTTTTTTACTTAAGTGTATAGTCTTAAGAACTTTTTTCCGAATGTGGAATAGTTTTACTTAAGTTTATAGTCTTAATATATTTTTAAGACTCAAAAAGATTTTTGGTTAATATCTAAGAGCACATGATTATCTTATTTATAATATAAAGTTTCATCACCTAATTATAATTTTTCGATGTAAGATTATTTTTACTTAAGTTTAATTTGTAGTCTTATTAAAAGACTTTTTAAGACTTAAAAGTTTTTTTTTATTGATATTTAAGAACGAATGATTAGTCTTATTTATAATATAGAATTCGTCAATTTATCATAATTTTCGATATGGGATAATTTATTTAAGTTTATAGTCTTTCATCACCTCGTAATAATTTTTCGATGTGAGATAATTTACTTAAGCTTATAGTCTTTAGAGCTCTTTTTAAAACGAAAAAAATATATCATACTTCGACATTACTCTTGATTATAATATAAAATTTCATCACCTCACTATAGTTTTTCAATGTGGGATGATTTTAAGTTTGTAGTCTTATATATTAAAAGACTTTATAATACTCAAAAAAAATTTAGTCGATATTTAAAACTGAATGATTACTCTTTTTTACTTAAGTTTGTAGTCTTATTAAGAGACTTTTTAAGACTTAAATATTTTTTTATTGATATTTAAGAACGAATTATTAGTCTTATTTATAATATAATTCATCAACTTATCATAACTTTTCGATGTGGGATAATTTATAGTTTATAGTCTTCCATTAGTTCTTCGTCAATTTTTTTCCGATGTAAGATAATTTACTTAAGCTTATAGTCTTAAGAGCTATTTTAAAACTAAAAAAAGTACATCATACATTACTCTTGATTATAATACGAACTATGAATTTCATCACCTCACTATAGTTTTTCAATGTGGGTTGATTTTAAGTTTGTAGTCTTATATATTAAAAGTTTTATTCTAAGACTCAAAAGTTTTTTTGTTGATATTTATAACCGAATGATTACTATTATTTATAATATTGTAGACACCCACATTTGGCTGTTAGGTGTCTATAGCAGTTTCCAAAAAACATCCGATGATGATCGGACGCAAACATGCTTTAATATACTCGAATATGGGCTCGAAATCATTAGCATTTGGCTTGGGCTTGTTACGGAGTACAAATCTCACAAAGCCAACCTCAAATTCAGGCCCAGTGGGTCATCATTTCCAATCAAATAAGACTAATTTGGGTGAAAACCGTCACCAAGGGCAAAACCGTCTTTTAGCGGCCGAGTCAAACCCCGGTCAAGGACGTTTCTGACGTAAATATCTGCTGCGTCACATCGGAAATCCGACTTGAAGTCCAATACTACAAAAATCAGCCACAAAAAATAATAAACAAATCCGTCCGAGATAGAGTTTGATCTCTAAAAGGAGCCTCTTACCCGAGTTAGACCCACTCGATCGAGTGGATCAGCCCACTCGGTCGAGTAGGCTCACAAATCCGCACAAAACCGGGTTTAGACCAGGCACTCGATCGAGTACTAGGCGCACTCGGTCGAGTGACTCATCTTCCAGCCGGGAAAGGAGTTCTCTTCCACTCAACAACGGAATCCTATTTCCTCTCAAATTGCGTGCTTTTCCTATCCAAAGCGGTGTTTCTTCTCACCCAAGCAAAGCCATCTTTCCTAGCCAAGGTCGGAAACTTCCCCTATAAATAGACCTCCTTGCACAACACAAAAGACACAATTACAACATCTACCACATCAACAGTTACAACAACAATCAACATCCTAGGCGATAACATCCCATACAATCCCGTTCCTCTAAAAATTCCGTAGGAAACCCGAGATCAAAACTCGTCAGAGACCCGAGAGCAAAACTCGTCAAATCACCTCCCAATTATAAACCACCATAACTCTTCCTATATCATCTCGACGCTCCCGTGCCTAAGCCACAACTAGACGAGCCCCTTCCGAGAATACAAAGCATGTAGGTTGAGGGTGTAAATTCAAATCCCGTCTCCTCCTTTCTCTCTCTCTCTCTCTCTCTCTCTCTCTCTCTCTCTCTCTCTCTCTCTCTCTCTCTCGTTTTTTTTTTCCTTTGTGTCGTCCGTCCATCGAGTCGTCGTCACGTTTCTTTCTAATACCGATATTATCGCAACTATCTAATTTCTATATACAAAATGGTCATTCTTAAAATACGATACCGACTCTATAGTCGAATATCGTATCTACAAGAATCAAATTAATCTCGTTGATGCTAAGATAATCGTCACATAGTCCTAAAAACAAAATACGACGATTTCAACGCGGAGAGAATCTACATTGTTTTTTTCGATTCTCAAACAATTTACAAAACATCTTTTCTAAAAAATCGCTTCGAATGTTCGATATTGATTCCATAATCAAGTGTCGAATATGACGAGTATCTCAAATTCAAGTCGAGTAAAAATTGCATTATGCTTTTACGCGGCTTGACCAAATTGTCGATCTTTTCAAAAACAATTTCGAGAGTAAAACAAACCGGACAGCAGTCCGTACAGGGGGCACTCGATCGAGTGCCTAGCCCACTCGATCGAGTGGCACCCCAAAACCCGAGACAAAAGCCTTTTTTCGAGACCACTCGGCCGAGTCCCGCAATGACTCGATCGAGTGGCTCCTGATTTAGCAAAACAGCGAGCTTTTCAGCATGTTTCGAGTCTCGATAATATTTTTTATGACTTCGGTCAACACGTGTCAAGTCTATCAGGTGATTCATCTTTTCAAAATCATGCATCGCATCTTATTTACACCGTTTATTCAATTTGCAAACCGTTACTAACCCGTTTGTTCTTTGTCTTTGTATCTTATTATTCGTTGTTTGTTTTATTATACTAAAATGGACATCGCATGCTAAATACAACTTTGACGTTAATTTTAGATGCATTAAATCGACATAGCAACTTATTCAAATCTTGCATGTTTAGTCAAAACGTTGTTTGCATATCATCTCATCGTATTACTAACGCGCATATTTCAAAATCAAACGATATCTTAGTAGAGGCCGCTAATGTGCGGGCGGGGTTGGGTGTTCTTTGTGAACTTCCCAACACATACCCTCACCCCTTACGAACCCAATAAACCCTGACATCGGAAATGGGCCGTATTTTGTACACGGCCCACTACGACATAGAGTGGGATCGAACGGGCCCGAACTCCCACAAAGTTCGGTGGCGACTCCACTTCGATTTAAATTTCAATTCGATTTATCTCATATGGAGATTCATTCGCCTCCCGAAACCCGCGCGTGGCCGCGTCGGGGTGGACCTATGTCATGTCCACAAATATAAAGTTTCATCACCCCATCATAATTTTTCGATGTGGGATAATTTAAAAGTTTTTCTTGGTCGATATCTAAAACCGAATGATTACTCTTATTTATAATATAAAATTTCGTCACCTCTTAAGAACTCTTTTTGAGATTCAAAAGAATTTTTGTAGATATCAAAGAACGAATGATTACTCTTATTTATAATATAGAATTTAATCATCATATTATAATTTGTCGATGTGGGATAATTTTACAACTATTATATGTAATAAATTCATCACATAATGTGAAACAAATAATATGAAATTTATACTCTAATGATGAAAGCATTTTTTACCGCGAATCTAATTATTTCATTTTTATAATTTATTTTACGATAATGTTTTTAAAAAAAAATGAACTCTAAAGGTTTTACCTCAGAATTGTAAAACATCACATTAATATAATAAATTAAATATGTATTATAATAATTAAAAGATTCTCTAATTGATTTATTATTATTATTATTATTATTATTATTTATGATACTTTCCTAATTTGAGGTTTGATGAAACGGACCAATGAGATCGCTCGAAAAAAACCTAATATATATATATATATATATATATATATATATATATATATATATATATATATATATATATATATATTCAATACTTAAATTCAAATAAGTTTTATTTATTATCTAATACTAAAACAAATGGAAGTATTATTTATCATATCCTCTTTTAATATGGATAATGTTTAGGGTTATTTAATAACAATAATACCAACTATAGGACTTCTTCCAAAAATAATATCAATTTCAATAAATTTGAAAATAATAGGGTTATTTCATAACAATAATACCAACTATGGGGGTGCTTCTTATATTAATACCAACTATACGTAATCCCGTTTTAATATGAACTATCCCCTTATTAATCTCTCTTTAGAACAAGTTACCGGCTACCTGATGAACCGGTTTCCTTTTCCTTTTAATTTCTTTTTGAATTAAAGTCCCCCTCCCACCATACTCTGTACACTTCCTCTCTCGTTACTACGTACTCTTCTCTCGCCATTGTTGAACTCGACATCTCCTCTCGCCATTGTTTTTCTTAAATTTTTTGAAATTGTGGTAAATAGATTGGAGTATTTGACGTTTGCAAAAAAATTCTGACATTTGAAGGATACGAATTAGAGAAGGACCAGATGAATAACCACATCTCATTGTGTGAACGAGGGTTTTGAAGGTCGATAATGAATGACGACTTTTAATTTGATGAATATAAAGGGGAAGAAGAAGAAGAGGCGCACCAAAACCTAGCAGGTCACAATTACCGGTTTTATAGGTAAAAAAGGCATTGGTTATAAAGAGAGATTAATGAGAGGATAGTTCATATTAAAACGGGATTACGTATAGTTGGTATTAATATAAGAAGCACCCCCATAGTTGATATTATTGTTATGAAATAATGTATTATTGGAGTAGTTAAACAAGAGTAGTATAAGTGACTTTATAACCTGTCATATCAGGTCACCTAATTAATATTTAACCTGCTACCGATCCTCCATCCTCCTACTTAGACCTGGATAACGGGCGTGTTGGGTTCGCTTCGGGTCGGCCCACTTTCGGGTTATAATAATCGGGTTGACTTCGGGTCGGGTCAGATACTTTTGTGTTCGAGTCATTCTCGGGTTTGTCAACTTTTTTAGGGATATCGACTCGTTTTCTATAATAATAGTCGGGTCAGTTTTGAGTTAGCTCGGGTCAATTCGAATTACTGGTCAAAATCAAGCCTTCAATTCGGGTGTCGGGTTGGGTTCAGTTTGGCTTATGCGGGTCGGGTCAGTTTTGTCAGGTCTACTCCTCCTTAGTTCTTTCCATTACCCTTCATCCTTCTTCAGTTTTTTTCTATACGTTTCGTTTAGATTAACGTGTTGATTTTGGGGTAGAATTGTGTTGTTAGCTAGATTTGGTAAGGTTGAAGACTTGAAGGAAGAGGAAGACAGAGGACATGAATGACGCTTAATGCCCCGTACACTCAGTAAGTGAAAAGGAGTGAATTAATGTGAAATGAATTAAAGGCGAAAAAGGAAGGTGAACGGGTTATACCGCTTACTAGTCATCTATACTACTCTGGTTTAACTACTCAAAAAATACGTATTATTCTCTGATTTATTAAAATTGGAATTATTTTCGGAAGACGCTCTATAGTTGGTATTATCGGCGTTAAATAAAATTAAAGGTGAAAAAGGAAGGTGAAAGGGTTCTACAGGTAACCGGTCACCTATAGTACTCTTGTTTAACTACTCCAATAATACGTATTATTCTCAGATTTATTAAAATTGATATTATTTTGGGAAGACGCCCTATAGTTGATATTATTGTTGTTAAATAACCCTAAGGTTTAAATTCTCAGTGTTTTAAAAAATTGGATTTCCACAAAAAAACTTCTTCTAATAATATATACTAGATGTAAAGCCCGTGCGATGCACGGACCACTTTTTAGTGACGTTGATAAGGATAACAAGTTGAATGATTGCATAAATTTGTGAAACTGTACAACAGTAGAGAGTCGGTCGAGGTTAAGAGTATGCTTAATAGTAAAGAAATATTATCCATATACCTAAATATGTTTCAAGTAATCAGAGATAATATATACGATAAAGATCAAATTAAATTATAGGAATTATATATGGTGCGTTGTAATTAGAATAAAAGACTAATTAAAGTTCCTCGCACATAAATATACGTAGATATAAATATTCATTGGGTAAAATGGGAACATATTACAGTCAACAACGATGAAACATGTGATAAAAAACAATTTTATCATCATCAACGCACAAGTTATTATAATGAACTAGTTTTGTACCCGTGCAATGCACGGACTTGTTTAATTATCACCTAATTGTGTGTACATTAAATTTATATTGTTATTTCATACGGAGAATTATAATTTTTAGATAGAAATTTGGGGTTTCGCAAAGATATGTGAGATATATTTTAATCAAATGGGAACATCTTTGTGAATCGGAGGGAGTACACGACTTCCCTAAATAGATTTTATTTGTATGAACAATAATGTCTTTTTAATTTTAATTTCTCTTTTCTAAAGTACTTAATTTTAAACATTCATTTGCGAAGAACAGTGTAATGGAATAAAATTGAGCAATATACTACAAAATATGGAATTGGTTAAATCAAAATTTGAACTTGTAGACATATAAAAATTAAAAATTATAAGAAATTCAACTAACTTTAATTTGAAACAAATGAAGTAATACCTAGAGATAAATGAAGTTTAAATAATAATATGTCAAAACTTTTTTTTTCTTAGAGAACGATGCTAATTTGTTACTATTAGCAAACATTCATTTGCGAAGAACAGTGTAATGGAATAAAATTGAGCAATATACTACAAAATATGGAACTGGTTAAATCAAAATTTGAACTTGTAGACATATAAAAATTAAAAATTATAAGAAATTCAACTAACTTTAATTTGAAACAAATGAAGTAATACCTAGAGATAAATGAAGTTTAAATAATAATATGTCAAAACTTTTTTTTTCTTAGAGAACGATGCTAATTTGTTACTATTAGCCTACTTATTTGTTCAACGAATTTGAATGTTTCAATTTCTCCTCTTTATATCGTTACAATCATGTGTCTACTCACGCTAGTTAGAGAAACGTTTTTAATGTGATTTATCGCAACTATTCACCATTAACTAAAAAATAAAATCACTTTCACAAACTCGAACTAAGTTATTAGCTTATATCAATATATAGTTAAAAAAAACGAATTAAAATTTTGTATTATTAATCTCAAAAGATCAATAATTGATAATTACAGTATAAACAATTTTAAGTGCGTTGATGCTAAATAGAAAAAAAACACTTCATAATAAAATAATATCTTTTCAAGGAAAGTGTACGTCCACAAAAGGACATCAAACATTTGTAATTTACGGCATATAATGAGATATTAATGAAATGGAGAAGTATAAAAAAGAAGTTAATAATGTTTTTTTTTATGATCTTTAGATATTTTTCATATGGCTTATTTATGCTACAAATATTAAGTGGAAGAATAAGGGATGAAGAAAGCTGCCATGTGTCAAACAATGATGGATGACGTTGATGACGTGGCTCGATGATATTCACTTTGAAATAAATATTGTAAGAGAATGTAAAAAGGTTTGCCTTTTTATTATATATATAGATAGATGTTGAGCTTAAAGTAACTATGCATACCTTTGCTTATTTATAATAGTACAATTATAGATGCATTTGAAATGATAGTAAAGTTCAAAATTACGACGTCATATTTATAATTGTAGTCTTGTAGATACTCTGTTCACCACGTTAGAATATTAAGACCATGCGATGTGGTTGATAATTTTACTTTCTTAAATTTTTTGTTGATATCTATGGACGAACAATTACTCTTATTTATAATATACACCTTCTTATAATTTTCTTCTTATAATTTTTCGATGTGGGTTAATTTTTTGGTTGATATCTAGGATAATAATAATAATAATAACTTTATTTTTTATTATTAATTTTAATTTGATATTTTTAGAATTTCTAAAGAATTGGAGTATAAGATTTTTGATTTATAGTCTTAAAAATTCTTTTTAAATTCATTTTATGACTCAAAAGATTTTTTTATTAATATTTAATAAAGAATTATAACTCTTATTTATATAATAGAAATCTATGACCTCATTATAATTTTTCGATGTGCGATAATTTTATTTAACTTTATAGTCTAAAGAGATTTTTTAATACTCGAAAGATTTTTGGTTAATATCTAAAAATGAATGATTATTACCATGCCCGTCTGATGGGCAGCGCAATAGGCGCATTTGCACTGGGCCTCCAATTTTTGAGGGCCTCAATTTAGAAGAATGTTTGTGAGGAGTCTTATACGAAAAGATGGTAGAAAGAAACAAAGAAATGTACTTAGTGCAGCGGTAAACTACTAGTGACATGATAGAACAACCTGGGTTCAAATCCCACAAGGAGCAGTTTTTTATTTTTTTTATTCTTTTCCCATTTTATCATATCCTCATTCTGTCCAAAACTTAAAACTTCCATATACCTTATTACTCAGTAACTTTTATTAACAAAATAAATTAAATTACTTTCATACATTAACTTTTTTTTAATATAATTATTTCAATCTTTACTCTTATATTCTCTAGAATGTTTTTCTTTTTAAATTTCTATCTTAGTTTTGTAATATTTTTATTTATTATTCTGTGATAGATACGATATTTGTTGTTATTAAAAAGAAATACTCCGTTAATGATTACATAATTTCATTAGTGTTATATATATTTATAAACATCTAACTAAATCTCGTGTTAAATATCCTTTTTGTAAAGTATTTTGAATTTATTTGAAAATGACACAAAATTGTTGGAAATAATATATTGGTTAGATTAATAAAATTTTGGTAACAAATTCCGACCACTTCTTAAAAAGGGCCTCATTGTTTGAGTCTTGCTCCAGGCCTCTCTTATCTTTGAGACGGCCCTGATTATTACTCTTATTTATATAATAAAATTCTATCACATTATATTATAATTTTTCAATGTGAGACAATTTAACTTAAGTTTATATTCATAAGATCGTTTTTTTAAGACTGGAAAGTTATTTAGTTGATATCTAAGAACGAATGATTGTTCTTATTTATAATACAGAATTTAATTACCCATCATAATTTTTCGATGTGGATAATTTTTACTCTCTCCGATTTTTTATTATCTTCCCTATTTTCTTATTGGGCTGAAACACTCTTTCTTCTTTATTTCTATTTTGGACCATCAACATGTGGTTTAGAATCACCCTCACATTTCTCTCTCTTTCTTCTTTTATTTTGAACCACACATTCCTATACCCTTATTTTCTTCCCCAAAACCAAAGGGGAAGATAATAAAAAATCGGAGGGAGTACTTTATAATCTTAGAAATTTTTTTAAGATTCAAAAGATTGTTTGTTAATATCTAAAAACAAATTATTACTCTTATTTATAATGAAGTAATATAAAATTTATCGCCTTATTATAATTTTGAGGTCCAACTTTTGTTGTCGAGGTAATAATCGTCGATTTATATAGTGATAATTTTTTAATCTTAAATGGAGTAGGATTGTTTTTTTTCTATACATGAATTATTATAATTTTTCGATGAGAGGATTTTTTACTTAAGTTTATAATCTTATGAGGTTCAACTTTTGTGGTCTTATGAGGTGATAATTATATTATAATTTTTCAATGTGAAACAATTTAACTTACGTTTATATTCATAAGATCGTTTTTTTAAGACTCAAAAGATTTTTAGTTGATATCTAAGAACGAATGATTGCTCTTATTTATAATACAGAATTTAATTAGATTATTTGTTAATATTTAAAAACAAATTATTACTCTTATTTATAATGAAGTAATATAGAATTCATCGCCTATTATAATTTTTCGATGAGAAGATTTTTTTAATTAAGTTTATAATCTTATGAGGTCCAACTTTTGTTGTCTTATGAGGTAATAATTGTCGGTTTATATAGTGATAATTTTTAATATTAAATGGGGTAAGATTGTTTTTTTTCTATACATGAATTATTATAATTTTTCGATGAGGGGATTTTTTTATAATCTTATGAGGTTCAATTTTGTGGTCTTATGAGGTGATAATCGTCCGTTTATATAGTGATAATTTTTTAATCTTAAATGGGGTAGGATTATTTTTTTCTATACAAATTCATATGTTTTTTTTATCTAAATCTCAACAAAATCGAGTCTGAGTTGGAGTAGGATTTTTTTAATATACAATTTTTTATATTATTTATTAACATTAAAAATTAAAATATTATTTACATTATTTTTCACTAAAAATTCCGACCAATCATATCGCTCGAAAAGTTTCTGCTTTACTAATATATATTGATTGATTAGTGTCACAATAAACAACAAAATATTATAACGATCATTGATAATAAAATTACTAACGATTTATAAAACAATATCGAACAGCTGTAAAATATTTATAAGGTACACGATTTATAATTATAATTTTAGCAAATAATACATAGCTAAAAATTAGAAAATCGAAGATAAAAAATCTACTACATACTACTACTCACATTGTTTTTTTTTTGGCGTGTCCCCGTATCTTGAAAAAATCTGAACGCTGTATCCCGTGTCCGATACGTGTCCGTATCAGTGCAACCTAGGTCGGGACTCGGGACAAGAAAGAGCAGGTCGTCATTTTTATCTCTCAACTAGTCTCCTCTAAAACCCTAATGCATAAATATCAGTCTTTGTTTATTTTTTTTCCCTCTCCTACCTCATCGCGATTTACTGACTGATTGATTGCACTTCATCAATGGCGGCTGACTCAGTTCAACGCCTGGCTTCACTAGCCGACTCCGTCACTACCTCCTCCACTAATCTCCGCATCAGCATCTTCCGTCACCAGATCCCCGACATTCTCCGCCATTCCGGTACGCTTCCTTCTCTTTACTTGCATTTGTTTACTTGAACGTTCTTTGCAGTATATTACTGACTGTGCTGTGGATGTGTGAGCGAGCTACCACATGCGCTGTCCTGTCCCTGTCCCTGTCCCTGTCCCTGTCGATCTTCTGCGGTCGTCATTTTGTCTCAGCGTCCTGCAGAGCTTGCATTTTGTTGCATCTTCAACGAATCATGTAAAGCGTGTTTCCTGCATCTTTAAAATATAGCCTTTCGAACCTACCTCTCTGCCGGACCGATTCTATCCCTAAGGGCATACTTATTACTACCTACTTGCACGATACACCTCGCTCAAAATTAGGCCAAAGTAGAGAGTGATAAGCGTCCAGTTGAATTCCTCTCCTCCTTTATAGAGTAACTCTAATCCTCATTTCCACCACCTCGTCATGCTTCCTACCATCACAACCACCAGTCTCCTCCACTTTCTAGTATTTACCCTGTTAATTACCCCTCCAATTTGAACTAAGCCTCCACTTTCTGGTTTAATTACTCGATTCATTTCCGTCTCGCTCAATTAGTTCTGCAATTCCAAGTGAGCCCATAGACGTCAATCTTTATTGTCTATTGACTAGCGTTGATGCCCCCGCAGGAATTGCCTGGTTGTGTGAATGACCTAGTTTATAAACAAGTTATATGATCCACATGTTAAGAAGGTTAGCTAGTCTGCCATTGATCAAACACTTCATTAGTGAATGAGAATAGATGAAATCACTGTTTTATGAATTATCCAGCGGTGAGGGGTTTTGTTTTGAATTAATCAATACTTTAGTTGATCACGAATTGCGGTAGAGTGACCAGAATAGAACTTTTGTCATTTGGTAGGGTAACAACAACTGCTGATTTTTTTGGTTTCATCAACGTGTTGCCAACTTGCCACGTGTTTGACTGGGAGTTTTGATTTTTCAACTTTATCTTTGTTCTAGCCTGTCTCGCTACTGAGTAATATCATTCGGATTGTAAACATCTCATGATACTTGTTATGAAGATAAGTGGTTGATAGATAGGCTGCGTCATTTTTATTTGATTATTTATTGAACAAAAATGAGTGTTCAGTTAAAGACTTTGCCAAAAATGGTATCTTTCAATATTGTGCCATACAGTATTAATACTGTCATAGACAAGTTGGTTTGTGTCAGGTCCGTAGACCGTATATGTAATAGTCAATACACAAATTATTGGTTTGTAGTTTTTTTGATATGCTTTACTTCCTCCCATTTATTTAGATTATACCATATTGAATTTGCTCAAATTTTTAAAAGAACACTACTAAATGGGGGGCAAGTAGAATGGTTAGTGGAGGCGAGGACAATTAAAAAAGAGTATAAAGGGATAGGCCTTGTTTTTTTGGACTTCTTTTCAGAGTTGAGTTTAGCTTACTTCACCTCAGTTTAGTTCCACCTCATGAGGTTCATTTTGTCAACAGTTGAGCCCATTTCATTTTAGTTCAACTCACTTTACTTCACTTCAGTCTACTTCCGTCCAAAAGAACATGACTTAGTTTTTATTTTATTTTACCATTTAAGGAAATAGTATGAATTCAAAGAGAGAGAAGAATGGAATATGGTATGAATCCAATGAATGGGAGGGAGTACTAATTTTAGATCCATTTAGAGGACACTTTTTTTTACATGTCTTATCACGTCGTTTATGTGTTAACGTGTCAAAATCCAGTTTAGTATTCATCTCAATCTCAAGCTAGATCTATTTGACTTAAAGGTGGTTCTTTGTATATTTTCTCATGACCGTCACAACGAGATTTCTTTGACTGAATTGTTTAGTTGGTATGAATGAGAAATCCAGATTTTATTACAAAGCAGAATTTCATGCACATGAAATTGTTTCACTTTATACTCATTTTATTCTAATAATCGCGTGGCTTGCTCCTTTTTTATCTGAATTTTGAAGAATTGGACTTTTTTTTTGTATTCTTGCTTGAGCGAACCATTTCAGTCAGTGTTATCAGGCTATTGAAGTATTAAACGTAGGCCCTACTTCATTGTACCTGACCACAGGAACTTCAAAATCTGAAGAATCTTAGGGCAATAAAGTGATTACATATGAAATACTACTATATTTTACATGAGTTGAGAATTTGTTGGATGAGATACAGTGGTTTACCCTTCTATTTTCTTGCTAATGAATGCCTTTTGGTAACATTAAGGGCTCGCTTGTGATGGAGGTAATAGAGTTAAAATGAACTAGAAAATGGTGAAGAATAGTCATGATGCTAAGGAGAAATGGAGAAAATGAGTGTAATATAGTCAATCTTGGGGGAAAACATTACTCTCCTCTCCCCCTAAGCAATGCATTACTCCCCAATGGGGTAATTGTTCCTCCCTCCTATCCCCTTCACACCATAAAATGCAACAACCAAGCACCAAGCTTCTCCGTTTCTAATTCATTTTGGGTGTGTTTGGATAAGGGGAAAGGGAGGGGAGGGAAAGGGAGGGGAGGGAAAGGGAGGGATGGACTATCCTTTGTTTGGATACCATTTAGGAAGGGAGGGAAATGGAGGGATGAGATTTATACATTTTAGTGTAAAATAAAATCTTGCCAACTTAGGCAAGATTTGGAAGGAAAATGGGTGTCTTTCCATTAATTACAAAGTTACTAATTTGTCCTTACTAACAAAACATATTCCTCCAACATTTTTCACTCATTCACGACCATTCACAAACTTTTTTTTTCCAATACTAGTAAATCGGGCTAGGATAAAAATACTTACGACGATTTTTTTTCCCGATACGGGTGAGGATAAAAAAATCACGACGATTTTTTTCCCCGTTACGGGTGAGTCGGGCTAGGATAAATTACGACGATTTTTTTTTCCGATACTTGTGTGTCAGGTTAGAATAAAAAAATTATGACGATTATTTTTTCCCGTTACGGGTGTGTCGAGCTAGGATAAATTACGACAATTTGTTCTTTTTTTCCGATGTGAGTCAGGTTAGGATAAAAAAAATTACGACGACCTTTTTTTTTTCCGTTATACTGGTGAGTCGAGTTAGGATAAATTACGACGACTTTTTTTTCCACTGATACGTGTGAGTTGGGTTAGGATAAGAAAACGTATAAAAAAAATTATGACGCCTTTTTTTCGTTACGGTTGAGTCGGGTTAGAATAAAAAAATTATGACGCCTTGTTTTTTCCGTTATGACCCTTATGGGTGAGTCGGGTTAAGAGAACGCCATGTTCTTGTGGACTTATATTTAAACACTTTAGTTCACTCCGGTTAGACGGATTCAGTTTAGTTCAGTTCAGACACATTCAATTCAATTATTTTATGTCATGTTTTTTTTTTCATCGCGGATGAGTCGGTTAGGATAATAAAGCGAATAAAAAAAATTACGAGTGAGTCAGTGAGTTGAGCTGATTAAAAATAAAATAATAAAAAAAAACTTTTTTTTTTATCAATTTTGAATTCATTTTTTTGTTATATTTAAATGAGTAAAAAATTAATAATCGTAATTACAAAGGTTATATAATACATTCGTTCCTCCTTAATAAAAGACACTTTTATCAATCTTACTCTCCCTCCCTTCCCTCATTTATGTTATCTAAACAACCATCTTTTCCCCTCCCCTTCCCTCCCCTCCCTTTCCCTCTTATTTTTTTATCCAAACAGACCCTTTAGGTCTATTACCCCCCGATACATTACCCCCATCCCAAGCGAGCTCTAAGTAGTGTTTATTGAGCTTTATAGTTCTTTTTGCTTATTTAGTTAGGAATCTCTTTTCCGTTTTCAATGGGGATATAGACTCTTTATTTGTCGGTTTTGGATTCTGACCGAAGTACTGGACAACTCTGTTAATTAGTTGCACTTCTTTTTAACGCAAAGTGGTTGGTGTTGTTAGAAGATTGGTGTAATTTGGAGTTAAATCTGTATGCACGGGTACATTTCTATCAACCTTGTTACATATTCATCTGCTTTACTAAATTACGTACTGTACAGTTACTTTTGATGAATGTATTGTACACTTTAAGGATGTGGTTTAGTCTTTTCTGGAGGTAGGAATTTCGCCTAGTTCTACTTCAAGAGAAAGGCATTTTTTGCTATAAAGCCTTCTACACATTTGTGTTTACTTTCAAGTTTCTAATGCGGAGGCCAGTTACTCAGGTTTCTCCTGTAGTTTAAGCCTTTAAGAGAAATAATTCTTGTCCTTGCGTCCAATTTTATTGGTTAACTGGGATATCCCTATCACTCTTGTTTCTTTGCTCTTATGCTTCACATGTGTGCTGATGGCAAAGAATGAAAAACACATCCAAGGCATGCATACTTCCAGTCAAACTTGGATTCATTTTAGTATGTCTAGAGATGTACTCTTTACTTTTAACTTGGAAAAGGTGGACTAATGAAGAGGCTGGGTGTCCATAGGCTGGAAGACTATTCTATCATTGGTTCTGTGGTACACTTGTAAATAGATTGTTGTATTTTTGATGATAGTGCTTCCACACGTCTAGATTTCAAATAACACTTTGAAGTTGTTGTATAGCTAAGTCAAGGTCTCCCCTTGGGTTCAACCCTTGACATTCTTCCATTGATGGATAACATTTATCATGATGGTGTGAGAGCACAATTAGTTTGGTCTTCTCTATATGCGCTTCACCTTCATGATATCTTTTTGTACACAGGCGTCACTCCCCCGTGTCCGTTAATGAATACTACTATCTCCTACTTGTCAAGAATAATTTTACTTTTGAGTGAACTTTGAATCATCCTTTTATCCTTATTGTCTGCCCTTTATATCTTGCAGAGATGTCTGGTGAAGTGGCAACTGTACTTGTGGATATTATTTTTAAAACCTTGTGCATCTATGATGATCTTCGGTCAAGAAAAGCTGTGGACAATGTTGTTCTACTAACTTTGGCTGAGGTTACGTCTATGAAAGCCTTTGCGGCTTGCCTGGTTCAGCTCATGGAGAAAATGCAAAAGTCATATTCAGATGTGGGATCTTATAGGCTTTTGAAATGGTCGTGTCTCCTTTTGACTAGGAGTAAATTTTCCTCTGTGTCTAAAAATGCTGTTTCAAGAGTTATTGCTGCACAAACCTTCCTTCTTCATACCGTTCTCAAAGGATCTTTTCGGGAGAAAAGGGCTTGCAAACGATTGTTTTTCCGTTTATTTTCTAAGGTAGTCTTTAAATATACGATTTTTTAGCCCCCAAGATTCTGAGTGAACTGCCTTACAAAATTTGATGGGCTAATGTGCTATCTACTCTGTTATTATGTAGTTTGAAGATGTTTTCAAAACGTACATTGGCGAACTGAAAGCGGGGAGAATACCCTACAAAGATTACCCTGATTTTATATGGCTATTAATTGAATTCTCAAGGAAGTATCCTTCTTTTGCGCAGTACAAGGTGTGTTCCTCTGCCCGTTTCTTCTCTTAAATGTGCCGTCGTTGATAACTCGGGTGCTTTGTAAATAGGGTCTCAAGTGACTTTCCATTTTTGCAGGCAATGTTCCTAGACTTGTACGTGAAATCTGTTCTAAGTGCTAGAGAGAAGCCTCCAAAAAGTCTCGTTGAATCTTTCTGTCCTCTCTTTTTATGTCTAACACATGAAGAGTTTGGAAGTGTTGTGGTTCCTTCAGCTGTCAAGATGTTGAAACGTAATCCGGAGATTGCATTGGAGTCGGTTGAGGTTCTCTTAAAATCAGTGAACCTTGATTTAAGTAAGTATGCATTGGATTTTCTTCTGGTGGTGTTAACGCAAGCTCGACATGCTGACGAAGGGAGAAGGCTAGGAGCTTTGGCGATAATGCGATATTTGAGCCAGAAATCTAGTAATCCTGATATAATTGATGCTATGTATAAAGCTGTAAAGGCTGTCATTGGAGGTATGAATTTTCTCTATTTTATTTCTAGCTTTGGAAATCTCAGTGAACATTTTCTTGACAGGAATGGGTAATCAATCCTTAACATAGATTAATTCATCTATTTCTTTGAATCAGGCTCAGAGGGAAGACTTCAGTTTCCTTATCAGAGGGTTGGCATGATCAGTGCACTACAAGAGTTATCCCATGCTCCCGGAGGAAAAATGTTGAACGACTTATCATCTTTATTATCTGACTTTTTATTATCTTGTTACAAGGATGATGGTAATAATTTCCCGTCCAATATTTTATTGCTATTTCAAACATGAAATTATATGTAAGTGTTAATTTAGCTATATCCTTATATATATATATATATATTCTCCTTTCACTGCCAGGAAATGAAGAAGTGAAACTTGCAGTCTTGTCAGCTCTTGCATCTTGGCTGGCACGAGGTGCAGATACTATTCAACCAACCGTAGTATCTTTCTTCAGTTCAGGGCTGAAAGAGAAGGAAACTCTGAGAAGGGCCCATCTTCGATGTCTAAGAGTTATTTGCAAAAATTCTGAAGCTACCATCAAGGTGGTTGTTTTTCTCTTGTGGGCGGTTTATCTTGGATCTTAACAAATTTTCTGAAATTCTCCCCATGGTTCAAATTTTACAGCTGTCATCATTGCTAGCGCCCCTTGTTCAAATCGTTAAAACAGGCTACTCCAAATCTATTCAACGTATTGATAGTATATATGCCTTGCTGTTAGTTGCAAGGATTGCTGCCGTGGATATCAAAGCTGGTACACTTGAGAATTCTATCCTTAAAGCTGTTTGATTCATGAAGCCTTTCTCATATAGGCTTCCTATTTTTCTGTCAATTTATTTCGTAAAGAAGCTTGTAATGTTATTTGCAGAGGAAACTGTTGCCAAGGAAAAAACCTGGTCTTTAATAGCTCAACATGAGCCCTCAGTGGTCCCAATTTCCTTGGTATGTATTTGTCTTCCATCTGTACTTTTATGGTGGTATGCCTTGCATTGGCGATGTCTTTGTTTAGGGTGGTTTGACTAATCCTTTGTATGCCTTAATGGGAATACATAATAATACTTGATATGGATACATAATAGTTCATCTTTTTGTCGTATTGGGTTAACTAAATGGGTATCCCAGAATGGTCTAATATCTCAAACCATCAGCATAAACTATCTTTGACCTTTCCTCCTTTCAGATGTTATCAAGTAGGATGGACCTGTAGAACGGTCTGAAAGACGTTCCTTGTTTTTTAGTACATGGTTTGAGGAGGATCTGTTATATCTCGTACAGTTCATTGTTGAGTTGAATAACAGATAGTATTGTGGGGTTGAGGAAGAGAAGGAAAAGAAGCAAGAATAATGAGTTCATAATTCATGTCTAGTTACCTTATTGATGCCATATTTTACATGAGTTATTCCCTTTTTGTCTCTCTGTTCATGGGTGTCTCTTCTTTGACATAATTTGATTTGATATCCTCTATTTCATATCAAAAAAAGAGTCAGGATGAGGGGTAACATTTAATCAAATAGGTAACATGAAAAAAAATCCTTTTTATTTGTAGTGCAAGATGTTATCATGCTCGCAAGTGGCCTGGGTAAACTATTTGATCTTTTTATTTGATTTGATTGAAGTCAATGTCAGAGAACAACTAATAAGTTTTTGTTGCCTGATGAGTTCCTGATTCTGTTAATAATTACTCTGCTTTTCTGTATCATCAGTTTTGTCTCCTCTTGTTAAATAAGTCATCCATTTACTGCTGTCAGAGAAAATGCCTTGGTGCATTTTAAGTGCGCCTTTTTGACAAGGCTCACCAGTGGGCACTTTCCAATTTTTATTCCCGCTATATTGTTAATTATGTCATTTCGTTTCCCCATTATTCCCAACTTTTACTCCTTTACATGTTTGACAACTAGAAACTCCTAAAAAAGGTATTGTTACCCAAAATTTTATTTGGAATAAAAAGCATGACTGAAAAATAGGGCGCCTCGCAGCCAAAAGATGCACACTTTCACCTTGTTGCTCCAGCTCCTTAGCGCCTCACACGCCTTGCGCTTTTCAAACTAAGCCGTTATGATAAGATTATGAAGATGTTCGTAAACTTCATGGCATTGGTCTTGTTAATGCAGGTTTCAAAACTCTCAGATGAAGATTGTCTGGCGTGTGCTGATCTTCTCCATGTATTGGTGGTTGATCATACAAAAAGGTAATTATTGAGTAATACAAGTACTTTGTGGCTACATTAGTTACTTTTGTGTATTTTCCGTTCGGCATCCTTTGTATCTGCTGTAGGTTGTTGTGTGTTAGCTATTAGCAATTTTTATCCTGTGTAGGATGTTGGAGGCTTTCTCTCTGCAGTCACTGTTTCAAGTAAGACAGTTTCCCTTCCTAGTTATGTGCCCTTCTATTCGTTGTTCTGGGGTAGTCATGCTTGTTTTTCAGGTGTTGTTCTATCTCTTGTGTCATCAATCATGGGAAGTCCGTAAAGCAGCATATGGGAGCACCATAAGTATTGTTGCAGCAGCCCCGCAAACATCAAAGTCAATTCTGAAGGAGTTTGCAAGTTTTCTTTCCGCTGTGGCTGAAACTCGCTTGCACAAAACTAGGTATCTTTTTCAACTTGAGGTGGACACGAATGGTTTAAGTGATTAGAATTATATTCATGTTATGAAAATTGTGCTGTTATCCCTTCGCTATGGTAGTTATATCTCCGAGAAATAATCTAGTCAGTGATTTGCCGTGTGGATTAGAGGTATGCTCTTATATACTCCCTCCATCCATTTTATAACTTCCTTTTTGAGCTGTCTATGTTTAAACTTTGTACTTGCAATCATTTCCTTTTAGTCTAATACTTGTGGTCATTATGCTTTCTAAGCCTACATCTTTCTTTCATTTCACCACATACAATTTCATTCCTTAATTTTTGTACCTCTTGCTCTCTTGGAACATGAAGGTTGATTATGGATAGAGGGAGTAGTTGTATATGAAGCACGAAGGTCCATAGAATCTTTCATATTCTTCTCAACGTGGGTAATGTAATGCAAGTGGACGACCATAAGCTCTCCTTGTCATCGTTTACAATTAAAATTCAACGTGTTCTGTCAGTGATCATTGTGATCAAATACTTTTAAACAACTGCAGCTGGGAAATGTAAACTGGAGAATGTTTCTGGACGGCAGCTGCATAAACACTAAACCATTACATTTTTCTCTCCCTCAAAATGTTTTTTCATTCAACCCATCATACCGGTCTGATTGTAGCATATGAGAGATTGTCTGGTAGTGCTTTGGGCTTGTGGCGGTCAGGAAACCGAGTCTAAGACCTTAGGCTAATTGCATAGATTGAAACTACTGTGGAAACTTCATATTTATTTAATTTTAGCATATAAAGGAGTATTCATGAGCTCCAAGGACATATGTGCTTGTTTCTTAGGATAGAGTGATGAAAACTCATTGGCTACTAGAGTTTGGAGGATGGGTTTTTGGCCATTTGTTGGTACATGCCAAAGCACAGAAATTGATGCAAAGGTTGTTTTTAGGCTGCTGTTCTATTGGTGTATAGTGATTTTTCTTCATCATCATTCCCCACTCTTTTATAGTTAAAAATTTATACCTGATTGTCCAAGGGATTATGATTTTGCTTTTTCTCCTTATTTGTAATGGGATGTTCCCCTTGTATTTTAGCTTCTTCCCCTTCCCATGTGATTGAGGTCACCTAGTTGGCGTCTCTTCAATACACCTTTCTATTCAAGTAACATAATTTCACTCCAGTTAATCTATTTTTATTTGACTGGCAGAAGTTTTTTTTATAAAGCTTTGTTGTGTCACGTTTAGCTTTCTATGATGAATCCTACAAAATTCAGAAGATTTTGATCCCAAGGCCTAGAATAGATCTTTATTATGCTTTCTGTAAAGTCATTTTGCGTGGTAATTGAGGTTATGATGTTGGGCGTCTTGCCAAAATTGAAATTTGATGAACCTGTTGTTTATAGTGATATAGAAAATGCGGTAGAAACTCCAGCTGCATTTGTTCCATCTATAGAGGTAATGGTGAAGGCCTTGGTGGTTGTATCATCAGCATCTGTTTCCGCTGCACCAGTGACATGTGGACATGCTTTATTCTGCTCACATCATCCAGCTTTACTTTGCACTGGGAAAAGAGATGGCATATGGCGGGTATGATGTGAAATTTACCTATTGTTGTACAATTGTTTCTAATTTGAAAATGCTACAAATTTGTTTGCAACAAGAGCACCCCTTGTATGCATGAGACTTAGCTCCCTGTCTCGCTCTACCTCTTGTGCCCTTAAATTAAGACATTTCTACTTTTACCGTGCTATTGTAGCAGTCATCTGTTCGGTCAGCATGCATTAGTGAGGATGCTGTCTATTCCTCTTCTAATGGGAATATGATTGGAAACTGTTGTCCATTTGACATGACTTGAATAAATATTGATGCTTAACAAATTTGTGTAATCTATTCTTTTTTGTTTGGGAATAGACACAGAGTTCTTTTTGTTTTAGGACTTAGGATGTTGAAAATAGAGTATCTTAATATCTTAATGGGGGTATTTGTGAAAGACTGCCTATGTTCGTACCCATTGTTGATGTTCCTTTCTTTTATTCTGTTCCAGAGAATATCAACATGCTTGAAGACGAATGGTTTTGATGTTTTGAATATTTTGTCTGGGAACACCCAGGAAATATGCGAGGTGAGTATATTTTCCTTGTTATGTTATTTAGTACTCAAGTCATATTAGATTAACATTTCTTAGAGTAAATTCTTAATTTCCACCTGTTACCATGATGAGGCAAGTTATTATCCAAATACTCCCTCCGTTTCATTGATTTTTTCCACCTTAAAAGTGGCACATTTCTTAAGAAAAACAATAAAATATATAAAAGTAGAGAGAAAGTAAAGTAGGTGGGCCACTAGGTAAGAGAGAAGTGTAATACCAAAAAAAGGAGGTGGAAGATATCAAAGAAATGGTTGAAAAAGGAAACGTGCAAGATATCAATGAAACAGAGGGAGCAAGTGAGAAGGAGTAACATTTTGGCTTGTTTTAGTATTTAGTACTGTAGTCGTATTAGATTAACATTTCTTAGACTAAATTCTTAATCGCTATCTTGAGTGTATGGCATGAAGAGGCAAGTTATTATCCGAATAAGTGATAAGGAGTAAGATTTATTAAATGATATTCTTAATCTCCATCCGCTATGCTTCTTTCTCTCATAGTGAGAATAACAACATAAGAGCCTTAGTCCAAAAAAGATTTGGGGTCGGTTAACATGAATCATTATCCGAAGTCGCTGAATAGTCTTCAATAAACAATCCTATAAAAATGCATAATTGGAGTAATACTAAGGAGAACAATGATGATTAATAATAAAAATACATAGTTTCAAACTCCAAATACAGTTCAAAGCGTTACTAATTTTTTTTACAGGGTTACAAGTTCCAAGTTAAAGAAAGAGGTTTAGTTAGTAAAAATAATACTCCCTCCGTCTCTCTAGAAGGTCACCCCTTGCATTTGGTAGGAATTAAGGTGGGTAGAAATGTGTGGGCTCACAACTAATGTTAACCAAAAGGAAGGTGACTCTTTTAGAGAGACAAACCAAAAAGGAAAAAGTGACTCTTCTAGAGAGATAGATGGAGTGGTAGTAATGATAGTTATAAAAAAAATAGTAGTAGTAATAATAGTTATGGAAAATAAAAAGTACTCTGGAATAAGTAAGAAAATAAATAAATGGAAAGATAGCCCTCAATATCATAACCACCCGAATTTTATCCCTTCAAATCGTCCTATCCAATGCCATAACTTCTCCAATCTCAAGAGACTTCATATCGTTCTCAATAAATCTTATCCAAGTTTGTTTAGCTCTTTCTCGACCCACACCAATCTATGCTCTCTACATTCTTCAAGTCTCCGTATCGGTGCATCAATCGACCTCTGTCTCACATGAGCAAACCATCTTAACCGTTCTCCATAAACTTATCTTCTATATGGGCCACTCCTACTTTTTCTCTAATAACCTCATTTCTAATTCGATCATTTCTTGTATGGCCAAACATTCATAATAGTGAGTATATGACACTCCGTCCGATTCTTACGAACCGCTACATTTTCTTTTTGCACAAGGAATAAGGTTGTGAGTGAGGACGGCGAGTCTCACCAATAAAAGCCTCACCATTAACAAAAATATTTCCTCCGTAGATACTCACTAATATTTTTATATTTTATTTATCTTTTTCGATATGTAAAAATAGAAATACAAATCTATATGAAAGTGAAACTATCTGACATCGAATATAAATAGTCACCTATAACATCAAAATTGTTTCAACAGGGTATATTTATATTTATTTGTAATTACTTAAGTTACTTAACCCATGCAATGCACGGCTTTAGACCTAGTTTTATACCCTCCATTTTTCCATTTAGCCCCATAAGTCAAATTGGGTTAAATGGAAAAAATGGAGGGAGTAGTATATTGAACATATATAGACTTATAGAGCACTCAAGATGTTTTTTCCACTACAAAAATATTAGAGTCAAACCTGATATACCTTGCTGGCAATTTTAAGAAAGTTGCAAGTGAAAGCTTGGAGCCTAGAGTCATATCATGTAGCACATCTACATCTTTCTTTGTCTGGATACAAACTCAATAATCGGCTGCTCTTGCAGGGTCTCATGGGATCAGCTGGGCTGTCGAGTTTAAGTCCATTTGAACAACAAGCAGCAGTTGACTCTTTGTGCACACTTATGTCCATAGCTCCAAGTAATACATACATGGAGTTCGAAAAGGTAAAATCTATTATAATGTTGCTACTTACCTTGTTGGTTTCTTGGTACTGACATATTTTCTAACTTAACAGCATTTGCGGAATCTTCCTGGTCGCTATGCACATGATGCTCTTTCAGAAAATGACATTCAGGTGATATGTAAACACATTCATGATACATTTTATGCTGTTAGTAATGATTTTCTTTTGCGACACCGTCATTAGATTTCACTTACCTATGAGGCTAAAATAACAACATCAGAGCCTTAGTCCTAAAATAATTTGGGATCGGCTAATATGAATCATTTTCCAAAATTGTCACGTCGTCTCCAATAAAACAATAATGTAAAACGGCACAATAGTAGTAATAGTAATAAGCTATGTTGCTAGGACTTGTTTAGAAGTGTCCGACGGTGTGTATCAAGTGTCCGTGGCTAAGTTTATGAAAATTCTCCAAGTGTCATACCGTCATGCATGAGCGGACCCAGTGGTGCGTACAGGACCCCAAGTGCGCACCCTTGGGTTTCCAGTTTAGTTCTTAAAAAAAAACTGAATGTTCCTAAACATAGTTATATTCTGCACTGAAGGATAACACAAAGTTGAAAGTGGCGTAGTGGGAACTGGGAAGGTACTAAGCCTTTTATGGGGAAGTCGTGGGCTCAATTCCCCATCAGGCCATTTATTTTCATATCTTCTCATATTTTGTGAATTAGTCAATTGCGTTTCAACTTTCAAACTCTTTTTAAATCGATAAGGGCAGTTGGCATCGGTAAGATATCAGTAGATAATTCAATAGATGATACATGATTATAAATTTTCTATGTTCGTATATTTTTTAAAAGTGTACTCCCTAGACCTGTCTAATTGCCACACATCCATCGTGTACACCCTAGACCCGACTCGAGACCCGACCCGCCCTACCAGTTTGACAGGTCTAATTGCCACACATCCATCGTAGGATTTCTACCACATTCATCTTTTGTACACGACCATGCTTTACTACCGAACCCAACATTTAACGTCATATAAAAGTGTAGGCCTAATTCTCCATTCTTTTGAGAATGGAACCAAGATAACGTATAAACTCTGATCCTCGTACAATAGTCCCATGAGTACCTGTTTTTCTATTACCATTTCCGCTAAATGCACACTTCAAATATTCGGGCTTACTTTTGCTCAACCTAAAATCTCGGGTTTCTAACGTATGCCTCCAAAGTTTCAACTTCTCTTCACTTACCAATGTGGCTGATTTTGTGTCTGCAAAAAGGTATTGGTTTTGAAAAAAACTGAGTTAGAGTGAAATACTTCCTCCAATTTTCTATGATTGTCCCACTTTATTAAAATACTTTTGACATATATATGTGAGAGTATTTTAATCAAGTGGGAGATCATAGAAAGTTGGAGGAAGTAGTTCTTTTTGGGATTGACCAAGATGACTTTGTTTAGGGTGGAATAGAGAAAGAGAACAATCTTATATTTTCATTCTATTTTGCTTTCTGTCTGCTTATATGTTTCTTAATATTCCTTCCTATTGACCAAGATGACTTTGCTTATTTTTTATTTTATTTTATTTTTTTTATTTACTAATTTTAAGAAAATAAGTAAAATGTAATGGTACTATTTATAAATCAAAAGATGCCATGGGACCTTGAACCAAAATTTTAAAAGTTTTTTTTTTCAAAAAAAATTTCTGCTAAAAAGGAGTACAAAGTACAGTCTAAGGCGTGATCAAATGTGGCTGTGATGGCCTTAATTAGAAACTGGGACTACAGATGTTATATAGTAGCTGCTTATTAAATGCCTCTCTAAGGCCATTGTGCTATGTAGTTTGATATAACTAAAATCCACACTTAACTTGCTGTTAATTAACCTTGAGACTCACACATCTTTCTTACCAGATAGAGTGATATATTTGCATGATTGTAGGTTTTCAACACTCCTGAGGGTACTCTTTCGATTGAAGTTGGTGTGTATGTTGCTTCCAGAGAAATAGATGAGCAAGGAAATAAGGTTACTGATTATTTCTTTCCAACTAATATTGGATCATCTTACTTGATCGATATTCATATTGTGCTTCAATCAGGAACACGTGATCTCTAATAATTCTGTACGACGAGATGCTGCTCGCAGAGATGCTTCAGGGAAGAAAGACATCAGCAAAGCAGTAAAAAAAATAGGCATTTTACTTTTTCGAATCTTGTCCTTTCCTTGTAGGGTCCTGTAAATGTTGTTTGAAAGCGGGTCCTGAATTTTTTGTTTGCACATTGAATTTGCATAGACAAGGGAAGGACTGCTAAAGAAGAGGCACGTGAACTACTTCTAAGGGAAGAGGCTTCTGTACGGGAGAAGGTCAAGGGTATACAGAGAAATCTCTCAGTCGTTTTGAGAGCTCTTGGGGAAATGGCAGTTGCCAACCCTATTTTTACACACAGTGAACTATCATCCATGGTTTGTCTCTTATTTCTTTAAAATAACTTCTCATCAAATTTTCGAGTTTTTATTTCAAATTTTAAATCCTTGTGGAGGTATGGATATACTAGGTGATTCTGCTATCTGTCAGTACCCGTTTTTCTCTTTGATATGGTTCACCTTCTTCCTTCCTCAACCATTGGGTGTGTGCCTGTGTGGGGGTGATTCATCGTCTATTCTGTTTTGAGGTGATCGTATCATGGAATTTGTTTTCGAGATACTTGTTTAGTCTTTGGTCATGGGTTTGCACGAACCTCAATGAATTGTTATTCATATGCCGAATATTCTATGGTTACGATTTGCTTAAAATATGTACATCAGACAATTATAGAGCGTATATCATGTGATATACTCCGTAGTGTTTTCATATTGAATAAGACAACCTTGGACTTTATCATAGACTTGATACTCTTGATTTTGAGTGACATAAGGTGGTTTGTTGTCTATACGTTACAGCTATAAGCTACTACTCCCTCCACATTTACTTGTTCTACCCATTTGCTTTATGCCTGTTGTTAAGAGGAGGTAGTGAACTACATTAAAAGTAAATACTATGGGTTAAGAGTGTATTAAACACAAGCAGCTGCCATCACAGGCCCACTCATTTGCCACCATCCTCATGCCATCCTGCTGCTACCTTTCTATCACGCCAGCGTCACTACCCACTGGCCGCCATCACTATCTTGCCTAACAACCCTAAACGCTTCCACTATTTAAATACCACACTTCCAAGAGCTTCCACAACACCACCACCACCCTTAACACTGATCACCATAACCAGTAAAATGACCACCAACATGAGCGGACCTTATAACAGTCCTACGGTGATCGTTTCCATAAAAAACTTGCGTATCCTTGTAGATCTGGGCTTTTATGTATGGTTTGGGGGAGGGGTTGAAGTTGAACAAAGACAAGATAGAGTATGCGATAGGTCTGACATGAGGAAAGAGAAGTGATGGTCCTCGCAGGTCAGCAGAGGGCATCAAGGATTCAAGGTTATCAGGAAGACATTTGAGTTTGCCGGCAAGTTAGTCAAAGTTGCGAAGAGGGGGAGAGTGAGTAAGGGAGGAAATTCGTGGTTCGCCAGCGACGACCTTATTCTAGGTAGTGTACAGGACAAGAATGGTGTGGGAGTATTGATGGAGGGTGGAGCTAAAGGTATGATAGTTTTGAATAGTTTGGTTAGAGATAGTATAGTTATCTGTTGCTATACGCTGGGGCTAAAGGTATGATAGTTTTGAATAGTTTGATTAGAGACAGTGTAGTTATCTGTTGCTATAAGCCTATAAGTATAGATCAGGAAAATAAGCTGTATGTTAGTCTCTTAATATTTTACTTCCTCCATTCTTATTCAGTTGTCCGTTTCTTTTTGCGCAAATGGCAATGCTTTTTTTATAATTTAAATATCTTTAGTTATACATTATATAAAATTATAAACGTTTAATATTCTGAATATAAAGACGAAACAAACAAAATCTCACATGACTATAATTTCTCTTATAGATTGTCAGAAACAGGATTGAGACAATTGGATATGAATGAAGGGAGTACCAAATAGGAAAGTTTACATATAGGAGTGTAACAAAAAACTATGGACCAAAAAGGAATAGGGGGGAACAAAGAAGATGTGGAGGGAGTAAATCTTTAACCCATTACTGTATTCCAGCAGTATGTGCTTCAGCAGTTTAATTTGTGCTATTTGCAGAGTGTATCGGTTTATATTATTTTGCCCTCGTCGGCGTTTCTTCAGTCTTGTCCACGTATACTTGACTCATCAAAATATATCTTCTCATATATAATGGTTTGGGTCTGCCTGAGTATAATTGTTTGTGCTTCTTGAATTCAGGTGAAGTTTGTCGAGCCACTTATTCGGTCACCTGTTGTGGGTGATGCAGCTTATGAAACTTTGGTTAAGCTCTCTAGATGTATTGCTCCTCCGCTCAGCAATTGGGCCCTTGACATTGCTACTGCTTTGCGGCTGATTTGTTTAGATGAAAGCCACACTGTTTTGGATCTCATTTCAGCAGTGGATGAACGAGATTCCAGTGAGAAGCCTTTGCTTAGTGTATTTGATAGAGCAGTATATGGGCTGTCAAGTTCATCAACATTTGGGCCTCTTCCTGTGGACACCTTTATATTTGCCTTCCCGGTAAGTTTTTGATGATGGAATCCTGAAAAAGTTTATATATATGTATGTGTGTGTGTGTGTGTGTGTATTTTCATTGAACGCCTTTCCATCCCCACTCTTTGACCAGATTTAGTCTTCTGCCACCTTGATTTTTTTGGGCAAATTTGGCCGTAGACAGTGGATTTGGTTTTAGCTTCATAATCTAATGGCAGTGGTGCGCTGATTTTCGAGAGATCGAGGCAGAGAAAACAGATGGAAGTGAGAATGATGTTGGTGAGTGTGGTGGGTCTATGGTGGATTTCGTCGGAATCGTGGGCGTCGGGAAAGGAAATTTATGGTGAATCCGGTGATTGCAGAGGTGATAGTAGTGTTGAGAGGGCTCATAGATTGGGTGGTGGTTGTCGGCTTGCATCTGTGTGGCCGTCGATAGAGCTATTGGTGATATAAGTGGTGAATACAAACTATAGTACTGGGTACACTTTTAAGTAACCCAAATAGATACACTCTTTAAGTACACCAGTTACACTTTTGAATATATCAACATATATATGTATATGTATATATAGGTGAATCCCGTACGAACTAAGTTACGGTGTGAAGTACCTATTTACACTTTTTACTCCTCTAGTTACACTTTTTATTGCTCCACTTTTTCAAAAATGTATATGGACTATGAAAAAGTTTATCTACGCCCACTACTCATCCGCCCACCCACCTACTCAACCACCCCTCTGACCACCCCCGGCCTATCCATCCCCTTAGAGACACTACCATTCAATCAAACAAAAATACCACTGAAATTTTTATCCACAACTTTTTGTCATTCACAACTGCTGAACTACCACTGAATTTTATATTCCACACCACCACCACTTGTCGGTTTTCTTGACCACACCAGCTAACCACAAAAAAGCAACCGGCTTCCCACCTCACAAACCGAGTAGTTTTAAAATCACACATATACTGAAAACAACGTGAAGTTTCAAAGAAATAGCCACGTAAATGACCTTGTCGGAAGATTGCGAGTCATACTTAGTCTTGAATGGCCGAAAACGTTGCAGCAGTAATGGTGGTGAGAATAGTTCGCCGGCAACAAGACTGGGCGGCGAGGAAAGAGAGTGACAAACTTAGATGAATCCGGCGACATCAATATCGGAGCTCCGGCGGCCATGGAGGTTGTTGTCTTGTTCGTGATTGTTGGGATTTTGATATGGGTGCGAGAGTTTTGGATAAGGGTGTAGCACAGTAACGGTGTCATTTGGTTATATAAGCGAGAGGATGGAGGTTAATCTTGACCCTACAATAAGTTTAATCTGACGGTCTCTATTTAGTTCGGAAGTTTGCACCTAAATTTTGGTTCATATAGGATCCTGATTCTCTCTCTCTCTCTCTCTCTATATATATATATATATATATATATATATATGTGTGTGTGTGTGTGTGTGTGTGAACACTAGTTTACCTTCTGGCTCTCATACCATTTTTCATTTTCTGCAGATTATGGAGTGGGTTCTCTTGTCACCCAAGAAAACAACTCTTCATGACAAGGTGCTACGAGTTTTGTATCTGCACACTGATCCGGTGTTACCTCTTCCCAGGCTAAGAATGATATCTGTTGAGTTTCCTCGCAGCTAAAAAATTTCCATCCTATATTTTAATTATTACTGTTCTTCATTACACTGCTAGTATAATACCACCTCTGCAATGTAAATCACCATCACTTGAAATTTTCGGTATTGTTTGTCTTGATTGGCTTGCTTGCACATGTATGGAATTTTGTGTAGGTTCTATATCACGTTCTTGGGTTTATTCCCGCATATCAATCAGCTATCGGATCTACACTCAATGAATTGTGTTTGGGCTTGAAGCTGGATGACGTTGCAGCTGTATGCCCTATACTCTTTTCTTCACATGTTTCTTTGATGTTTTACATTTTATACCTTCTTTAAATTATACCATGTGCATTTGTAGGCTCTTTATGGTGTCTATGCCAAAGATTTACATGTGAGAATGGCCTGCTTAAATGCTGTTAAATGCATTCCTGCTGTTTCTGGTCGTTGTCTTGTTGAGAATGCTGAGATTGCTACAAGTATCTGGATTGCGTTGCATGATCCAGAAAAGGTTTGACTACCACCTCATATCTCTATTTTTTTAGTTTCGTACTGGCATCGACTGTCTTTTGTCTGACTTTCAACTTGTCGGCCATTGTTATTTGTTTTAATTTGTTTGTGTGGATTCACATGAACTTGGAAGAAAAGTGGGTGAGTGAAATGTTTTGTTTCTCATAGCAAAATGCTTTTTCCAACTCCTAAGCTAGCTAGTTTCCTTTGTTAAGGTACTTTCGAGACCTTGTGAAAGTTGAGATTTGTTGGAAAGTGTCGTCAATAGTGCATTTGATAGATGTTTTGTTTGTACCAGTGTGTTCCACTTCTGTTTCGATGGTGGCCCACCGCTATGATACTGATTTCACCAATCCACTTTTTCTATTCTTGCCATGCTTCTGAAATGCTGGCTATAAAGCTGATTTTTGTAATGATTATACAGTCTATTGCGGAAGCTGCTGAAGATTTGTGGGACCGCTATAGCTTTGATTTCGGAACGGACTATTCTGGACTTTATAAAGCACTTGCACATGTTAACTATAATGTCCGTTTGGCTGCAGCTGAAGGTTTAGCCGCAGCTCTAGATGAGTACCCTGATACCATACAGGTAATCCTAATTTTTAATAGAGTAGATCTTGTGTGAAAAGAGATTCACAATAAGTTTACCTAATATACTGTCACTTTTCTTAAACATTCTTAATGTTACTTCAGGTTTTTCCTCAGTCATTTTCTAACTGTGACACTTTATGCTAGATCTGACCAGTTCCACACATTTTCTGTGTGAAACTGTTGCATGTGAAAGTGAAGTCAATTATTTTGGCTGAATGTTAAACATTTGTGTTATCTTATATCATTATTATCATCAGGAATGTCTTGCAACTCTGTTTTCTTCCTATATACGCGATGCTGGTTTTGAAGGACATGTTGATGCTGGGTGGTTAGGAAGGCAAGGAGTGGCACTCGCTTTAAATTCTGCAGCAGATGTTTTAAGAACTAAAGACCTTCCTGTTGTTATGACCTTCCTGATCTCACGGGCACTTGTAAGTATATGATCTGGCTGATACATTTACCTCGTCGCATAAAATGCATTCTAGAGACAGTTTCCTCTTAGTGTTTCCTGAGGCTTCTATCTGATGATGAGCTTTTGTCTGATGATGCTGATTGAAACTGTAAGCTAAAATTTGTTTAGTCGTGTTTTGTGGCAAACCGTTTTAGTAAGACCTATATTTGATCAATATACCCTTATTTCCAGTTTATTGTATTTCTCACTGTTTGTGTCCTTATCCGAGGAGAGTTTTCTTGGCCTTCTTTGATGGTTCTTGTATACAGGACTTATATAGTATGACCTAGGTGATTCTTTATTTAGCTCTTTCTTTCATCTTGAGCATTTAATATCCCATGTTCATGACGTAATTTGTCTGATATAAAAGCAATGAATTGGTTTTATGTTTTTTAGGCTGATCCCAATGGTGATGTTCGTGGAAGAATGATAAATGCTGGTATATTGATCATAGACAAACACGGGAGAGATAATGTCTCTTTGCTGTTTCCAATTTTTGAGAACTATTTGAATAAAAAGGTTAGTTTATGGGAGTTACTATGAATTCAAAGGCCAATCTTGTTTTGTTCTGGTTATGGCCTTTAGTACTTTTTATGTCCAATTTTTCCACTGGTCTCACTTTTACAACCTGACTAGGCATCTGATGAAGAAACTTATGATCTAGTTCGGGAGGGTGTTGTTATATTTACTGGAGCTTTAGCAAAGCATTTGGCAAAAGTATGAAACCTTTTCTCATTGCATTTTAAAGGTTTTTTTTTTTTTGTTTTTTTGTTTTTATGTTAATTGTACTGGCATTCTAAAATTTTTACTTCGATAGGATGATCCTAAAGTCCACACAGTTGTTGAGAAGTTGCTGGAAGTGTTGAATACGCCTTCTGAAGCTGTTCAAAGAGCAGTTTCAACATGTTTGTCCCCATTGATGCTGTCGAAACAGGTTTGCTATGAAAGTTAACTACTATTGTTTCCATGTTATGCCGTCTATTTGCAAATTGTCAAGTTCTTGACAAATTAATCATTCCTCCCTTATTTTTGCAAATAAAGTGAATAGCACCGCACAGAGATATATTTCAAATACTCCTATCAGAACTCTCATAAGGAAGTTATTTGTTTTTTTTTTGGTAGAAATTAGGCTGTAAAGTTCATAATCTCCTTTCCTGGGCTACAGAGGAGGTGAGATCAAACTCCAGTAAGACGGGAAATAAACACTTAAAAAAGATAAAAACGATCAAATAGAATACAAAGTTGAACTTAATATTCCTTGGTTTGTTTCTGAGTCTCAGAATGATGTATTGTTGCTCTTCTTTCCCCATCCTTTTTAGACGATGCTTTCTAACATATGCTTGATGTTTGATCTCTTTTGTAGGATGATGGTCTTGTTCTTGTTTCTAGACTTTTGAGCCAATTGATGAAGAGTGACAAATATGGAGAACGGCGTGGAGCTGCCTTTGGACTTGCTGGAGTTGTTAAGGGGTTCGGCATTTCTAGTTTGAAGAAATATGGTATTGCAACTGCATTACATGATGGCCTTACTGACAGGTATTTTCTCCTGCCTTTGCTTTGGTACTCTTACTCAAGTTATGTTTCAATTATAAATCTGTATCCCTCTGCCTCGTTTGTTTGCTGACCAACGTCTTCACAGTTAATAAAATAATCAATTTCTTTCATACGACTATACGAGTATTATTTATAGAGTGCCGTAATGGTATTTGGGAGTTCAGAGGGCAAGTAATAGTGTGAAGCCTCTTTTACGTCAAGCTCTTACATTCTTTGCAAAGGGGCACTATCACTTTTTTTATGTGGATATTTGTATGGATAATTGCAGATTTAAGGGCATGATGTTTGGCACATATTTTCCCTTTTATTGTATGCTACTGTCTAAGGGAGTTGGCAGCAAGCTTCCAAATACTGAACTTATGCATGTGCATGCACTTTAATTGCCTGCTGATCTGCAGAGCTCTGCGGTTCCTTGCTAAATTTCTTTTGTAATTCATAGTGCTTCTGTTGCTAGCCTTATAATCTGATAAAATTTCAGAGCCTCAGCAAAGTGTCGTGAGGGAGCACTTCTTGGGTTTGAGTGTCTTTGTGAGAAGCTAGGAAAACTATTTGAACCGTAAGTCTTGTCATCATTACCATCATCGTTGTTATTGTCATTGTCATTTTTTTCCTTTTTAACCGTTTTACAGTTCATTAGTTCGGTATGTTCTGCGAAAAACTTAAAAAAGATTTTTCTTTTCCCATGGCACTCCTGGTTGTGTCTACAGGTATGTAATTCAGATGTTACCATCGCTTCTGGTGTCTTTCTCTGATCAAGTTACTGCTGTTCGTGAAGCAGCAGAGTGTGCTGCTCGTGCAATGATGGCAAACCTCACTGCTCAAGGGGTTAAGCTTGTCCTTCCTTCGTTACTACGGGTACTTGCTCTAGTTTGTTCTTTTATTGGACCAGTGTGTAGGAAATTACATGTTTTCTGTTTTGTTCTTCATATATTTGGGAGTTTTTCATGGTAATATCATTCACTTGTGTGACATCTTCTCACCTGTCTCTATGATGCCACCTTATGCAACTTATAATTTTGATTCCAGTCTGAGGAACAGGAGCGACATCTTACTTGTATATATAGTTAACAATAATTTGATACCCTTATTCGTTGCAGTCTTGTATTAGTCACAGGCTCACAGCTACTCCTGCCAGTCGTGATTATATCTTGTTTTGGCTGGATCTTCACAGGGTCTTGACGATAAAGCTTGGCGTACTAAGCAAAGTAGTGTGCAACTACTTGGCGCGATGGCATATTGTGCTCCTCAACAATTATCACAATGCCTACCCAAGATTGTACCTAAGCTAACAGAGGTTTGTGACTTGCTTAATTTTTCCATAGCCGAACCTCCAATTTCTATACCAAATTTATTGCCATCATTTGACCTTGCTGGGTAACATGGACATCATAGTAGCACTAAAGTTAAATGGGGACGTTATGAATGGGGTGAAGGAAGTTGAAATTTAGAATATGCACATGGTCGCTATACAGTATCGGACAGAGTATCACATACAGTTATTTTGCCTCGAAATTTCAGTATTTTAGTCTACAATAAAGTTTCTAAGTATCGTGTCGTATCGGACGCAATATGTATCAGATACGCAATTTGGCGGCTAATTGAAGTATCAGAGTAACATATGTGAGTTGTTCCTACTCGTAACAGGTGCTGACGGATACCCACCCCAAGGTTCAGTCAGCAGGGCAGACTGCACTTCAGCAGGTCCAGTGCTGATTTTCATTTTTTTTAATCGTTTGTGTTTGTCCAAAACTTAACATTTTGTTTTCTCTTCAGGTTGGAGGGGTGATCAAGAATCCTGAAATTGCATCCCTAGTTCCTACTCTGTTGACAGCACTCAGTGATCCCAATGATCATACAAAATATGCTCTGGACATACTTCTCCAAGTAAAGCTCTTTGCTCGTCCCCGTGCTTTCCTATTGTCTTGTTTTTATTATTTTCTGATAATCAGAATTGTTATTGCAGACTACTTTTGTGAACTCAATTGATGCTCCTTCGCTTGCCCTTCTGGTACCAATTGTTCATAGAGGGTTAAGGGAAAGGAGTGCTGAAACTAAGAAGAAAGCTGCCCAAATAGTTGGGAATATGTGCTCATTAGTGACGGAGCCCAAGGATATGATCCCTTATACAAGCTTACTTCTTCCTGAAGTTAAAAAGGTAAGTTAGGAAAAGATTATCACGCCAAAAATGAGTTCTAGCAATTACTTTATACTTCACTGCATGATCAGTCTGGAAAGTCTGTTGCTATCAAGGCTTACATCCGATTCATTGTTACACACAGGTTCTTGTTGATCCTATACCGGAAGTTCGATCTGTTGCTGCCAGAGCAATCGGATCTCTTATCAAAGGAATGGGTGAAGAAAACTTTCCAGATCTTGTTCCGTGGCTCTTAGAGACACTCAAATCTGATGGTAGTAACGTTGAACGCTCTGGTGCAGCGCAGGGATTGAGTGAGGTGAGACTTTCTGACTGTCTACAATGTTCTTCCTCCAGCCCACGCCAAACTACTCACATACTTGGTTACATGATTCCCTTGGGTACCTAGCGGATCATTTGGTTACTAAATTACACATTACACATACTCTATACGAGCGAATCACGAATCAGTAAGGGCATACTCATAGCCAATCAACTATGCTCATATATCATCTGGAAAGATGAGAATTAAGAGAAAGATTGAATATTATATACAATTAACATACAGGTGTAGCTTATATACTAGCTAAAAGCAAGTGAAGACTAAACCCTAGGATTACAAGTAGCGGTATGATACAATTTGAAAACAAATAAAAGAGATACAAAGCATATAATTGTATGGAAACCAAGTTAACAACAAGATATAAAATACTCCGTATAATTCTTAATTTTCTCTAATAATATCAACACTGTGTTAACATATTTGTGAAGCCAAGGATAATTCAAATGTGGAGTTGAGGGAGTATTTATTTCCGTTCTTTTACATTAGTTTGGGCATCACCAAGCTCATTTATTTTTGGTGGTGTTTTATATCTTTAATCATTTCTTTCATTGACAAAAGGGTTACACGAAGTGGGAGAAGGGGTGGTTATATTGGGCAACCCATGTATGAATTTTTGAAATTCATATATTTGTTTGTTTCTTCGGGAAGATATATATATATATATATATATATATATATATATATATATATATATATATATATATATTTTTTTTTTTTTAAATGTGTACTTTTTGTCATAACCCGCCTTTACCTTATTTACCTCTGTCCTAGACTGGCCGGATGACCATCCATTTTTTTAATTTTTTTTTGTTTTTTTTTAAAGTGTAAGTGGAGCCCCTAGATGTGTATGTGGAGCCTTAGAGAAGTGTAAGTGAGGTTCTGATAGGTGTTATTCAACTTTAGGTTCTGAACTGATTATATGTATATATAAAATCCAGATCACATACGAACTTCTTTACAATGCGAACTGTACGAACTCATGTGAGCCATCAGATTAAAACAAGTGAAAGATAGTAGCCACTATTTTTCCCGTGCTATCTCTTAAGGTTATACGCACAAAGTATCCACTTCGCCGTCCACCGATCAATGTCACATATGCCACCGGAAATGCTACTGCTTGTCGGCCGTCTCTGACGCCGTGAAATCACCCTTAGCCGATGATAGTGCAAACTATTTCTTCAGACATCGAAACGAGGGGTGTGAGCTTCACGGATCCATCGATCTCTCATCAGTAACGACGGCTGCGCTTCGGTGAGAGACAAAAGATTTGTACTTGGTGATGACGATGGTGCTCAGGTGAAGGGTGTACTCATGAAGTTATTGGCTTAGACTGTACTCGTGGTAGATGTAGGTGATGTGGTTGTGGTACGTGTTCTGTGGTGGTCACGAGGGTGTTATTTGGTGGTGCCATCTGGAATGGCTGTGGTGTTGTGGACGGTGTTAGGACGGTGTTGCTTTAGGATGACAGCTGTTGATGATGAGGGATGGTGGTGGTGTTCTTATGAAGTTATGATTGGTGAGGGCACGTGGGCGGTGGGTTGTAGACCTGACGGTGGTAGGTGGTAGACCTGGCAGTGGTAGGTGGTGGTCATGGTTACATAAATTGTCACACTAGATACATTTTTTATTATCCCAGACACATTTTTTCTATTTCAGTAAAAAGTGTAAATGGAGCTGTAACAAGTGTAAGTTAGTTCGCACATGACTCCACCCCTATATATATATATATATATATATATATATATATATATATATATATATATATTGCAGTGTCAGCTATGAATCATGGTTGCGTACCATGATGTGGTGGCTTGTACAAGGTCGAGGTTCTTCGCGACCTTTTTTTTTATACAGGCCACATATGCTCTACCTAGTATATGCTTTACTAGTCATGCATAAGCTAGATATCCTCAAGTATATTCCAAGTGTTGGCAATATGAATAAATATTCATGCAAAAAGCTGGAGATCGTTGACAAAGCAGCCAATATGATGTTTTTAATGCCCATGTTCAATGCTTTTATTTGGCTAGTCAAGGCTGAATTGTTGAATTTTACCAGAATATGCCATATATATTAGGCTAAAAAAATGATAAAATGTAGCATGAAGCAAAATAGAAAACAGAAGGAATGTTATAAAAATCCGATGAAACGGACGTAGCATCTGATCCTATAAATAACGTTTGTGAGAAGTGCATAAGCCTTTAAACAATGTGAATTTTTCCGTTGTTGCTTCAGTGTGTAAGATAGCCTGTCTTTAGCTGTTTCACACGTACTTCTTTCATCTGAAATGCAACAGCACTTAACTTCTGCTATCTGAAATGCTTTGCTTATTTGCTGATGGTATGGTGTATTCTGGTTTGGGTCTCTTTGAACATATTGCCCTGGCACGATTTGTTAAGATGTTCATATGTGCTGTGTATATTTTGTTACTGAGATAGAAATTGTAGTCTGAATTTGGTAGTTTTCTAATAGATTCTATTCTCTCTAGTTTTACCACATAGTACTGCAGTGTGATGGGTTCAGTTGCTTTTGATATTTGTGATATTTGGTTGCGAAAGCTTTTTTAAGGGTAGAATGTGGTAGAGTTGTTTGGATACAATTTCCTTCCGAATCCTATGGCGGAAGGATTTTGATTTTTTTGGGGGAGGGAAAAAGGATCCCTCCAAATCCCCCTCATTTGTTATCCAAACAAGGGGTTTTAAATCCCTTGCCCTTCCTCCCATCCATTTCCTCCAAATCCCCCTATCCAAGGGAGCCCTTAGAAGAGGTAGTAGTCATCCAAAAAAACAAATCGAAAGGTAGTCTAAAACAGAAATAAAAAAGTAACGTACTCCCTCCATACCACAAAGATCAACTGTGAGGATTATAATAATCAAATGGGAAGTTCCTTTTGGTATAGAGGGAGTAGTTGTTTTACAAATGCCCCTAAATGTAAGATATTTTTTAACGAAAAATTGTTATATATTTTAAAATATGAAGCTACTTATTTAAGCGCCAAAGGCGTGCCTTTTTGTACAGAAAGTGTGTAAATACAACATCAACGAAGGCCTTTTACTGTAGTATAGCGGGTTTGTAAATTCCATTCATTTCTTGTACTCTCCTCGTGTAATGCTTCATATATAAACGATATACTAATTCAGCCCTACATGTGCACACAGGTTTCTTATTCCATTGGCATTGTTGGTTGGGCCATTAATATTGCTGTAGTAACTGTATGCTTGTCAATTGCCAGGTATTGGCTGCACTTGGCATTGACTACTTTGAGCAACTCCTCCCTGATATCATAAAAAATTGTTCCCACCAAAAGGCTCATGTTCGAGATGGATATTTGACTGTATTCAAGGTATTACCTATCATAGGATATGTCTGGATTGGTATTTGTCAGCCCAATTGTGGTCTAATTTGGATTCATATGCAGTATTTGCCTAGGTCTCTGGGTGACCAATTTCAAAACTATTTACAGCAAGTCTTGCCTTCCATTCTTGATGGTTAGTTGATTTTCAGGAACTTGATATTACACCCTTGATAACCTGGCTGTTTATCCTCAAACATTTGGTTCTGTTGCACTCATTAAACTACCTTTGGTCATTTGTTTTTGTTTGCTTTAGGTCTTGCTGATGAAAATGAATCTGTTCGTGATGCGGCTCTTAGTGCTGGACATGTCCTTGTTGAGCATTATGCAGCAACGTAAATCTCTTTGTTGACTTTTCTTTTTGCCTATTAAATATTTTGTCTTTATGTCAGCTTCTTTATCCTGTAACTTCATGCCAACACCATTCTCTATACAGGGAGCTTTTCGTGCTTCTGATTCCCCATTCTTATAACACTGAGGATATATATACTCCCTCCATTATTTTATATATATGTCATTCTCCCTTTGAGCTTTTCGTGCTTCTGATTCCCCATTCTTATAACACTGAGTATATATATACTCCCTCCATTATTTTATATATATATATATGTCATTCTCCCTTTTCGAGACACTGACTTGTGTTCAATATCTCTCAAAATTTACTAGTAATAATATGAAATGTATGTTATTTTGAATTCAATTTTTATGACGAATCTAATGGCAACAGTTTGCGTTAGAAAAATGACACCAACCTAGTGGACCATAAAAATTGTTTTTGTAAGAAGTGCATTAAAATCACCTAATGACTGGCGAGTGACCTAAAGGCTTCGTAAAAAGAAAACTGCATAAATCTTGTCTAAAATTCACAGTTTTTTTCCTTGCTGTTTTATTATAATTTGTTGTGCATTTTTCAGGTCCTTACCTTTGCTTCTTCCTGCTGTTGAGGATGGAATTTTTAATGACAGTTGGCGTATTAGGCAGAGTTCTGTAGAATTATTGGGAGATCTGCTGTTCAAGGTGTGCTATTTAGTTGCATTTCATTCATTGTTTCTTCCCCCCCGGCTCTTTTTGTTATGGTAAATCTCGTCTAAATGTATTCTGCCATTGTTCTAAATAGACAAATGAAATATCCATTGTGTAGGTAGCTGGAACTTCTGGGAAAGCACTGCTTGAAGGAGGTAGTGACGATGAGGGTGCAAGTACTGAAGCGCAGGGCCGTGCTATTGTTGAGGTTCTTGGTAGAGAGAAGCGGAATGAAGTACTTGCTGCCTTATACATGGTTCGAACTGATGTTAGTGTATCAGTGCGTCAGGTAGTTTTCCACTACTTGTGTTTAACACATACTGCATTCCTCAGTAGATCTTAATTTAGGCCCAGTTATTGTAATTGAATACTAAGCTTCTGGAGCATAACTTTTTCTCATCAACAGGCGGCATTACATGTGTGGAAGACCATTGTAGCAAACACTCCCAAGACCCTGAAAGAAATTATGCCGGTTCTGATGGACACGTTAATATCCTCTCTTGCATCACCATCAAATGAGAGACGGCAGGTAATTATGTCGCTTTGTATGCATAGCCAGCCTCCCACAGAGAAATAAAATAAATAAATTTCTTTGGTGTTACTGTTGTTGTTGACGTTGACTTAACACACTGTCTACTAGGTTGCTGGCCGGTCATTAGGTGAGCTTGTTAGGAAACTTGGTGAAAGGGTACTCCCTCTGATTATCCCCATTCTATCCCAAGGATTGAAAGATTCTGATGCAAGCAGAAGACAAGTATGGAACTTTACCTGTCCCTACATTTAACTCTTATCCTTATTCCTATTATTTCTGTGGACTTGGACTTTTGGAAAATCTCCATACATGTTAATTTTCAAAAGTCCTTTTTTGAGACACCCCATGATTTGTGTCCAACTGTTTTCCTTTATGACGCTTCTAGAAAATTAATTGTGCGAGTTACTTTAAGACTAAGTTTTTGAAGTGTGTAGTTAGCTCCTAGAAGGAATCATGGCTTCCGAAAGTCCCTTGCAGTATCTCCACCCATTGTAATGAGACTAAATACGTTGCAGTAATTTATCCATCACCATAAGTAAACAGACTCCCAAGTCCTAAGTACAAATGCCACAACATTGTTCCCAGAGAGGCATTCACGAATTTCTTCGGTTTTGAACAGCTTAGAGTTTGTTTATATTTTTAGAGATCTAAGTAGTGACATCACAAAAAAAAAGTGACAGCTTGATCAAGAAAGAAAATGAATGGAATTTGGTTGACGCTTTTTCCAAAGTGTTTTGATGGTCCCTTTCAAAAGTGGGTGCAAATGAGGGGATTATGCATAGAGGAAGTAGAAGAGAGAAGAATTGGTATAGAGAAACAACGAGCCACCTTGGACCCAATCGCACTGCTAACAACATTCTAGAGCTGATGATATATACAATGTATTAACCTCTCAAAGTGGTAGCTGGGTCGTAAAGAATGACATGTTGTTTTCTTTATCAAGAAAAAGCTCCTTATTATCCACCTATCTCAATAATACTTGATTTGAGTCGGTACTGCTCGTCAGTAACCCCACAAGCTGATTTTACTTTACACAAGTTGCTGGTTGTGTCTTTCTGTAAATCTTTTCTGTCTAGTACTCCAGCTATTCTGTAAAGTACTCTTACTTCCTGACAGAGATACCTTGAACTGATCTAGTGTTTAATCTTAATAGCTATTTCTGGGATCCAGATGCTTCTTGATAACTATGATTGCGCTATTGTGCTTTTAGTCATGATTGTATGTTTGATGGACAATGATGTTGGAATCTTACTTTGAACTGATTTGTTGAACAGGGTGTATGCATTGGTCTTAGCGAGGTGATGGCGTGTGCTGGAAGGAGCCAGTTATTGAGTTTCATGAATGAGCTTATCCCTACAATTCGAGATGCGCTCTGTGATAGGTTCTAAAATTATGGCCCATCGTGTAAATTCAAATTGATTTTGTGATAGCCTGTATTCCTTAACAGTGATTGATTAACTTTCCGGTGAACACCTTGCTTTTTATCTCTTTTTGTCAGCATTTTATAGTGGTGATATGCTATTTTATTTTTACAGTACGTCTGAGGTTCGTGAATCAGCAGGCTTGGCATTTAGTACTCTCTACAAGGTTCCTTTTTATTCTTCATGTCATCTTCCTGCACTTATTAATATATGAACTAATCTACCTTAGAAAACTTGGAAGCTGCTTAAAGTTTTTACATCTCAGAGTGCTGGACTTCAAGCCATTGATGAAATTGTTCCGACCCTTTTGCATGCGCTGGAGGATGATGAAACTTCTGATACTGCACTGGATGGTCTCAAACAAATTTTAAGGTGATTTTTTTTTTCCCTTTTTTTTTCCCTTGTGCTGTCATGTTACATTGCCATTTCAATTATCTTATCTTGTAGTTGATTCTTTCCCCTCATCCTGTTCATGCAGTGTAAGAACTGCGGCAGTCTTGCCTCACATCCTACCCAAGCTAGTTCAGCTTCCGCTTAGGTATGCTTGGCTTATTTGTGTGCTCTCAATGTTTATTTTTAAGTATGTATGTTCGAGTTATTTGTCTCACTCCAAAATTTTTTAGTGAATTTAATGCACACGCTCTTGGAGCTTTGGCGGATGTTGCCGGGCCCGGTCTTAATTCACATCTTTCTACTGTTCTTCCTGCCTTACTTTCAGCAATGGGTGATTCCAACGTGGTATGCATGATTCTTTTTGGATTAGCGCATCCCTTAACATTTGAGAAAATAGAGGGAGGAGAGAATCATATATAAGCCATTTTTTGATGAGTAGTTATTGTGTCCTTGATCAATATAGGAGGTCCGCAATTTGTCAAGGAAGGCTGCGGAAACTGTTGTATCAGTCATCGACGATGAGGGAATTGACTCTTTAATATCAGAGCTTGTTAAAGGTTCTGGTGATAGTAAAGTATGTTTTGCAACTTCAGAACTCTTAAAGAATAGATTGATCAAGGATGCCACATTCACTCTTTATGCTTTTCTCCGCAGTCTTCAATCAGGAAGAGTTCATCGTACCTTATTGGCTATCTCTTTAAGAACAGCAAGTTGTACCTGGACGATGAAGCTCCCAATATAATATCGACCTTGGTGGTGCTGCTTAGTGATTCAGATCCTGACACTGTTGTGGTAGGATCTTCACATTACCTTGTTTGTAGTTTGACTTCTATATACCAAAAATATTTCTAATTTTTTTTCTATGCAGTGTGCCTGGGAAGCTTTATTAAGCGTTGTCAGTTCTCTTCCTAAGGAAATACTCCCAAGTTACATAAAGTTGGTCCGTGATGCTGTGTCTACAGCTAGAGACAAGGAGCGTAGAAAGAGGAAGGCAAGTTGATTGCATTGTTCTTGCATTTGCTTGATGTCACCACATTATACCTTGATAGTGATCGGATTGTTTGCTTTGGTTGCATGGTTTATTTTAACTATTCAGGGCGGGCCCGTTCTGGTACCTGGTTTCTGTCTCCGGAAGGCTCTTCAGCCGGTACTTCCAATCTTTCTTCAGGTATCTTAATGGCTCTTACCACGTCTTGTGATATTATCTGCAGTTGCACACCTTTGTGGGTTTGTATTATGGTACCGTTTGGCCTTGCTTATGTGAAACGGTTTTTGTTTCCTAGAAGGAGCTTATTCATAAGATACTTTTAGTAAAAAATTGATGTGTTTGGTTATTGTTTTGCAAAAAAATACTTCAATAAGAGCTTTTTTATTTAAGTAGATGAAAAAAAAAAATTGAAAGCATATCAAAATGGGTCTCTATCTGTAGAGAATGAAAATATATGAATTTACAAGTATTTATTTTATTTGATTGAATTGTTTAGAAATATATTAATTTGTTATGTATTTAGTAACAAACACCTTGAAGATAAAACTAAAAGTAGAAGCATCAAATTGATGCTTCTACTTTTAAGGCCAAAAACTAACTTTTGAGCTTTTGAAAAATAGTTTTTAAGTTGCAAAAAATGGTGTGTTTGGCTAAGTAGTAGCTTATAAAAAACAAAAACACTTCCAAAAACTAGGCCAAACAGCACCTATATATCTTCTCAATTGCTTGTGAGTTGTGACATGTGAAAAATTAGATATTCTTTGTGAAATGTTTTCGAACTGAGTCTCTGGAATTGTTTTATACTACTAGTATATTATAGCCATCCACAAGTGGCCTCAACTCCGACAATCATTCCCCCATCTACACCTCTATGCATTCAACGATCAAGATCGAGATCTACTGTGTGGGTTATGGTTTTGGTTGCTGATTGGTGGTGAATCTTTGGTTGATCGTTGGTTGTGTCAAAGGGTGGTAAATTTTCGGTCGGTTGTTGGTTGCGGCTTGTGAGGTGGGCTGTGGTGGGGTTAGGCATGGTCATAGGGTGGCTTACTGGAGGGTGGGTGGGTGATAAGTGACACTGGAGGGGCTGTGATATTGTGTTTGATGGAGTGAGTGTGAGGGGTATTCAGTATACTACCTTCATTCAACCACTTTCTTAATATTTGGTCCAAATTGAAAGGGTGCTTTTGCTATTCCAATGAATGGGAGGGATTGAGGGAATATAATTTTATAGAGTAGCTAAATAGTTGGATTGTGTAGTATTAAATAAATTGAAATGTTAAGAAGATAGTGTAGGTTCATTGTGTGGCAGGTGCCTTTGTTTTCATCATGGGGAAGCATATCACTAGTTTGTTGCTGGTGATCTCCCTATAGATTGGGCAGCTAAGAGAACATATTTCAGCAATTTGCAATCTGATCAAACTTTATTACTTTTGACTGCACTAACAGGGTCTAATAAGCGGATCAGCAGAATTGAGGGAACAAGCAGCTCTGGGTCTTGGAGAATTGATTGAAGTGACCAGTGAACAAGCACTTAAGGAATTTGTTATTCCAATAACCGGGTATTTTTATGTATTTATCTTTTTATCTTGATTGAGTATCTTGCTAATAAAGAACCTCTTGGTTACCCTGTATGTTTTCATTTAGTTAAAGAACAAAAGTATATACTAAGTAAAACAATAGTTTTATGAAAAATAATAAAATGATAGCCCTCAAATGTCCTCAACCATCTGAATTCGCTTCCTTCACATTGTCCTATCCATAGCCGTAACTAAGCCTCCTTCTCTACTTGCATAAATCTCCTACTAATAGTTACTCTCTCCGTTTTTAAATGATTGCCCCATTTTATGAATATATGTGAGGAGTATTATATTAAAATGAGGCAATCATTTGTGAACGGAAGGAGTATTAATTTCTGTGATGAAGGGAGGGACACCTGCCTGCCCTTTGCAACCCCAACTTTGCCCCTGGTAGTAGTAATAGTAAGAAGGTGAGTAATAAAAGGACCTATTTTCAAACTCAAAACAAAGTTGGAAGTGTTAATTTCAATTTTTGAAAGTTTACAAATTCAAGTTAAAGAAGCAAAGTATATTAAGTAAAAATGATACTTACGAAAAGTAAAATAAAATAATTAAGAAAAATAAAAATAAATAAAAAGATAGTCCTCAACTATCCGAATTCGCTTCAATCCGAAGGAACTTCATATCCTCAACTAAAAATAAATAAAAAGATTGTCCTATCCAAAGTCGTAACTTCTCCAATCCGAAGGAACTTCATATCGCCCCTAATCACTCTTATCTAAGTCTGTTTAGGTCTTCTTCGACCAGCACCAATCCACTCTCTCTCCATCCTTCAAGTCTTTGTATCTGTGCAACACAAAGCTGGCCTCCGTCTCACATGCCCAAACCATCTTAATCGATTCTCCGTCAACCTATCCTCTATTGGGGCCACTCATACTTTTTCTCTAATCACCTAATTTCTAAATTGATCCTTTCTTGTATGACCACACATCCATCTTACCGTACACATTTCTGCCGCATTCATTTTTTGCACATGACTATTCTTTACCGCCACATTTAGTGCCATATAAAAATGCATGCCTAATTGCTATTTGTTAAAATCTGTCCTTTAATCTGTGAGGTACTCATTGATCACATAGTAACCCTGTTGGTCCACATATAACATACCCATTAGTTGTACCCGCCTCTCTTTAACCATTTCCGCTAAATGTGCACTCCAAGAATAGTCTTACTTCTACACATGAAGGTAGAGCATATAGACAGAGTTTGATGAACTCTCCATAGGAAGTACTGGGAGATTCTTCTTCTGCTTTTCTTAGATTCATGATAAAAATGTTGTGTAGTGCCCGCATATCACTATACTTGAATATTTAAGAGATTTTGAAGGGAAATGTTTATGAAATGTATGATTTATATATTGACATAGAGGAGTAATAGTTAGCAAACTTGTTACTCCCTCTGTTTCGTTTCTATGAGTAAGTTTTTGGATTTATCAGAGGAATTATGTAAAATCATGGAATATTATAATGTTAGGTAAGTATATTAATCATCCTTGGAATTTCAGAAGGAAACCAATGTTTGTACCAAATCTTATTTTTACTGAATGACAATGGCTTTAGTTTGTAAAACAGTACATGGAAGCGTGCACTTACAAAAAGAGATTCATGTGAAATATAGAACAACATATAAAAAGAACAAAAATAAGCTTTTCTAAAATGAATAATAAGATAGAATGAAGGGAGTATTACTATTCAATTTACTTTTACATTTTTATCTTCCATTTATGGTATTTTTGCACTACTATGGAAACTTCTCGTCTCTATTGGTGACAATAAGGCGAGCCGTAAAATTAGCCGCCTTTTATTTGTTTGAAGTGAGCACCAATAGTGATTGATGTTGTGGGTGCTTTGCCTGCTTGTTTCATGTCTATTATTTTTGTTAAATATGTTTCTAACCGTGCAATGGAGATAGGAAAACATTGATGTAATAGAATTCAATTTTATGGCTGCAGGCCCCTCATTCGAATCATTGGCGATCGGTTCCCTTGGCAGGTGAAAAGTGCCATTTTGTCAACATTGACAATCATGATTAAGAAGGGTGGTATGGCCCTCAAACCTTTTCTACCACAATTACAAACAACTTTCATCAAATGTCTACAAGATAATACCAGGTTTGTTTCTGATAGCAATAGATATGACATGTTATAAAAGTTGATGTCTTTTGTTGATTTAATCCAACTCTTTAATCCAGGACTGTTCGTTCGAGTGCTGCAATGGCGCTTGGGAAACTAAGTGCACTTAGCAGCAGGGTTGATCCATTAGTTAGCGACCTATTGTCTAGCTTACAGGTAATTATCATCTCAGGACACTTGCAGTGGGCTGTTTATAGTGTTAGACATGGTCAAAATGATAATAGTCTAACATATAAACAAGTAAACACTTACTTCCTTAGTAATAAAATTTTCTTCCCATTTGACTTTGTATAGTCTCCAATACCCACTTTTAACATTTTTTTTCGCATTTATGGGGTATGGTACTATATTTTTTTTATTGAAAATGAACATTCTTATTAGTTGAGTTCAACCCAGTTCAATTCAGTATAGCGTCATTAGGTTCATTTTGTCTCAACCACTTCTGCTCACTTCACTTCATTTCTCTTCAATTTAGTATAGCACTATAGCGTCATTAGGTTCACAATATTTTTTACATCCTTTACATCTTTGTTGTCAACGTTTCATGACTTTGATCCCTAATAGTCAAATGGAAGTACAGACTACTGTTTTAGTTTAAAAACCTAATATTTATAATGATCAGTAATTCTATTACAGTTTTTAGGGAAAATTGATAATTACCAGTACTAAGTTAAGGAACAACTTCCTCAATCGGTGCCATAGTAATGAAAATTTCATAATCAGTAAGTACCATCTCCGATCTATTATCACTATCAAGCCCCAAGAAAAATACACATTTTAGGTGGTTTTGAATTGTCCTGTCGAATGCTTAGTGTGTTAATGGAGGGGTATGAAAGAATCAATAATTGATCAAAGGTAGAACCAAAAAGGGAAGAGGGAAGAAAACCAAACTAACCTCAATAAGAAAAGAGATGAAAGGTGCAAACTAGGAGGGCGTAGACCAATTCTACCCCTCCCTGGTTTCTAACCTCCCCCATCCTACCCACAACCACTCTAACAGACCAAACACCACCCCATCACACCTCGAAAACAACCTACTACCCTACCACCATCACTCCAGCAACAACCCCATTATACCTCCCTAACCACTGTGCCTCTTCTCTTCCATCCCCAGCCCACCTCCCCCCTTCTTCACTCTACCGTCAGCCGCTTCCGATTTTCTCACCAATGCCCTTGCTTTCTCTTCTTTCGTTTCGCGATGCCCCCTCTACTTCTTCATCGCCGCTGAGCTTATCACCCTCCTATAGCCACAGAAACCAGACACCCCCCCTCTCCTTGTGCCGTATAAGGTTTGGGGTGGATAACATTGGTGGAGGTGATCTAGGTGGTTGAGGGGTTAAGGTTGGTTGTGTTAGTAGTAGTAGTAGTAGTAGGGGTGGTGGTGGTTGTGGTGATGTTGTAGTGGCGGCGGCTATGAGATAGACCTAAAAAAGTTGGGTCAGGGGTTGGTGGTCATGGAGTGTGGTCGCTATGGTGTTATTGGGTTTCATGGGTCATGCCTTGTTGGGTTGAGAAGAATATTAAACAAGGATTAAATAATTACAAGGACATTTTGGTCACTTTTTGTCATTCTTTGACAGGAAAGTCTAAATTGGTACGGATCCAATCATTGTCTAAAAAAACTGGTGGGAACTAGTAACTTGGTACTGATTATAATACAATTATTAGAGTGCTGCCATTCATAAAAGTAGGTCCTTAACTTGGTAGTGCTTATCAATTTGCTCCTGTTTTGTTTATTATTTATTAGGTTGATCATTTATGGAAATCTTTCATGGATAAAACCATTTTATTCACCAGTGCATGTTTACATTGCACATTGCTTTTATTTTGTTTTTTGTTAAAGAAATTGTTAACTCTTCAATTATGGTAATTTCCAGGCATCAGATGGGGGAGTAAGAGAGGCAGTTTTAACTGCATTAAGAGGTGTAGTAAAGCATGCAGGAAAGAGTGTGAGCGCTGCTGTTAGAACTCGTGTTTATGATGTACTAAAGAATTTGATTGATCATGAAGACGACCAAGTTCGTTCTTCTGTTGCTAGCATATTGGGGATCACATCTGAGGTCAGCACTGCTTAATACTCCTTTTCTGCCGTGCCTTTGATTTTTCAATTTCAAACTTCTGCCCTTTGTTTCATGACAGTATATTGATGAAAGTCAGCTGGAGAACCTACTGGAGGAACAATTGGATCTCGCAGTTTCCTCTAGTTGGACTGCGAGACATGGTTCAATACTCACTATATCATCCATGCTTAGGCACTCCCCGTCAAGAGTTTGTGAATCATCTCATTTACTACCTATAGTCTCTCTGTTAAATGACAAGCTGAAGGATGATAAGGTACCATGTAGATGACAATTGCACAATACTTTATAATCATATTATTTGGGAAGACCATATTACCGAGGCTCGTATACACTTCCAAGAATTTTTTTTAGTGCTTGATCAAATAGGTGCAAGATTTTAGTTATGTCTTGGATGTATACAAGTTGACCTTGGCATTATGGCTTTCCTTTGGTTATATCTCATATGCTATCTTATTTTTGGTTTCGTACTTCTATCTTTGTTTATGTACTCGAATACAGTTCCCTGTACGCGAGAGTTCAACCAAAGCGCATGGAAGATATCTGCTCTATCTAATTCAAAGTGATCCTCTGAATAGTGCTATAGTTGCACAAACTGTTTCGTCCATTGTTATGGCGCTGCGAGATGATTCTAGTGAAGTTAGGCGACGGGCATTATCTGCTCTCAAGATTGGTGCAAAGGTATATTGCTAGCCCTGCAAAAACTGACAACCAAATTTAGCCTACCCAAATCTTACACTTGGTTAAGAAAGAATTAATTTGATTTAAACCGATCGCATATTGCACTAACCCCAAATAACCCGTTTGTCATTAATAGCCACAACTTGAAATCATCAGAAAATGCTTCGTTACAACCCGTAACCACTTGATGCATAAACAACTTGAATTGTTCAAAACGAACCAAATAACAGTGCACCCAAAATGACTGATGTGGATGACCTGTTTGTCATAGTTTTGTATGATTTCATTGTTTTTTCGAAATGATTTTATTTGCTTGATTGCTTTGCAATTTCTAACTGATATCTATTAATATCAAAATGCAGGAAAATCCTGTGCCTATCATGGGTGTCGCTTCACTTTTTGGTCCTGCGTTGGCGGAATGTTTGAAGGACAGTAGTACACCTGTTAGACTTGCTGCAGAACGCTGTGCTTTGCACTCTTTCCAATTGGCGAAGGGTAATATGATTTGCTAGAGCATTCGTGCTGCTGATTTGTCTTCGTGGACGTCTTTCATCTGTTCTATTTTTCATACTATGTGCAGCAACAGAAAATGTTCAGGCAGCACAAAAATATATCACTGGTTTGGATGCAAGACGGCTTGCTAAATATCCAGAGGACAGGTAAGCACAATTCAAAGTGTAGGAGAATACTTGTTTTCTGGTAAAGTCGGGCCAGTTGTTGAAGTGTACTCAATGCTTCCTGTATACCCAACTTATGCTTCCTACCCATGTTTTCTACTCATGATCCTTTAATTCATGCGTGAGTTTTTTTTACCGAACTCAAAACAACCTGCGAATCTAGGGTTCGGATATTGCTGCCTGTTCACTTCTCCCAAAAACGGGGAAAAGTAAGCAGAAAGGACGTAAAACTAAATTGTTATTTCATATACAACTTTTACAAAATCATACACACTTCCATAGAATTTCCATACACTATCCCTTCCCCTAAGCAAAAACTAAAACACTCTTTTATCCTCCTCTCAAAACTTAAATCAATTCTTCAATCGTGGATTAATTCTTGTATCAAACAAGTAATTATTTTGTTCTGTTAACAAGTTACCTGAATTTTTATTTTTGGCTTCAATTACTTGGGATGTTTAGTCTAGTTAGGGGCTTCATTTTCTTGAGTATGTGTATGTGGCTCATGTTACACGTTCCTAAACTTGTCGAAGGATAATGGAATATTATCTTTTTTGTATCTTTAGTCCGTAAGTGCTGGCTAAGTCTTCTTGAAGTACAATACGGTTATGGGTCTGTTGCATGTCAATTATGAATATGTTGCTTTATTCATGATTGCATTGGTACGGTGATTGCTCCTTATATGCTGAAGCACGCAATAATTTTCAACAGAAATAAGCTTTTGCTTCTTTATATGTGGCAGTGTTATTTTTATATTTTTATTAGTAATAGGAAATAGGAAATAGGAAAAGGGGTGAGAAGGGGAGTTCAATGGAAGAAAGGTGAAAAAATGGGAGGGGAAAAGGTGGAAAGAGCAATAGCCGAAATTAACTCTACTTCTTTGTGGATAAAAAATGGAGTATATATTTGTTATTGTGTTAAATTTTGTTCTCTGCAAAAATCCGGCTAATGTTTTTAACATGCATTTTGCCATGACGACGGTCAGGGTCAGATCAAATGTTTTATTTTTACAGTAATTGGTGATTGTTTTTTTTAATGATCACAGTGATGGCGACGGTGACAGTGAAGATGACAATTCAAGTAGCTGAGAAATAGCTAGTTTGTCGACTCATTCTTCAGGAGCTCTAGGTGCACTACTGAATCGAGGCGTTGCAGTTAAAATGGTGCCCTAGCTTAGTTAAACTTGACCGCACTCAACAACACACTTGAGCATCGTAAATTATTGTTTCCAAATAGACGAAAGGTGCCCCTCCTACGGTAACTGTTGATAAGTTACCTGAGAGTAAATTTTTGACCGTGGAAGCTTCCAGCAACAATTGTGATGAGGGATTGTCCTTGCATTATGATATACTCCAGTTTATATACATTTGGTCTACTCTAGCACACTATAAATGGAAAATCCCTGTGGTGCTTATCAATCCGATTTTTTTTCTTCTCGTAACTGCTTCCTGTGTTGGGTTCTGTTTCATATCATGTTTTTGCCTGCTACTTAATATTATTACTCATATTTTATTTTGTTTTCTTTTCTTTGCTAATGTAAGACAGTCTAGTAAGGGATGTAAGGCTAGTTTCGGTCTGTAACTAGCGAAGAGTGAGTGAAAATTGATAGGATGTCTGGACATGTTTTTTTGGCCAATCTATTATCCAATCGAGAGGATGTGAGGACGTTTTTTTGCCAATAGTATCCCTTGGACGGTTGGGAGGCTTGGGAGGTTTTACTTTTTACTATAGTAGTACTCCGTAGTTCTTTTGCCTGTGAATTTTCACTGCGTGTTAAAGATTTTTTTTCTCTCTTCATTTGTGCGATTTGGTGGAATCCTTATGACATTAACCATGCTAATCTTAAGGCCCGGCCAGGAAAGGTAGATAGATAGATGGTTGACAACATTTAATTGGGTAATTATTGTGTATAATCGTTGTATCGTGTGACAGTATTAAAAATTTGTAATTCAAAATAAAATGTGATCATTTTAGGTTAGCTAGTTAGAACTTTCAGATCAACAGTTATCACTTTTTTTTGTATGAAAAAGTTGCCACTATTTAACCTACAGTGGTAACTTTTTACAATAAATTTCTAATTTTAAGGTCTGTCGTACGGTATGACAGTTGTATAGCATAATTTGTGCATTTAATTAGAGACATTATTTGTTGGCCTTGTTATTGACCATTTTAGATTAACTTCATGCTATATGTGACAGATCAATTAATGCAGCAAGGATGAATGGAAAATCAATTTAAAAAAAATACCAAGTGCTCAAGTTTCTTCTTACTCATCATACTAAGTACCATTATTTTCAGAGGAATGCACGGTTAGAGCATGACATGACATTATTCATTGTTAAAATGAACTATCTTAGCTTCTACGGTAAATATTAACTTAAGCACGGAGTTTAACCTAGGAAAAGTAAACTTGTTGGTAGGTTCTCTTGTTCTTTTCCTTTGCATTGCATTCAAAAAGTTTAAAATATACTCCTAGTATGTTTAACGATCTTCTGCTTGTTGACCACTTGACCGTTAGTTTTCTCTTTTGTTTGTTGTCTGGTGTTTAGAAGTGGAGTCTCACTGCGTATCTTTTATCAGTCTTTTATACTTTGAGCACTCCATCTCCATACTTGCTCGTCCCCATCGACGATATCTATCTTGAACGTAAATTCTGCCTGCAAAATATCACGTAAATTCTGCCTGCAAAATACTTGCACTCCATCTCCATACTTGCCTTCCTTTTCCATCGTCCTGCATAAAAATGGTCATACTCTTGAAATTGTCAGCTGTTTTTCGGCTGTCAAAACTTATTCGGACAAAGTTCATTTGTTTTATTAATTAAAGTCGGAAACCAGTTACTCTTGAAAGCATTGATGACTGATTTTGTTTTCTTCCTTGGACAGCTGATGAAACCGAAAGACTTTCAGTATAAATATAAACCATCTATCCTATTTATCGGCTCACAGAAAGAGTCTGCCTCTTTCACAAGGAAGAATTACTCTAAATACAAACCTTAAGTGCCTCCTTCACAAGGAAGAATTACTCTAAATACAAACCTTAAGTGAAGTTGTCTTGTGACCCATCGGCGAGTCGAGTGAGTTCTTCGATTACCCCATGGGCGGGTCGAAAAAATCACTCGACTTGACCCATTCCCGGGTTTTTTTTTCTCTTTTAATTTGCCTTAAGTAGTTTTAAACCAGGTTAAATATCAGTTGGTTGATGTTGGTACCTTGTATGAAATGTTGTCAATATAACCAATTTCACCACCTTATAGTTCATGTTATATATCATTGAAAGATTTGTATTATACTTAAACTATTGCTCAAAATAATAACGTAAAATGTAGAATAATTTATAAACTAAAAAAACGTCGAAATTTTTTTTAATAACTATTTAAAATCGGAGGCGTAATGATAATCGGAAAAACGGTTTTATTATCGAGTTCTAATAAATCGATACTTTATAAAATGTAAATGTGATAACGTTTCGAGAATTAATTGCAAAGGAGAACTTGTCGTTTTACGTTATTCAATATATTAACTATATAGGAAGTCGGTTTTGGTTTATTACGATAATCGAAAAAGATGGTTTTATTATCGAGTTTTAATAAACCGATAATCTATAAAATGTAAAATAATATTATTTCGAGAATAAATACCAAGGGCAAAGTCGTCATTTTACGTAATTAACGCCGACGGTAAGAAGTAAAGCGCCGACGCTAAAAAGTAGTCCCCAATACAAGGTTATACTCTTAAGTTTGTGTGTCTAATTATTTGAAAAAGTGCAAAGTGGTTTTACGTGATAAAGATTATTCTAACCACAAAAAGGTGTTGTACATTATGAAAATGCAACTAAAACAAAAATTAATGTCATTTTTTTTTATCAGAAACTACCTTTTATTTAGGGTGCTTCGTGAATAACTATCTTTTATTTTATTTTTTGCATTCAACTATCTTTTATTTTCATTTTTTGTTAAAAACTACCTAAATCTAATTTCCGATGACCTGAAGTCAACTTTCGGACGTTGACTAAACGTGAAGTTTTTTGTTTTGTAGGAAACTAACTTTTATTTTTATATTTGAGTTATTTAATAACAATAATACCAATTATAGGACATCTTCCGAAAATAATATCAATTTTGATAAATCTGAGAATAATACGTATTATTGGAGAATCAGAGTAGTATAGGTGATCGGTTACCTGTAGAACCTTTTCACCTTCCTATTTCACCTTTAATTTTATTTAACGATAATAATACCAACTATAGAGTGTCTTCCAAAAATGATTCAAATTTTAATAAATCAGAGAATAATACGTATTTTTGAGTATGTAAACAATAATAGTATAGATGACCAGTTAGAGGTAGAACCCGTTCACCTTCCTTTTTCGTCTTTAATTTATTTCATATTACTTCGCTCTTTTTCACTACGATTAAACGTCATTAATGTCCTCCGTCTTTCTCTTCCTTGAAGTCTTCAATCTCACCAAATCTAGCTAACAACACAATCCTACACAAAAATCAACACGTTAATCTAAACGAAACATATAAAAAAAGCTGAAGAAGGATGAAGGGTAATGTAGAGAGAGGATAAAGGACAGAAGTAAGGAGGAGCAGACCTAGCAAAACTGACCCGACCTGAATAAGCCAAACCGAATCCGACTCGACACCAAAGTCAATCCGATTATTATAACCCAAAAGTGGCCCGATCCAAAACTGACCCGACATGGTTCATCCGTTATCCAAGTCTAAGGAGAAGAATGGAGGATAAGTAGCAGGTTAAATATTAATTTGGTGACCTGATGTAGCAGGTTATAAAGTATTTTATACTACTATTGTTTAACTACTCCAATAATACGTATTATTCTCAGATTTATTGAAATTAGTATTATTTTGGGAAGATGCCCTATGGTTGGTATTATTGTCGTTAACCAACCCTTTATATTTTTGTGGGGGCTACCTTATTTTTAAACAAACTTGTAATGCAAAATCAAAATTTAAGATAAATAATTATATCAAATTATGGTAAAGTACATCAAAGGAATGTTCTTGTTTTTTTAATTAACTAGTCTTCTTGTCGCGCGCGATGCGCGCGTATAGTTAGGTATGACTTGTGTATGTATTTTGATGGCGCATATTGTTGTTGTTGGTTGTCGAATTGTTGGCATAATTCGAACTATTGTTTGAGATTGCGCGATGCACGCGGAGTGTTCGGCAGAAATCGTGTATGTATTTTTTGTTGAAGCATATTGTTGTCCTTGGTTGTTCATTCGTTGGCATAAATCGAACCATTGTTCATGTTGCCTTTTCTTTTCGCCATACGTTTACACTTCAAAGCAGAAAATATTTTGTACACACCTTTAAGCTATAAGTTTGGTTTGTAAGCATATGATATTTTTACGACTAATAATCAATCTTTCATGTCATGCGTTGTAAATGGGTAATGTCTGTAAATTTATCATAATTGTTGACTTGATTGACGTGATTGTAGATGAAAGGTACATTTTTATTTTGTTCCATTGAGTTTGATATTGCTGCTAGTTTAATGTCATTGTCGAAGCGTATATAGGAGTCACATGCAGTCTACGAATACTTTTAGAGCAGACACTATTCCTAATTAGTATAGATAGTGTAATCTATCAGTTACACCAAGGCATATGCAACAAAATTAACGAACTGTGATGCCCAAGGTCGAGCAGGTAATGCAGAGTCCATTGTTTACTGTAATTTCCGCTCATGTATACTAAATAAACTGAAATTGACATAAGCACAAAGAACAATAGGACTTTTACATAGCAATTGTTAATGGAGTGTTCTGGTACATTGTATATGAATACATTGAAAGAACCATAGGTGTACGACGTATGAGAAGATAACACTCCTTCTCCCCATTAGAACATGCGAGCTCCTGAATAATTCCTAGAATTCAAAAGGTAATTCATAGGCATATTACAAAGGCACTTGGTGAGTCCAAGTAGTGGAGATGACCCTTTGAACAAACTCTCATATCATATGTATAACATTTTATGATGTACCTATTAGACTGGAGCACCAAAACCTGGCTAAAAAAATTAACTAAGTTCTACCGACGTACGCAAAACAAGTAGACTTCGGTTAATATAATAATGCAATATAGTATTGCTTCCTAAGTTCACTGTCCGACTCTTGTGTTCCATTGGCCTGACCTAACCTATTCGATCGCTTAAATTAGTTATCAGAAACTCACAAACACACTGGTAGTTATTAGCTAAGAAGAGCTGCGGATTATCTTTTCATCGATGAGCTGATTATGATGTGCCATGTATTTTTTAACTACCGACAAACTGAAAACAAAAATGACTTCAGGTAATATTAAATTGCAATACAGCATTGCTTACTAAGGTAAAAGAATTAGTAGAGTGTTCGTCAATCTACGATCTATGGTAAAACATATGCAGCGTTAACCCAATATTTTGGTTACCAAAGCGGGTCTAAACACACAAATCGACCGTTTTCTTTTGTGCTAAAGTGCTAGCCCTTTCTAAGAAGCATGAACTAATTGTGTCTAACTTTTGTCTGGGAACATGACTCATCTGCAAACCAAGTGTCGGCACAGATCCAAGACTGAAGGTCAAAATGTAGCTCGAACCAGTATAGGCAAATCCTTTAGAACCCGACTGGGTACGAGTCACTCCGTCGCAGCAGAGACAGCGAAATCCTAGAGAACAACCCGGCAAATTCAGTAGCGCGAGCTTCAAAAAAATGTCGAACAACACGAAGCTCAGGCACGCCAATCTGAAACACGTGATGCCACAGCGAGACACAAGTCAGATGCTTGCCAGTGAGGGCGGGCCCTACAGTATTGACAGTTCAAAAGATCTGGAACTCAAACCTCGCACGCCCGACATTCACTGTTATTCAGCAGCAATTGCGAGAGCTAACACCCTCGCCATTTGAAATTCATCTGAAAATGAACATTTCCCTCCCCCTCCACAAAATCGAGTAATCGATATGAAATCAATCCTATACAGCTCAAACACCAAAAGGGTCACAATAAAAAAAAATCGAGTAACCGATACAAAATCTATACACAGCAAATTACCAAAAAGGTTCACATTTCACAACAAAAGGAGATTAATTTAAGAAAAAAAATCATGCTAAATAACATCTAAAATCAAAAATCACAATCCCAGATAAAATTTCCAGGATATTACACTCCAAAGCTCTAATTTTTATACTGTTTTGAGCAAAAAAACTCAAACCCTAGATCACCCATATAAATTGATGCTAAGAACAGTACATATATTCAATCAAAACAAAATCAAAGTAAGAAAAAAGGCAAAATTGGACTTACAAATTATGAGAAATGTGGGTTTTTCTGGGGTTTTAGTAGTGAAATTGTATGAATTATCTGAGGGGTTTACGTTGTTTTCAGGGAGCTAGGCAGAAAGAAAAGAGGCTCCTATGATCCTTGCCTCGGAAGCTGGGAAGTTTTGCAAGAATGGGTCCCCTCGAAGATAGGGATCCACTTACTTTTTTTAAGTATAACCTTCGCCACACGACATTAGTGGTGCATGCTTTAGTTTCTCGAGCTCAATGTCTGACCCTGTAAAATAGACACAAAGTTCAGTGTAATTAATAATTACCGAGTAAAAACTAACGCCAATGACAGTGACGGTGACAGTATGTAAGTTGAGCTGAAAGGAAAAATTAATACAGTGAGAGTTTGAGATCATCAAGATTAGAACAGTGTCTATTTCTAAGATCTACTACAGGAAAAACAGCAAGATCACATAACATGAATGGATTTTTTTATAATTAAAAATTAAAGGTAATGAAACAGAGATCGGAGGCGTAGAAGATAGGTTGAATACGAAGCAGAGATTGGGAAAGAGAGGAGGGATTTCTTCTCTCATCTCACCTCACACCATTTCTCTACCAATCATTTTCTTACCACCCTTCTCACCATCATTAACCCTCACCATTCCAATCACCATACGCACGACCACAGACCCAAATCTATCGCGCTAGAACCAACTACTTTCATCCACCATGAGCAGCCTGATTGACGCCTGCAACGCTAGAATCAAGTGAGTCATAAAACTACAAACAAGATATATAATACGTAAACAAAACAATAAGAGACCCCCACAACCAGTAAAGGAAGACAACACAAAAGTGAATAAGTGATCATTGAATTAGCTTCTTCTACATTGAAAATGGACAAAATTTAAAGATAAAATCACCCAAGACACAAATTTATTCCTTTTCACATAAAAAAAATGGCCTTTGCAGAAAACCAACAGAAAATTGAACCCATTTCATCAGATTCTACTCCTAAATTCCACCAAAGACGCAATCTTTTGCAAAATCAGCAATCAAGGAATGAAAGAAAATGCAGAAATCAGTCAAATAATAACAGAGGAACATAAAAGCTGGCTAATTTCAGAGAGTAAGAAGAAAAGAGAAGAAGAAAATACCAATGTACCATCTAGCAGAAAGATGAAAACTTGGGGAATGTTTGGCAAAAGTAAAGGCTGCTTCTGATGCAAATTTACAGTAAATGTTTGTAGGATTTTATTTATTTATTCATTTATTTTAGTTTTACAGTAGAGTTATTGACAAGGATAAGATGAAAATTGAGCCGAATTGCAAAAAGCGTAACAAAAATGGAAGGATAAAGAGATAGAGTGTCTCCATATGATTACCTTATTCAAGTAATTCATTTGTGTAACCACAAAAGCAGCTGCAATCATAGTAAAGCCCCGTGTTTGAGGGTTTATAAGCTGATTCATTCCAGAAAGTACCATCATGACCAATTCAATAAACCAACTGATTTTCCTACAACTGTTTATAAGCTGATTCATACAAAATTAAGACAAACAAATTAGGGTTGATAATAATAGACGAAAATAAAGATAAGTGAAGAACTTACCGTTCCGACATTGATCTAGAGAGAGTTGATCTCGTCGTCGTTGCTGTTGTAGAGTTCCATGTCCGCCATTGCTGAGAGCCTGGGATGTAAGGGGAAAGAGTGGACTGAATTGCGCTTCAAAAAGTAGCGAATCGATTAAAAATAAGCAGAGAACATTACTCCAATAATGAAGAGTTTAAGAGAGAGAAAGAAGATAACCTACTGATAAGAGATAGAAGAAGATCGAAGAAGAAGGAGCGAATAATTAATTGGAAATCCTAATTCACCACCAGCAACCGGACACCCATGTTCCAAACAATGGTTGTAATCTGTGCAGAAAACTAAATGAGTGATGAAGAGAGAATTATGGGAGATGAGTGGATGAGAGGGAAGGAAGGAAAAGTAAGATAGAAGGAAAAGTAGAATAAAATAATGAAGGAAGAGAAGTGAGCAGACACTACTCAAGTGGTAATGAGGTAAAAACAATCTAATGGACAAGAGTTGAGCAAGCAAATCAACGGCTGAGGAGTGGTAGGTGACACTGTTCCTAAGGGAAGGAAACCAAGTAACTGTTCATAAGGGAGCATTTAAGGGTGAATTCCTTTTTTAAGATGTAAGGATTCTCCAATTCAAACCTTAATTTAATTTTTTTAAAACAAAATAATTTTACCTATTAACCTCGTAATCATTCATTCATGTTGTTAATCACGATCTATCGTAACATTTTTAAAAATAATAGGTTATCTAGAAAACTTTACATCCCCTTTTCCACCAAGAAAAACTCTCTCTAAAAATTTTCCCTCCAAACCCCACTACTCTAAATAAAGAATGGAAAAATCATTACATACATTAAAAAATAAATTCACAATCTATTAATTGTCATTAATGAAAAAATGACAACTTTATTTTATGAAATCAATTTGGAAATTTTAGTATAATGTCGTTACTTTGTGACAAAAAACATATTTATCTGAATTGTAATTTTATTTTCGAGATGAAGTTTTTTAACTTTAATTTTTACAAAGGTATACAAAATACGGTGTATACCAATCAACTTTCCATGAGTTTTTTTTGCACAAATTAAATTATAGAGTGAGTTCATATGACATGTGGAAAAATTCATTTTGTAAAAAAAAACCTTCATTTAGTATTGAGAAATTATAGCTTTTTTATACAAAAAAAATTGTTTCATAACGTGAGATTGTTTCACCACAACTAAAAACGCATTCATCAGTACACATTTTTTTACAAAATAGTTATTGGAAAGAGAAAATGAGTATCTTTAAATGTAAGATGACATATACGGAGTATGAAAAATATAGTAGATACATTTCAAAACATTTCAAAATATAGTAGGTTCATTAATACACAATTAATGACATTTGAAAACATTATCCAATTATCTTGATTTGTTTTGCAATGTCAAAAATATTTTCATATATACCTAAGGTACATCTGTACATGTAGCATTGTTAGATGTATACAAATATAAGAATTGAATTCATAATTTAAAATCTAAAATGAAATACGTTATAAAATATATTTTAAAAAAATATCGTGCATCATTGCACGGAATCTATACTAGTGTATCTACAAAAGCTTAGAAATCGGAAGTATGTATAATTATCTTAGTAAAATACGACACCTTTCTACACTATAGAAGTATTAGAGTAGCAAAATGGATGAAAGATTTGTAATACCTCTCTACTCTCCTTCATTACCACTAAATATCACTCTATAAAATAATTTATTCAAGCATACAAACTGATGGGCCGTATTTAGTCGTATTTATTACGACGGTTTTGGTATAGTTTGTGAGCTAAATCGGTTGTCTTGTATTGCATTTGTGTCAATTTGGTATGAATGTAATATAGGCTATTTTGAGGATGCTAACCATTGGACCGTCGGTTTGGGCTAAGAGCGAATAAAACAAGAAGTAGAAGAAAGCCCACTTGAAGACCCGGAATGACAGAATCGAAGAATTGCACGAAGCAGCAACAGCTTGCCACGCGAGTCGCCCACCGCTCACGCGAGTCGCGCGCTCATGCGAGTCGCGCCAGACTTATGCGACTCGCACGGCGGCCTGTGACGTACTACGCATTCCGGCTTATTTTTTTTTAATTTATTACGTTTTAAGACTTGGATTTTAATTAGGAAACTTTATTATTACCTTAGAATATTTTTATTATTATTTTATTATTAGTAAACTTTTATTAGGTTAAGTTTAGCCTTAGTTTTATAATTAATATTATTCACATCAAGGTTTAACGTAAGACTAGAGAAGAAAAGGGAGAACTTTGAAGAACCCTAATTTTCCGATCGCAAGTATGTGTAACTAATTTCCTTTATTTAGATTCAAGCCTTTGAAGCACTTGATAATCGTTTGTGAGTTTGAATGTTTTAATTATTAATCTTGATTATTGTGAATTGCTTTGTTATTAAATTTATGAATGATTGTTATTGATTGCTAGGAGCGCAACTAGTACTTGATTTCTTCGTTTTATCGTTAGTATCATTAATTGAGTAGGATTTACTGATTAACTTTACATTAGTAACAACTAGGAATTAATATTGAACGGGATACGTTGATATTAGTACTTAGAAGCAATTCACATAAATATCTAAGGTGCGACTGGATTGTACGCGCTATTTATTCTCTATCGAATTCTCAGATCTATATTGCTTCCGTCTAATTGAACCTAGAACTGGATTGTTTAGGTTGTTTTACGGTTAGGGTTAATTAAGAACGGGATTCGTTTTAGTTAACTATTCTTAAGAGAATTGGAATTTCATATTCACGATAGAGTAGTCAAGGTTATTAATTGAAACCGTCTTACGATGATCAATCGCTATTGAGTGTGGATTCGTGCTTGTGTCTAAGTTCTTTCTCATCATTTGATTTAGTTAAAATTTTAATCTTTATCAATTTTAGTTGTTAGAAAATCATCCAAAACCCCCCCTTTGGTTACTACGGTCTTTGATTTTATCTACACTTTAGTTAGCATAATTAGATTAATCTGATTCCCTTGGGTTCGACTCTTATTTCTACTGTACTACGTTTTAGTATTTAGATTTAAGTGATTATAAATTGTAATTTGAGGCATACGACTTTAGCCCGTCAAATTTTGGCGCCGTTGCCGGGGAATCGGTATTAATTATTGTTGTGTTTTCTAGTGTAGTTTTTAGTTTTCTTTTTATTATAGCTAATTTTATTTTATTTTATTTTATTTTTTGTAGTTTATGTATAATTGTAGACACCCGCATTTTGACCGCCAGGTGTCTATGGCAGTTTCCAAAAATCACCCGATGATGATCGGACGCTAACGTGTTTCTACGCGCTCGGATACGGGCTCAAATCCATTAATCGTTGGCTAACACACTTACGGAGTACAAACCTCACCAAACAGACCTCAAATCCAGGCCCAGTAGATCATTCCGAGTCAAACAAGACTAATTTGGGTCGAAACCGACACCGGGAATAAAACCGACTTTTAGCGACCAGATTAAAACCCGGTCAAAGCCGTTTCCGAGTAGCTCACCCACGGTCCGCCTCCAAACGGGCCATCAAATCAAGTCCGTCAAGGCATAAAACCCTAGACACCAAGGTGCCCTAGCTTTGCCTATATAAGCAACCCCATGCAACACAATTACACAACTTCTCACAACCCTAAAAACCCTAGTACACTCTAGGACAATCATCTTACACATCTACACAAAAACCCTAGTACACTCTAGGACAATCATCTATACACACTTCAAAACCCTAGCAATTCTACACTAGCAAAAACCCTAAACCTAGTTTACACTAGCAAAAACCCTAAACCTAGTTTTAGGAATCAAACCCGAGCCACCACAACTTAGCCTCCATACACCTCGAAGACTCTTGTGTTAAAGCCACGGTTACGAGTCCGCACCGAGACAAGAACATGTAGGTTGAGGGTGACAAACCTCGTTCTCCTTTCCCTTTTCTTCTCATCATCCATCTCCTTTTTTTTATTCCTTTTTTTGTTTTATTATTATTATTTTTATTATTATTATTATTACGATTATTATTATTATTATTATTATTATTATTATTATTATTATTATTATTATTATTATTATTATTATTACTACTACTACGTTTAGTATTATTATTATTATTATTACTAAGTTTAGTATTATTATTATTATTATTATTACTACTACTACTACTACGTTTAGTATTATAATTATAATTATAATTATTATTATTATTATTATTATTACTACGTTTAGTATTGTTATTATTATTATTATTATTATTATTATTACTAATATTACGATTTTTATTATTTACCTCGTTATCATTATTGCATCATAATATCGATAATATTGTTAGCATCAAAACATTAAAATACTTATCAATTTGTGTCGAATGAGAGGGATATCGGAATAAGGAAACCCGAATATACAAGTGTACTGCACACAGCGTTGCCGGTCGCTTATTCCGATACCCCGATTATTTGATTATTGAGATGAGTTAACTTAAACAATAATTCATTATTATTTCTCGTTATCATCATCCAACTTACATCCATCAATTTTCAAATCAATCTTTAACAAGGGTCGAAACCCGTTGACACGGATCCGACATCACGATCTCTAGGGATTTATCGATGTCGGAGAAGTCGAGGGAATCAAGTTCTTTTATTATTTAATCAAAGAGTCAATCTTTCTAAATCGCATTAAATCAATTTAGGGCAATTTTCGTTGATGCTAAATAATTGTCAAAACAATTCTTTAGAATTATGACATTATTAACGCGGAGAAAATTTAATCACATCTCAATAATCAATTTAAAACGATTTTCGACATAAAACACGATTTTACAAACGAATCTTAATTCGTACAGAGGGCACTCGACCGAGTGCCTAGCCCACTCGGTCGAGTGGCACCTCAAAATCAAGTCAGAATGCTAATCACGATCACCACTCGATCGAGTCTCACAGTGACTCGGTCGAGTGGCCATGTACTCGACCGAGTTGGTCAATAATTCGGCCGAGTACGGTCCATAATGCAAAACAGAATCGCTTTTTACAGGCCTACTCGATCGAGTCCATCGAGCACTCGATCGAGTAGCCTCATAACGACTAAAACGCAAGTCGTACATTATTCTATTTTTCAAACTCGATAGTATTTTACGACTTAGGTCAACATGCGTATAATTAATCACATGTATACTATCTTTTCTAATCGTGCATCCTCATATTTGCATCTTTTCAATTCAATTCAATAGTTGCAAACCGTTATTATTCGTTTCTTTACATCGTTTACTAACGCGTTTTTTGTTTCTTTTGTCAATTTAATCATTATTCGTTTATTATACTAAATGAACCCGCATGCTAAAATACAACTTTGACGTTAATTTTAGTTGCATTAAATTGACATAGAAACCCACTTTTCAATTCCATTCGCATGTTTAGGGAAAGTAAATCTTTGCATATCATTTTCCCGTTTTACTAGCACGCGTATTAGAAAGTCATTCGAGTTCTTAGTAGAGGCCGCTAATGTGCGGGCGGGGTTGGGTGTCCTTTGTGGGCTTCCCAACACGTACCCTCACCCCTTACTCAGAACCTCGGTTTCCGGATGCCCGAAACCGTTGGCGCACGAGAGTCATTCAATACACGATATCCGATAATGTCGGTATCGGTATCAAATGCAAAGGGACGAGCCCAATAAACTCTGACATCGGAAATGGGCCGTATTTTGTATACGGCCCACTACGACATAGAGTGGGCTCGAACGGTTCCGAATAACCACAAAATTCGGTGGCGACTCCACATAGACCTAAATTTCAATTCGATCCATTCTCATATGGAGATTCATTCGCCTACCCAAACCCGCGCGTGGCCGCGTCGGGGTGGACCTATGTCATGTCCACAATTTGGCGACTCCGCTGGGGATTAACTGATGCGTGACTTACCATCGGCATCCTAAGGGTGAGACTCGAATAGAAATCGTTTGACAAATACAATACGCGTTTTAGTTCTACGGTTCATGCATAACCCATATTTTCCCGGGCCGGTACTCGCGACCGACGTCCCACTATACCGTTGATGTACTCCAATATGGATATGTCAAAAGGTGTCCATAGTCGATTCGAGTGGGTTTCGCGGCATGTTCTAAGATCAACTCGACTTAGGAAGTCCGTCCCGATCAACGTCTAGACTATGTACACTGGTATAGACCCCCTATAGACCGACCGAGACTTAGTATACAGCATACATGACGTCGTTATAATGCTTGTGTGACTACGTGCTACTTGGTTTCCGAGTCGTTTTCAAAAACCGTCTTTTTTCAAAGATTGCATCTTTTTCAAACTATTCAATTTCAAGACCCGGGACACATACCGAATTTAGGACTTATGATTTTACTCAAAATAGCCTATTTTCTAGACGGTATGCTGCCCAATTCAAAACTCGAAAATACTTTCGAACTTTCAAAACCTGTGGCCCAATACCCTCTTCGTTTTTTCGAAAATTGGGCCCTCAACCGAGTTTTCTCGGACCCTTTCCAAAAACAATCAATTTTCAAAACCTTCCTCTCCTTAGGACTTTCCGTATTTAGCAGTGTCGGGTCGCGTCTTAAGTTGTCAAGGTCTTTAGCGTCGAAACTCCGTCGATCTTACATCACGAGTTTCTTCCCTATCCCGGTCCGCCTTATTAGACTAAGGCAAGGCCCACCTACGTAGGACAAACTCCTACAAAGGAGGGCCCGTTTACACAATCGAGTCAACCTTCCTTCGGACAGGACTAGGCCCACATAGCCGAATCCTAAGGAAGGCCCATCTTGCACAAGTCACCCATCCAAGTGTTTTTTCCGAGTCAACCTTTTACAAGGCATAGCCTTATAACAAAAGGTTCACGGTCCTTACGTCTAAGGGTCACTCGTCCCACACTCGGGTCCTAACAAAATTATCGATCCCACTTGGGGGCTACCCCTTAACATGGTAATCAATCACAGTTGCCCTAAGGGTCATGTCTTACACGTGTCTCACGTACTCCACTTTCGAGTCACGTAGGTGTCACACCATCTAAGTCCTTAGTCTCACATTGGGGGCTATTCTCCGACGGAGTGACTAATCACAGTCACTCCGAGAATCGTACCCTACACGTTCGTCTTAGGAGGGTCTAACCCAAGTCAAACATGATCGCCCCATTTTCGGACTCACCCTTCTGCGGCTCGAGTTTAATTTGCGGTCGTTACCTCGTCTAGGTCAACATTCAAGTATCCCGATCCGAGAGTCTTTGTCGACTCGTCACCCCGGGCCGTGTCTAGTTTGACTCTCTCTCTTGCGCAAAGCCGAGTTTAGGCGAGTTCTAACACCCGTCGTTTCTTCCGATCAGGGACCCTATGAACGAGACACTACCAAACCACAACAAACCCCACGCCGTCAAGAAAGGGGATATCCAGGGGAGTATGCTTATGCTATCTTGCTCCATTAACAACATCTTCTCGAAAATCAATACTGCCCTAGATAACCTAAGTTCCAGGGTAACCATCATAAGAACCCGATCTCGTCTAACACAGCTAGAGCGGGCAAGGCAGGCGATCACCCAACCGAGCCATTTGAAAGGTGAACAATCTTACGAAACTGGCCGATACTCACAAGATGGCAAGGCCGAGAGAGGTAACCCTCAAGTCACCTCTCCAAAAATCAAGAACCAGTCAAAGGAAAGGACATTTACCTACTTGGATATGTCCTACACCGTCGCTTTCCAGAGGTTGGTTCCGAAGGGCCTAGTGCTACCTATAGGCCCAACAGCCGACCCACCTGTGGAGAAACGTTCCAAAGCATGGAACGCTGAGCATTACTGCAAATTCCACAGAGGGAGGGGACACGATACAAAACAATGCTGGAAGCTGAAACACCTCATTCAAGACTTCCTCGATGCCGGGAAGACTCCCGTTTTGGAAACATTGTCACTTGCAAAGCCCCTCGTGGACTACATAGGGCCCGATGACCGAAGCATCCAGTCTACCTCTCATGCATCCAAGAGTCCGAATTTGATTTAAGTCCGAGTCTGAGTTTGAGTCTAGGATGTTCTATTCCAAAGTCAAAGTCAAAGTCAGAGTCAGAGTCAATTGTATTCTGTCCTCTTTTTCAAAATCCAATAAAATCAGCTTTCCTGTTTCTCATATATACTTTCCTTATGTGTTTTCGAGAACATGATGAACACCATCATACACTGTGAGCACACGCACGTGACTATTATAGGCACATCTATAATGACTGCAGGAAACCGAGCCCATGTTTTCTTTTTACCTATTCCATGTCTGGTATAGAAAAAACCACACAACTACCTGTAGCAGGAGCGGTATCGAATCCTATGACAAATCTAGGTAATCTCCTAGTTTGGGTTCAAGACGGGAGGCAAGCCCATTTCCCACAATAAAATACCCCTCCGATAAGACTGACCAATCCCTACCTTAGGTGTTAGTCTGACTGGACAAAAAAATCAAAAGTCAAAAAAAAAGGGCCAAAGCAAAAAGAAGGCCATCAAAAAAAAGAAAATTGGACACAAAAAAAAAAATCGAAAGTCCATGAAAAAAAAGCAAAAGGCCAAAACAAAAAGGCAGGCCATCATCAAAAATTCAGAATACCCATGACCGTGGTCAACGGTCAATTCAAGTGAAAGCCCCACGACCAGGGTACGGTCAAAATTATCAAAACCCCATGACCGCAAGGTCAATCAAAAAATGAAATAGTCAAATACTCAAGTGAAAATCCTTTGACCGGGGTACGGTCAAATTCAAAATTATCCATGCCATCCAAAAGGGGAGTGACAATCAAGCTGGTCAGATAACACCACACTCAGCTTTCCCACATTACAACCCTCAAGACCTCCCCGAGACCCAGGCTAGAGACAGCCCAGAATTTTGAGGATTCAAGCCCCATAGGATACCCCTAACCACTAGGGCCAGACATGGAAACCAGATCCTGCATTATCAAACCGGCTCTCGAAGCCTTAGCTCCACATAACCGAGCTCTAGATTTCGAGTCATCAAGGCCATTTACTTCATTATCAAACCGGCTCTCGAAGCCTTAGCTCCACAGAACCGAGCTCTAGATTTCGAGTCATCAAGGCCATTTACTTCATTATCAAACCGGCTCTCGAAGCCTTAGCTCCACAGAACCGAGCTCCAGATTTCGAGTCATCAAGGCCATTTACCTCTATCAAACCGGCTCTCGAAGCCTTAGCTCCACAGAACCGAGCTCCAGATTTCGAGTCATCAAGGCCATTTCCCGCATTATCAAACCGGCTCTCGAAGCCTTAGCTCCACAGAACCGAGCTCCAGATTTCGAGTCATCAAGGCCATTTACTTCATTATCAAACCGGCTCTCGAAGCCTCAGCTCCACAGAACCGAGCTCCAGATTTCGAGTCATCAAGGCCACTTAATTCCTAGCACCACATTCCCAAAAACATCAAATCCCGAGAGCAAAACTCATAAAAATCCCATCCCAATTTTTCACATCCAAACCAGTTACCACCCCCGGACACGGGAACTCAACTTGCAGTCGGCATAGAACATGCCTAAATAGTTCACACCACCTCTGGGGGCTACCCCGGAGAACGCTCACAGTCACAGGATTAATATCCTAATCATTCAAGCCCTTTGATCAAGACATCACTGGGGATGCACCTAGCCTACACCATCGCTATGACTAGTTACACACAAAGTCCTATTAGCTTAGGCACCATAATATATCTTTCAATCCACTGAACTACGGCTTGGTTTGATTTCACCACACGTGAATACGTAGGCAGCCTTTCAACAGAGGCACAACCACCCACATTGACACACATTCAAAAAGCGCCATTATTCCGGTCACGACACCATCATGTTCTCAACAGCTAGCTTTGTTGTCCTGGGGGCTTCTCCTAGGCAGAAGTTCTCCATCCACTCACAAAATCCAGATAAATCCAACAAAAAATCTAGCCTTCTTTCTGTAGTGTGTCCTAGTACTCGGCTCAGTCGAAGACAAGAATCTGTCAAGACTCGAGGCATCACCCACTTTGGAAAAGTATCCTAAAATAGGAAATCCGGAAGGGCACCAGACTAAAACAGTCTCATTACGGACTACTGCCAGTCCCCTATAGCATATCTATCCCATTTCGATATACGACCGTGTTGCCACTCGCCTAGGTTACGGGATAGCGCAACTTGAGAGTCTTGTTAGGCGGCCCACTACCCTACCGAGTCACGGTCCAACCTTAGAGAGTCCAGTCCGTGTCAGTCAACTCGTCCTGTCCAGAGTCGAGTCTGTCGGTAGGTCCCTCTCTTCAAACTCCATTTTGAGATTTGCAATAATTAGCCATTTGAAAAAAGATCCTTTTCGACAAGGTCAGATTTCAGTCTATTTAAACTGCGAATTTCTTTTCTACCCCTTTCCATTTTGAAAACCTAGCTCGTGATTGCTTTCAGGATTTCAAAAATTCAACTTTCAAAAATCATTGTCCCCAGCACGAGTCATTTTACTACCTACGTGTTGCATACATTTTTATGTGACTTATACAGGTACGACTCAAGCGAAGACATGCAAGTCATCAAATCTCCCCAGCAGCATTCTCCGGGATAGCACGGGATGGGCCAACACACAGGTACACCCAGGGCTTACGCGACAAGCCCAAATTCCCCACGGAGTACAATCATCAAGCTCAGGTATGATTTCTGTCTTGCGGCTGGCGAGCCCTTCACGCGAGTCCAACGGACTATAAACGACACGACCGGAAGTCTACCAGGTCTTAACAGGCTTGGTAGCTACTCTGACTTTCGCCTTGTCCAAGCCTCAGTCAGAGTGGGGGCTCTGTAGACACCCGCATTTTGACCGCCAGGTGTCTATGGCAGTTTCCAAAAATCACCCGATGATGATCGGACGCTAACGTGTTTCTACGCGCTCGGATACGGGCTCAAATCCATTAATCGTTGGCTAACACACTTACGGAGTACAAACCTCACCAAACAGACCTCAAATCCAGGCCCAGTGGATCATTCCGAGTCAAACAAGACTAATTTGGGTCGAAACCGACACCGAGAATAAAACCGACTTTTAGCGACCAGATTAAAACCCGGTCAAAGCCGTTTCCGAGTAGCTCACCCACGGTCCGCCTCCAAACGGGCCATCAAATCAAGTCCGTCAAGGCACAAAACCCTAGACACCAAGGTGCCCTATCTTTGCCTATATAAGCAACCCCATGCAACACAATTACACAACTTCTCACAACCCTAAAAACCCTAGTACACTCTAGGACAATCATCTTACACATCTACACAAAAACCCTAGTACACTCTAGGACAATCATCTATACACACTTCAAAACCCTAGCAATTCTACACTAGCAAAAACCCTAAACCTAGTTTACACTAGCAAAAACCCTAAACCTAGTTTTAGGAATCAAACCCGAGCCACCACAACTTAGCCTCCATACACCTCGAAGACTCTTGTGTTAAAGCCACGGTTACGAGTCCGCACCGAGACAAGAACATGTAGGTTGAGGGTGACAAACCTCGTTCTCCTTTCCCTTTTCTTCTCATCATCCATCTCCTTTTTTTTATTCCTTTTTTTGTTTTATTATTATTATTATTATTATTATTATTACGATTATTATTATTATTATTATTATTATTATTACGTTTAGTATTATTATTATTACTACGTTTAGTATTATTATTATTATTATTATTATTATTATTATTACTACTACTACTACGTTTATTATTATTATTATTATTATTATTATTATTATTATTATTATTATTATTATTATTATTATTATTATTATTATTATTATTATTATTATTATTATTATTATTATTATTATTATTACTACGTTTAGTATTGTTATTATTATTATTATTATTATTATTATTATTATTATTATTATTATTATTACTATTACGATTTTTATTATTTACCTCGTTATCATTATTGCATCATAATATCGATAATATTGTTAGCATCAAAACATTAAAATACTTATCAATTTGTGTCGAATGAGAGGGATATCGGAATAAGGAAACCCGAATATACAAGTGTACTGCACACAGCGTTGCCGGTCGCTTATTCCGATACCCCAATTATTTGATTATTGAGATGAGTTAACTTAAACAATAATTCATTAATATTTATCGTTATCATCATCCATCTTACATCCATCAATTTTCAAATCAATCTTTAACAAGGGTCGAAACACGTTGACACGGATCCGACATCACGATCTCTAGGGATTTATCGATGTCGGAGAAGTCGAGGGAATCAAGTTCTTTTATTATTTAATCAAAGAGTCAATCTTTCTAAATCACATTAAATCAATTTAGGGCAATTTTCGTTGATGCTAAATAATTGTCAAAACAATTCTTTAGAATTATGACATTATTAACGCGGAGAAAATTTAATCACATCTCAATAATCAATTTAAAACGATTTTCGACATAAAACACGATTTTACAAACGAATCTTAATTCGTACAGAGGGCACTCGACCGAGTGCCTAGCCCACTCGGTCGAGTGGCACCTCAAAATCAAGTCAGAATGCTAATCACGATCACCACTCGATCGAGTCTCACAGTGACTCGGTCGAGTGGCCATGTACTCGACCGAGTTGGTCAATAATTCGGCCGAGTACGGTCCATAATGCAAAACAGAATCGCTTTTTACAGGCCTACTCGATCGAGTCCATCGACCACTCGATCGAGTAGCCTCATAACGACTAAAACGCAAGTCGTACATTATTCTATTTTTCAAACTCGATAGTATTTTACGACTTAGGTCAACATGCGTATAATTAATCACATGTATACTATCTTTTCAAATCGCGCATCCTCATATTTGCATCTTTTCAATTCAATTCAATAGTTGCAAACCGTTATTATTCGTTTCTTTACATCGTTTACTAACGCGTTTTTTGTTTCTTTTGTCAATTTAATCATTATTCGTTTATTATACTAAATGAACCCGCATGCTAAAATACAACTTTGACGTTAATTTTAGTTGCATTAAATTGACATAGAAACCCACTTTTCAATTCCATTCGCATGTTTAGGAAAAGTAAATCTTTGCATATCATTTTCCCGTTTTACTAGCACGCGTATTAGAAAGTCATTCGAGTTCTTAGTAGAGGCCGCTAATGTGCGGGCGGGGTTGGGTGTCCTTTGTGGGCTTCCCAACACGTACCCTCACCCCTTACTCAGAACCTCGGTTTCCGGATGCCCGAAACCGTTGGCGCACGAGAGTCATTCAATACACGATATCCGATAATGTCGGTATCGGTATCAAATGCAAAGGGACGAGCCCAATAAACTCTGACATTGGAAATGGGCCGTATTTTGTATATGACCCACTACGACATAGAGTGGGCTCGAACGATTCCGAATAACCACAAAATTCGGTGGCGACTCCACATAGACCTAAATTTCAATTCGATCCATTCTCATATGGAGATTCATTCGCCTACCCAAATCCGCGCGTGGCCGCGTCGGGGTGGACCTATGTCATGTCCACACTAATACTCGTTCTTCTAACCTGAACCTCGAGCCTTTCGACTCAGAGATTGAACGCACTCTTCACAGGTCACGGAGAATCGGAGAGGGAGCAATAGTTATCGGAACACAGGAATTCGAGGATCTAGAGTTTAATAACGATATTCTTGTTATTCCAGAGGTGAACGAAGTTTCTTCCGAATCCGAAGACGAGTCGAATAACATGGCCAACACAATTAAGCAGCTGACGACACCCGATCTCGCACAACAACCTTTGTGCATTACGTACCCACCACTGGGTGCGAATGCCACTTTCGAATTGAAGTCGGGTTTGATCCATCAATTATCCACGTTTCATGGCTTAAGCGATGAGGACCCTAACAAGCACTTGTCGGATTTTCATATTGTATGCTTGAGTATGAAACCGACATCTGTCACTGATGAGCAACTTAAGCTAAGGGCCTTTCCCTTCTCATTGAAGGATTCTGCTAGGGATTGGTTGTATTACTTGCCCCCGGCAAGTATTGATACATGGGTGAAGATGAAGAAGGCGTTCCTTGAGAAGTACTTTCCGGCATCTCGAGCCTCCCAGTTGAAGAAGCAGATTAGTAATGCGGAGCAACGAGACGGTGAGACGATGTATGAGTATTGGGAACGTTTTAAGAAGCTGTGTGCTACATGCCCATATCATGGCTACAATCCTCAAGACCTTGTGATGTACTTTTGTGGAGGTCTTTGTGTGGAGGATGCCCGCACTGTGAATGCGGCGTGTGGGGGATCGATCGTGAACAAGAGCCCAGATGCCGCTATAGAGGTGATTCAGGAGCTAGCTGAAAGCTCTCGAGATTTTTCCCGAAAATATAAACGGGGAGTGCATGCCGTAGGTAATTCATCATCCTCGAGTCTCGAACATAAAGTTGATAGCTTGACAAACCTTGTCCAAAATATGATGTCGGGGAAAACAAATCAAGTTATGGTGTGTGGTATTTGTTCGAACGAGGGACATCCGAGCGAGCATTGTCCTCAAATGTACGAAGGTCAAGAGGAGGTGAACGGAGTGTGGGAAATCGGGCAAAACAAAAAATGGGATCCATACTCTAACACTTTCAATCCCGGATGGAGACATCACCCGAACATGAGGTGGAGGAATCGGGAAGGCGACCAAGAAATTAATCAAGGAAATCAAGTTGGTCAACCGAAACAACAATTCTTTGCTAAGCAACAAGTTCCTAACACGGTTCCTACTCCGCCTCCACCTAGTGGTCAAATGTCCACCGAAGATATGATACGTGCTTTGGTTGCTAATCAAGCTACGGTAACCACCCAAATGTCCAATCTCCAAGCTACGGTTCTTCAAAATCACACTGAGAACAGAGCTAGCATTCAGAATTTGGAAGTTCAAATGGGCCAAATGGCGACCGCCATTGGTAGGTTGGAGGCTCGAGATTCGGGGAAACTACCTAGTCAAACCATTCTTACGAAGGAAAACGTGAGTGCCGTATCTTTAAGGAATGGGAGATAATTGGTGGAGGCCGACAAGCTGAAGAGGAAGACCAAAGAAGCTATGGTTCAAGAAGAGGAGCTAGTGATCGAGGAAGGTGAGGAAACTCCGAATGTGCAAGAGAAGGAGTTAATTACTCCTACCACACCGGTGGCAGAACCGGATGTTCCTTTTCCCGAGGCACTCAAGAGGACCCGTCGTTATGAGCATGACAAGGATATCTACGAGGTATTTGAAAAATGCGAGGTAAACATTCCCCTTATTAATCTTTTAAAGAGTATTCCTAAATATGCTAAATTCTTAAAAGAATTATGTACTATTAAAAGGAATAACAAATCTAAGGGTACTAAGAAAGGGAAGGTTAGTGAATATGTGTCGGCTATATATCAAAAGAAATTACCCCCTAAGTGTGGCGACCCGGGCATGTTTACTATACCTTGCACCATAGGAGATACCTTGTTTGACAAGTCTATGTTAGATTTGGGAGCCTCGATTAATGTCATCCCTCTTTCTATCTATGAATCTCTTAGACTTGGTCCTATGAGGGAAACCGGGAAAGTAGTGCAACTAGCGGATCGATCGAGTGTCTATCCTAAGAGAGTTGTAGAGAATGTTCTAGTTAAAGTTGATAAGTTGGTCTTTCCGGCCGATTTTTATGTTTTGGACATGGAACATGACTATAGTGCAACCCCTATCATTCTAGGACGGCCGTTCTTAAAGACCGCAGGAACAAAAATCAATGTCCCTAATGGTTCACTTAGCATGGAATTTGAGGGTAGAGTCGTTAAATTCGACATAAGTAAGCCTAGTTCCCACCTCCCGAAAGACAATACCTTGTGTCGTGTTGATATTTTTGATCATTCATCTCCTAACTCACAAGAAGAAGTGGTGAAGTCGGTTCCTAAGCAAGGAATTTTTGTTTTGTGAGCATGTGCAGGAACCTCCTTCTAAGGGACCCAAGTGTGTCATTCTTTGGGAGTCGCGTAAGGACGCGGAGCTAAATAAAGGTAAAACAAGGTCGTGGTTCAATCAATGGATGGTTCGAAAGAGCTCAAGCAAGCGTCCAACGGTTTTACAATTTCAAAATGGAAAAGTAAAAGATTTAGTCGGCATAAGGCTTAAGCCGACTAGTGAAAGGAGTGACGGATCGGATGTCGGGAGAAGCAAGCTCCCGGACATGATGATTTCTACCTAACCTCCGTCTCAGTCGAGCGAACGCCTTTAAACAAAAGCGCTTCCGGGAGGCAACCCGCTTTGTAGATTTTTTGTAAAATTTTATTTTACGGGTCATAGGTTGTAGTATTAATTTCGTTGTTTTTCTTAATCGTTGTTTTTCTTAAACTTAGTTTTTATTACTAACTTTTGATGTGTGTTGTTAGAGAAAAGCGTCGATTTTCCAGGAGATGGGGCGACTAGCATGGGTACTGGGCGACTAGCATGGAGATCCCTCGAAATCCGAGCGAAAATTGAAGAAAAAAAGAACGGATTTCCAGGCATCCGCGCGAGTCGCGCGGACCCTATGCGACTCGCGCGGACCCTCCTCTCACAGGTCTGTTTTTTATTATTATTTAATTAAAAAAAAAATCAAAAAATTTGAAACATCAGACCCGACCCCCATCCCTCTTTCCCTTTTCCTATTCTAATTTCCCCCAATTACTAATTTCCATTTTCCCCCAATTCAATCTCTATCATCCCAAATTCTTATACCCTAATCTTTCCCTCTCCTAATCAAATCCAAACCCCTAACTTCATACTCTTTCAATTTTCCCCAAAATTCCTAACCCTAATCTAAATCCCGGTTTGTGCGTCGCTGTCGTCGTCAGTCGTGGTCGTCGCCGGTCATTGGTCGCCGTTAGTCGTCGTCGGGCCGTGTTCAAGCGATTCGCGTAGGGTTCAGGCGACTCGCGTGTGGGTCTGCCGCTTGGTCTGTTATCGGTTCGCGCGCATAAGTCGGGTTTCGTCGGTGTTGAGTGGGTACATCTCTGTTTTCTGTCGAGTTCGCATCCATGGTTCAGTTCAAATCCCTCCTTGTGTGTTGTTAGTAAGTCACCCAATTCCCTCCTTTCATATTGCTCCTGTAAATTGTTTTGTGAGTTGTTGATTCGAGTTTGTCAATTTGTCAAATTGTGGGTGTTGGGTTTGTCTTGGTTGTGTGTTGTGGGTTGCTGATTCGAGTCTTAGTCAATCTCCATATCTCTGTCTAGTTGGTCAGTTTCGGTAGTGGTTCTGTCTCGGGTTAGATTTGGTTGTCTAAGTCTGTGTAGTCATGGCCTCAAAGAAGCAAAAAACGACCGCGGTTGATTATATGGGATGTAAGAATTTGAGTGCGAAACAGAAAGCGGTATGGCGCCAACTATTTGATCGAGTTGTTATGTCGACTAAGTTTGTCGATAATTTGGCATTGAGGTTGCTTGGGATAATTGATGAGGTGTATACGTTATTGACTCGTATTGGTTTGGCAAGCTTTTACGATATGCACGCAGACACGTATAAGCGCTACACACTTGAATTCTTGTCCACTTTAGAAGTCCATCGTGATGACGACCCCCCTCACATTACTTTTCATCTCGGAGATTCAGAACGAAATGTAGATTTCACGGAATTGAGGGAGGCGTTGAGTATAGCACCGAGAGGGGGGCGGAGTTTTTGACCCCTACTTCTCGAATGATGGATGCGTTTTGGTTGAAAATTGCCGGCCATGCATATGGTAACGTAGGAGCTAAGAATGCTGATATTCGTCACCCCGCCCTTCGTTATGTTCACCGACTTTTGAACTCCACATTTCTTTGTAAAGGTGAACCGACCCATCTACCTAGGGCGGATTTGATGTATTTGTGGGCCATGATGCCCGAATGTTTAGGAACCCCGTATTGGGTCGATATATTCTTGACTCGTTGTGAGAAGCACCAGAAGGCGGTCTCGGGGAACATTCCGTTGGGAGGTATGATTACTCTTTTAGCTCGGTATCTTGGACTACCCCAGATGACGGATTCTCCTGTCGTAGGTGATACTACCATTAGTATTAAGTTCATGGAGAGTTGTTCTATGATTTCGCGACCGATTGCTAAACACCACCTAATCTGGACGCTCGGCACGTCCCACCAGCATTTCTTGATTTTGCCTCGTCCGGATGGGAAACCGTTACCATTGGGGCCTACTGCGGCTGAGTTTTACATTGAACATGACGAGGAATTTCCTAGACCGACTACTGAGTCTAGTGCCCCGGTTGTGGAGAAGCCCGAGGGTACGTCTGATTTCGATCGTTGGAGAGATTGGCGCGAATCAATAGAAGATCGAGTCGAAGAATCAGTTGATAATAGTAGGTTGGCCGCTGAGTTCGGTCGGTGTATGAATCGGTTGCAGTTGAAGTTGCACCCTAATGACTACTCGGAACCATCTCCCGAGTTTTATGGAGAGCTTGCAGCCCGTGAGCAAGCAAGATCATCTAGGAGGGCGACACGTGAGGCTAAGTCACGTGACATCGGCTCCTCTTCTCACTCTTGAGCCCGAGGTATTTCTCTCCCCATTTCTTTTAATTGTCCTTAGTTCACACATTCGAGGACGATGTGTTATTCAAGCGTGGGGAGGGGAATTATCTCGTTGTATATAGTAGTTAGCTTGTTTTACGTCTTTTAATTTCAAAAAAAGAAAAAAAAATAAGAAAAAAAAACGAAAAAAAAAGAGAAAAAATGAAAAAAAAACAAAAAAGAAATAAATAAACCCGGATAGGTGAAAACCCGGAAAGGGCGCCTAGGCAAGAATGGGAAAGTGGCCGAGGACGGAGTGAAAACCCGAAAGGGCGCTCCGGGTAAAAAGAAAAATCGAGTTGCGTGCCACGAGAGTAGTGTGAGTTGAAAAAAAATATATGAAAAGTTAGAGTGAAAATCCGCAAGGGCGGACGCTCTAGGCAAAATGAGGGAATTAGGAAAAAATCACTACTACTTTCTCCGTTTTTGGTGTTGGCGTCATAAGAAGGGTGACATAGAAGGTCGGGAGGGTAGGATTAGTTGGCTAAGGTGAGAAGAATCGCGGTGCGGTGTAGTCGTAGCACTAAATTCTATGCGATTGGTGATATTTTGTTTGGTATATTGAACTATTAGAGGCGTTTAGGATTGATTGCATGTGTGGGTTGTGGAATATTGTGGTATATGTCTTGTACCACCTGTGACATTTGTAGCACATGTGATCCGTTCTAGGATTGGAGAAATAAGGGGCGTTAGATGTGAATTTTAGCTTATATTTATTTGCTAATGTGCCTTGTTTTGATGAATTGGGTCAATGATAATAGTTTGATATTGGGTGTTAAGTCATGAGCCTTTGAGTTGAGTTTCATGAGAATGTTATTAGAAGGTGCATTATCTCAAAATGAGGGAGTTTGGTGGAAGACGAGTGAGGGCCGGTGTGTAATGTTATTCCCGCGTATTTTGGACCGGTGATGGTTGTGTTTATTTGTATTCCTTGAGTTTTACTCGAGGACGAGTAAAGGTTCAAGCGTGGGGATATTTGATGGGCCGTATTTAGTCGTATTTATTACGACGGTTTTGGTATAGTTTGTGAGCTAAATCGGTTGTCTTGTATTGCATTTGTGTCAATTTGGTATGAATGTAATATATGCTATTTTGAGGATGCTAACCATTGGACCGTCGATTTGGGCTAAGAGCGAATAAAACAAGAAGTAGAAGAAAGCCCACTTGAAGACCCGGAACGACAGAATCGAAGAATTGCACGAAGCAGCAACAGCTTGCCACGCGAGTCACCCATCGCTCACACGAGTCGCGCGCTCATGCGAGTCACGCCAGACTCATGCGACTCGCACGGCGGCCTGTGACGTACTACGCATTCCGGCTTATTTTGTTTTAATTTATTACGTTTTAAGACTTGGATTTTAATTAGGAAACTTTATTATTACCTTAGGATATTTTTATTATTATTTTATTATTAGTAAACTTTTATTAGGTTAAGTTTAGCCTTAGTTTTATAATTAATATTATTCACATCAAGGTTTAACGTAAGACTAGAGAAGAAAAGGGAGAACTTTGAAGAACCCTAATTTTCCGATCGCAAGTATGTGTAACTAATTTCCTTTACTTAGATTCAAGCCTTTGAAGCACTTGATAATCGTTTGTGAGTTTGAATGTTTTAATTATTAATCTTGATTATTGTGAATTGCTTTGTTATTAAATTTATGAATGATTGTTATTGATTGCTAGGTGCGCAACTAGTACTTGATTTCTTCGTTCTATCGTTAGTATCGTTAATTGAGTAGGATTTACTGATTAACTTTACATTAGTAACAACTAGGAATTAATATTGAACGGGATACGTTGATATTAGTACTTAGAAGCAATTCACATAAATATCTAAGGTGCGACTGGATTGTACGCGCTATTTATTCTCTATCGAATTCTCAGATCTATATTGCTTCCGTCTAATTGAACCTAGAACTGGATTGTTTAGGTTGTTTTACGGTTAGGGTTAATTAAGAACGAGATTCGTTTTAGTTAACTATTCTTAAGAGAATTGGAATTTCATATTCACGATAGAGTAGTCAAGGTTATTAATTGAAACCGTCTTACGATGATCAATCGCTATTGAGTGTGGATTCGTGCTTGTGTCTAAGTTCTTTCTCATCATTTGATTTAGTTAAAGTTTTAATCTTTATCAATTTTAGTCGTTAGAAAATCATCCAAACCCCCCCCCCCCTTTGGTTACTACGGTCTTTAATTACGTTAGAGGTCGATTTCATCTACACTTTAGTTAGCATAATTAGATTAATCTGATTCCCTTGGGTTCGACTCTTATTTCTACTGTACTATGTTTTAGTATTTAGATTTAAGTGATTATAAATTGTAATTTGAGGCATACAAACAATTAATTAAAACAAAAATTAATATCCTTAATCTTTGTTCTGACTTCGGCCACTACTACAAAACATGGCTTAAGAAACACTGGATAAAGAACATATCTTTAGATAAGTGTTCTCTAAGAACGCATCTTAAAAATTACTGTAATCTAAACAAACAAATAGAGAACAATTATAATTCCAACCGTTATCTATTTAGAAGAGCGAATTAAAAAATATCAACAATGAATAAGTAGTTGGTTGTATTAGAAAGTGACTCTACATCACTGTTATCTAACGACACGAATAGATTACGATTAATGTAGGAGCGTTTTCTATTTGAGTTGAAAAAAAAATAAGTAATGTGTGTAGTATTGTACAACCACATGGATACTGAGCGAAGCGGACCTGATCCGAGAACCATAAGTGACCGAATATTATCTTACACAAACATGACCTGGCCTGAAACTCTAATTGACCAGTCCAACCTGGAACTTGATTGACCTAGAGTTGACAAAAGTTGACTCGACCAAACTAATCGACTCGACCCGCCCGAACCCGACCTGTTAGAACCCAAAATTTTAGTCACCCAAATTGACCCGACCTGCTTGTGACCCGAGACCTGATATAACCCAATAATCAGTGATCCGAACCTGTCATGACCCGCCACTTCAACTTGACCCGACCTGAGTGGCCTGGTTGCCAGTTATAGTTCATTGACCCGATCCAAGATGACCCAACCCAAAACCACCTAATCTATTATTGACCTGATCCGAATTGACCCCGAGATGATATATTATATTAACTATCATCTGAGGCCATCAAACATATAATTACGGTGAGATGCAACTTATACCACACTAAAACTAAAATGATAATTATCTTTCGTGAGAGCTCTCACAATTAACTTATCATTATGAGACAGTGTGAATGGAAAATTGGTGTTAATATTAACTACGTCAAAATAAATGAATTAATAGGTTAGAATCCTGTATTTATTAAAGCAGCCACCACACACAATGACGTGGCGCTGCTCTTTGATGAGTATTTTGAAATACTCAATCCTCATGCATCCAACCTTTGTATGGCAACTCTTCCGTGGGAAGCTAAATCATGCGGGCTCACAATTTGGATCAAGCAATCCGAGCTTAGCAATCTTTCTTTCACACGCAATTAATAACCTGCCTATAATTACTTCCTCATCAATCTTTAAACCTTGATCAAACAACTTACCCTAATCTGTCAAACCATAATCTCAATATCATATAATTCAAACCTATTAGAGAATTAAAAACCTTAATTGACTATTTAAATATTCATTGTTAAAATTGTATAAAAACAATACATATACTTTATAGGCTTGAGAGAATTACAGAGTAATTAATTCACGTTTTCCTATAATTCACACTTGAGACCTATACTGCTTCCCTATATCTAATTAATTGAAAATTTAAATTCACAAGTTAATTTTTGAATAAGTATATGTATTGAACGAAATCGTCCAACAAAACGTTGTACATAACCCCTTGATTATTCACGGGTATTACACTACTCTATTTCGAACTCATTTTGTACATGAATAGTTGAATACTACTCCTATAAATTACTCAACAAAAAAGGTAATGGAAGATCGTCCGACAATATGTATCGGGATGGGATACATTTACGTTTTACACTATATTTAAAAAAATTAACAGAGGGTACAAAAAATGAGTGTAGAAATAAAAACACTAAATTAATTAATGATAATATTTTATGGCCACAACCCGACCCGTTGAGTCAACAAAAATTAAAATTGATAAAATATTTATATTTATATACTTCAGTATATATAGCGCGCTCTCTCTCTCTCTCTCTACCCCTATCTCTCACTAAAAACCCTAATTTAAATTTTATTGTGACTGCCGCCACCACCCTACCTACCAACTACGGTCTTCCCCTACCCACTAGCCGGAGATTGGGCCTCTCTCCGGCCAATCTCCGGCGAAGGTTCTTTCTTCCACGATGCATGCCGGACCGATCTTGGTTTAGAGCTATTCATTCGGTTCCTCGTTCGAGCAAGCCTTATTGCCATCTGCAACACTGTTTGTCTTCAATCACTCTCACCCATCAGCATAAGCAACAACCTTTCTTTTTATGAGAAATCTGCCTTATTTTGAGTTTTTCATGTATTCTTTTTCAGTTTGTCTTGTCGAGTCTTTTCTTGGGTCTCTCTTTTTGGTTCCTCGTTGGCCTTGTGGTCTTTGTCCGTCCCGACTCGTGGGTGCAAACTCGGGAGATGTTCCCCCCTCCCCTCGCCCCCTCCCCCATCTCTCTTGTTCGTACCTCGTGGCTTTTGGTTGGGTCGATGCGGGTTCGGTTTGGTGTCTGAGTTGTCGGTGTTCCCCCCTTCCCTCGCCCCCCTCCCCCACCGATTTGATTTAGTCTTGTGCCGGATTGTTTGGTTTCGGTCTGCCGTGGTTATCGGCGTTGGACTTTGGTTTCCAAGGCTTGTTTATTGATTGATACATTTTTTCTTTAAAAAAAAGAAAAAAGGAAAAAGGAAAAGGAAAAATTGAATTGAAATGATTTGGTCCCGTCATTTGGACTATGAAAAATGAAATAAAATGATTTGTGTGTTGGCATTCAATTTGCCTCTTTGTTTCAATTTTAAAATTAAAAGAAAAGTTTTACGTTGTTTCAATGTTGAAATTAAAATAAAAGTTTCTATGTTATGCTTTTTCAATTTTCTATTTGTAATTTAATGGGTTTCAAAGGTCATCTTTGTGCTTGTGTTTGATTTTGGGTTAGTAGTGATTGATTTCTTTATCAAGGGGTTCCGTTTGGTTTTATGGTTTTCTTGCTCGACGGTTTGGTTGTTTTGGCTCTTTCTTGGACCGGGTCTATCATGGCTTGTGGTGGATGAATTAGTCGGGTAGGGTCGACTTGTGGTGGTTGGTTTGATGGGAGGGTTGGTGATGGGTTGGATTTTGCCGTCAATCCTACCAAACAAGTAAAACCAACTATTCCTAACTGGGGTAGCTAGGGCAAGTCGGGTCGATCCATAGGGACGGAAAGAGGTGTCTAGACTAATGGATGCTGAGACAAGCTAATCTAGGGGGAGGCAAAGGACTAGGCTAAGGTCTAAAACAAGGAAAAGGAAGACAAAACAAGTAACTAATGACTAAGGGAATCAAGGATAACAATAAGAAGGAAAACTAGGGTTAGGTCGGGTTCATGGATGCAAAGGAGATAAAAGGGGAAAAACGAGGTTACTAGCATGCTTTCGTAGCCTAGGTACCGCCGATTGGGCTCTCGCTACGTTATCGGCCTAGGGGTCGTTCTCACCGGGCTCTCGCTACGTAATGAGGGAACCAAACCAACCAACCAAACACACACATACAAGAGAAGATACAAGAAAAACAAGGATTGATCGTCTCTAGTCTCACAAGCATTTCATCGAACATGTGGAGTGCAAGGGAAATGGGAAACAACAAAAACAACATCTAGTACCACCCATCTAACCCTAATCATCCACAATCATATCCAATCCCCCTAATAACCCTAGCAAGAGTCTACTCAAACATATCTAAGCTAAAACTAACACTAACAAGATAAACCAAAACAAGAACAAGAGCATACATATCTAAAACTAACAAGGATGATGAACAAAACAATAAACAAGATCTAAAGATTGAAACTTGAATGATAAAACAAAGATAAAGAGAAGGGAAAAGAGATTATACCATACTAGAAGATGAAAGCAAGAATGAAAACTTGCATAAAAGAGAAAACCCAAAACAATCTTCCAAGGTTGTCAATCTTGGTTGAATCTTGAAGAATTCCCTTAATACAAGGATAATCTAAGATTAAGAAGTAATTAACGACTAATCTACACTAATCTATGCTGATCTATGCTAAAGTAGTCTAGGGTTTAGTGGGTAATGAAGAACCTCCCCTAAGATTACAAGGGGGGGGGGGGGTATTTATAGGGTTACAAGAGTGAAGGAGAAGAAAAGAAGAGTCACGCGGCTACAGCACTTCTTCCCGGTCGGGAAGGAATGGTCCCGGTCGGGATGGGCCATCCTTCCCGGTCGGGAAGCTCTCTTCCCGATCGGGATCAAGCATAACACCGGGCTGTGTTATCCATAACACCAGGCGGTGTTATTGCTCTTCCCGGTCGGGACGGCCAGATCAGTAGCCTCATCATTCATGCACTCCTTCCCGACCGGGAAGGCTACTCTTCCCGTCGGGGATGAGTCTTGTAGGCCTCCAATATGATCTTTAAGGTCTCTCCTTGCCTCTCATGGGCTTCTCATTGATTCTCGGGACTCGGGATCGAGCCTAAGGGGCTCGGGAATGGGTCCCAAGGTCTCGGGATCGAATCCAAGGCATCGAGTGATCATTCCTTCTCTTCGTTGGCTCCAAAAGTGTATGAAACGAGTCGGAATCGTTCCAATTCTTCACGAATGGTCTCAGGAACCTAAAACGAACTAGAAGAAGCATAAGTAACCCATAAACCGCTCCCAAGTAGCGATTCCACAACGAAAACGGGACCAAAACACAACAAATTAGGCACTACAAACTACACTTATCAGTTGGTTGCGGTGGTTCTTTGTTAAAGCTGAGTTTAATACAAGTTTTCTTACATCTCGAGACAAATGAAAGGATTAGTTTGGAATTGTAGGGGTATTAATGACCCGCTCGCCCCTACAATTGGTAAACTTAGGGCGTTACTAGGAGGTAATAATAAGTATGATTTTGTTTTCTTGATGGAGACTAAGTGTAGTGTTCAGACTGCCTCGACCATAGGCAAGTCCCTAGGTTTTAATAATTATGTAGGAATAGATGCTATGGGTAGTAGCGGCGGTCTCTGGCTTGGGTGGAAGGCTGCGGAGTTTTTCAATCATATGTACTCGTGTCCCAATTTTATTATTATGAAAGTCAGTTCAAGTTGCCCAGAATAGCTTTTGTGCTGTGTGTATGGACACCCTTGTGTTGATGAACGTCAAACTGTATGGGACTCCTTAATTGAATGGCTCTCCTCTTTCGATCTCCCTTATCTCTTAGTGGGAGATTTCAATCAAGTGGATTCTATGGAAGACAAATTAAGTAGCAAAAAGGGGCGCATAGCAGGACTCGACTCCTTTGTTGCATGGAAGATTGATAACCAATTATATGATGTTCCTTATAAAGGGCCGAAGTTCACTTGGTGCAATAATAGAAAAGGGACAAAACGTGTATATGAGCGTTTGGATAAGGCATATGCATCCTCAAATTGGTGTGAAGTCTTCCCGAATACCGGCGTTCTACATTATCCAATCCAAATTTCTGATCATGCGATGATAGAAATTGATCTCCACTTAGTAAAAGACAAAGCAAAAAGACCTTACAAAATAGAAGCATGGTGTCTTGATATGGAGGCATGCAAAGTGGTGATTCAGAACATTTGGAAAGAAGAAACTAATAGAAATGAGAGTGCAACTCTTCGAATCATGGGTAAACTTGCACGATTGAGGGGTGCTCTTAGAAAATGGACGCTTGACAAGAGAGATGAGTGGAAAAAAAGTTGGGCCGATTTTGATGATAAGTTGGAAGAAGGTATTAATGAAATCATGTCTGGCGGATCTGAGTATAAGTATGATGCAGCCCATAATGAGCTGAATACATTTGCTAAGGCAATGAATGTCTACTGGAAACAACGGGCAAAAATCAACTGGGTTATTGAAGGCGATAAGTGCACAAGATATTTTTTTAACTGGGTAAAAGGGCGATCGGCTAGAAATCTCATTACTGGATTAATGAATGATAATAACCAGTGGTGCACTGAAAATAGCGGTTTATCTCAAGTCATCATGAAGCATTTTTCGGCAATCTATGTTGGAGATTCACTCGATGATCCCGCTAATCTTCCCTATAATGATTATAAGGAGACATTCTCTTATATTTTTTCCAATGTCTCAAACAGGTTAGATGATGCAGACATTATCCATCTAAGCAAACCTTTCACTGGACAAGAAGTTCGGGCAGCTGTGTTCCAAATGAGAGGAATGAAAACTCCGGGCCCTGATGGTTTCCCTGCAATATTCTTTCAAAATTTTTGGAGCATCATAAAAAAGGATATTATTGATGCGGTTTGTGTTACACTAAACACAGGGCATGTTCATAAAGATCTCAATCATACATTTATTGCTCTCATCCCGAAGGTATGTAACCCTGAAAGGGCTGATCAACTTAGGCCAATTAGTCTTTGTAATGTTCTTATGAGGATCACGACTAAGTGCATTGCAAATCGCATTAAAAGAGTTCTAGGGAAGCTGGTGGGTCAGTATCAAAATGCTTTTATGCCAGGGCGCTCAATAAGTGACAATATCCTTCTTGCTCATGAATTAATGTATGATATCAAAATGTGTTCACTTCAAAAGAAGAGTAAGATAGCCCTGAAACTCGACTACAACAAAGCCTTTGATAGAATGAATTGGAACTTCGTAAAGCTTACCCTTGAGTCCATGGGTTTTCCTGACTCTCTTAATAAGCTCATTATGCAATGTATTACAACTGTAAAATATGATCTCCTTATCAATGGCTCTCCAAAAGTTAGTATCAACCCTACCAGAGGTCTGAGACAAGGCGATCCCTTATCCCCATTCTTATTTATCCTATGCACGGAGGTTCTTTCTTCTAATTTGGTTTCCCTTCAAGAAAGGAATATTATTCAAGGTATCAAGATCTCAAGAAACTCTCCTCCAATGTCCCATCTTCTCTTTGCTGACGATGCTATCTTCTTCACTGAGGGAAATGAAAGAAGCATTGAGCATCTCAAATACTCGATTATGGAGTTTTGTGATGCATCAGGGCAAAAAATCAATAAAGAAAAGTCCTCACTCACCTTCAGTCCGAACACCACAATGCATACAGCTAAGCACTGTATCAAAAGCTTTAAAATCTCTTCACGTTCTTCCGTTGACAAATACCTTGGCCTTCCACTGGATGTTAACCGAAATAGTAAAGCCTTCTTTAATAAGGCTTACGACAAGGTGGTTGCAAGAATTTCGTCCTGGAATGGGTCTCTTCTCTCGCCAGCGGGTCGACTCACTCTCATCTCTTCAGTTCTAGCCTCCCTCTCTGTCCATCTCCTATCGGTATACAAAATACCGGTAAGTGTGGCGGATAGAATTAATAAACTATTCGCCCATTTCTGGTGGGCTGGAACTCGAAGATATAAGACTATTCATTGGCGAAGCAGCCTTTACCTTTCTCTACCCAAATCTGAAGGTGGTTTAGGTATAAGGCACATACAAAGTATGAACCAGGCATTGCTTGCAAAAGTAGGATGAGAGATGTTTAAACAGCCAGAGTTGCTCCTCAGTCGAGTTTTATCTTCAAAATATAAATGCAATGCGATTGATCTTAATCTGACCTTGGATTCTCAACATAGGTACAAGTCATGGGGGTGGACTGGAGTAAAATAGGGCCTCTGTCTTTTGAAAAACTCTTTAGCATGGGCTCCGGGTAACCCAAGTATAATAAAAATAAAAGACAAGAAATGGGCTAATGGTCTCACTCCAACTCTAAAGGACAATTTATCACCTCAATTATCATCCAGGGTTGATTCACTCTATGTTAAAGACCTCACTTGTCATGACGGCACGTGGAATGTGCAGATGTTGGATGCTCTTTATGATAAGGAATGGGTGAATCTGATTTTATGTTGTCCTCTTCCTACCCAGACAACTCCGGATTGCCTCTATTGGAATAAAACACCATCCGGGGAGTACACATCTAAAAGTGGGTATAGGGTGGCCTTTGATGAGCAATTTCTAAGCAATATTAGGCGACCACCATTGACTAGCAAGTGCTTAAATTTCTGCAAGAAAAAGCTCTGGAAATTAAATGGGCCGGCTAAGTGGCGTACTCTCCTTTGAAAAATCATTAATGATGCTCTTCCGACGGGAGAGGAATTCATGAAGCGTAACATCGCAGGACACTTTTACTGCCGTACCTGTAATAACAAGAATGTTGTTGAGTCCACTGCTCACATCTTCAGAGATTGCCCAGTCTCATCCCGTATCTGGAAAGGGTGTGATCTGGGGATCAATACCACATCCAACTCCTTCATTGACATTAAAGATTGGGTTATTGATTGGCTTGACTATCTTCAACGCAATTGTGATTCCCTGAATGGTATGATCCTCTTTCTATGTGTTCTATGGTCGATCTGGGTTACTCGAAACATGTGTATCTTCCAAGGTCTTAAACCAAATGAAGTCTTTATCATGAACCTTCTCCGGAGTGAGAATTCAATTGCCCTTCAAGCGATTGATAGGAGTGAGAAGTCTTCTCTGCCACGTGATGAGGATCATCCATGTGAGGATGGTCACGACCCTTCTAGTAAAGTTGGCAATTACTCCTCATGTACTTGCGTCAGAATTATGGTTGATGCAGCTTGGAAAGGAATTGATAGAGCGGCTGCGGGATGGGTGGTTTATAGAACTGAAGGAATGTGTTTGTACGAAGGTGCGACAAAGATCCGGGCTCTCTCACCTTTGCAGGCGGAGGCTCTCAGTCTCTATGAGGCGGTCAAGTGGGCAACAAAAAATGGTTTTCATCATGTTAATCTTGTCAGCGATTGCTTACAGCTGGTTAGACAGGTTGCAGAGTTTGACAAGGATACACCAGCCACTATTAGAATTCTAGGAAATCTTGCATCTCTTCTTTCTTTGTTTCATTGTTTCACAATTGAATACGTTCCTAGGGTCATGAATTTTAAGGCACGTAGCATTGTTTCTGTGGCGCTTGATTCATGATTTTCACTCTTGTTTCCCGTTGGCAAAATAAAAATAAAAATATACTTCAGTATAGTTATCTTTGGATTTATAATTAAGCAATTAATATTTTAAATTAAAATATAAACAAATTTTCAACTTAATACATACTAGTATTTTCTTACCATTTAATAATAAAATAATTGAAAATTTTGAATTTAATTTTTTTTAAAATATAAAAATTATAGTTCAAGAGTATAAAAATAATGCTATACTCATACTCTTAAATAAATATTTTGAGTTGATTTGCACAAGATCGAAAGACGTCTTAATTATACAATAGAGCATGATCAACTTTATTACTCTTCGTGTTAATGGATAATAATATTAGGGGTAATTAGATAAGATAAATGAGGTTTCTAAATGTGTAAGAACACCAACTTGATTGTGTGTGGTGATTTCTATTATTGGTTGTCCTCTTTTAATATTTTGTATTCTAATTTGTATCGAATTTCCACGAGAATATGTCGTTCAGTATTTAATATTACCTTAAAGTAATTCACGGTCAAGCTTTTCATAAAACAAGTCGTCTCTAAACTATTGATTCTACGTAACGTGTGCTTTTTCGTTTTTTCAAGTCAAATTTGTGTCCACGGACTCACATGAGTTCTTAAACTTAGATATTGACCACACCGTAAAAATATTATTCCTCTAACTTCAATAATTTCACAAATGTACCACGCAACAATGTCTTTCTGTTATACTGCTTATTAATTTTTTTATATGTTCTAATGGCAAAGAAAAAGCCTCAACCCCGTGAATTTTCACGGGTTAGTAAACTAGTATTTCATAAAGAAAGCAATTAGTGTATCACTTTAGTCAAATAGCACAATATATTTGTATGTATTTTAATACTAACCTCAAAATAGTCCGGCCTAAACTGCCTCACACCCGAAAATGAGTGACAAAAACAGACTCACCCCGAAACGATCCAAAATCAAAATTATTTGACTCGACATTAGGTCGGACCGTAAATGATTGCCCATGCTCGAGTCGATTTACCCACTTACCATTTAGCCTTAATATTGTCTCATTAACCTATATAAAAAGAGGCTATTCCCAATTTTGCGTAGACTTTGGGTAATTTTTAAAAAAAATAATTTTAGAGGCAAGTGGTTTTGGAAGCGAGTTTGCGTAATTTTCCACTTCCAAATTTGCCCTTACACATTCATAGAAATTACAAAATTACCATACACTAGTTGTATCACTTGTATGCAATGCTTGTATGAGTAAATAGTCAAATATCAATATCATACTCGAAATTACCGGATTACCACTACGCAAGTGTTTTCATTCTAATATTAATTGTCCCTTAAAGATTGTCACATTATTACATGTGAAAAATATTTTAATGAAACGGAAAAATCTTTAAGGGACAACGAGAGTAGAATAAATGTATTACTCCAATTTACTTTTTTCTATTTTAATGTAGGCAAAAACTAACTAGGAAGAGAAAATCTCTAATTAATGTTAACGAGAAACCTCTCGAGTGATGGTGAGTGACTAGGTGCTATTTATTTTGTTTTTTTGGTTTTTAGTTAAGTCTCTCGCTAACTTAGTGCGGTCTCTCGTAGACCTACTCTTTTAAATAAATATTAAATTATGTGAGAGTGAAAATTGTTTCCTTACAAGAAAGTGAAAATGTATTAGCGTAATACAATCTGATTGACTCATATTAATTAAGTTGTTCTACTATCGTAAATCTTTTAGGGTCGTGCTTTTTTCTAACGAGCTTTTACTCGATCCTAACGAGTAATGACCATTTCGTCCTTGTCATTTCTCACCATTCTCAAGAGTTATATGATTTAGATTACCCAAAAAAAATTATAAATCCTAACACCTATCCAAGAACCCTAATTTTAAAAATTAATTCAATAATCAAACTCAAATCTCAAACAAAATATGCTAAATAATGGAATTGATGGTGTCCTCTTCACGCTTCAGAAGAAAATATCAAATGATTGTGTTGTAGCAAATAAATACGGAGTATCTGATTTAATTTTGTGAGCAAAAATCGCAAGAGTCTGCAGTTCTACAATCCCGAAACGATAACAAAATCATTACAGTGAGCAAATCATCTATCGTCGAAGAGGACATGTCAAATTTATGGTGCCTTGATGCCTTCTATAAACCTTCTCGGTAAAAAGGGGAATTAATTTAAAATGCTTGACAAATTTTGTGATCGGCATGCTCTGCCTTTATTTTTTACTCTCATACAATCATAATCGTAAGTAAATATGTGAAATGATATTACTTGATTGATCATCGAAGTAGAATCCATAATTGAAGTCGCCGGTGTTTGATTGATTAAAGTTTTTTTTTTGTAAAGGGATTAAGGAGGTAATTAGGATAGTCAATTATGAGGAGGGTAGAAGCGGAAAACTTGGGTAAATTCGTTAGGATTGAGTAAAGTTTCGTTAGGCGATCTTTTAAGGACAACGTAATATGATATTTCTTTGTCTCAATCATTTGTTCCACATTGAGTAAAATATTTCTCACAAATCTTTTAAGGATAGAGTACGTGTGGACATGACGTAGGTCCACTCCGACGCGGCCACGCGCGGGTTTGGGTAGGCGAATGAATCTCGTGGTAAGATTGATCTCGGGTTGAAATTTAAGTCATAGTTGGAGTCGCCACCGAATTTTATGGGAATTCGGACCCATTCGAGCCCACTCTATGTCGCCGTGGACCGTACACAAAGTACGACCCATTTCGATATCAGAGCTTATGGGGCTCGTCCCTTTGCATTGCGATACCGATACCGTCACTACCGGTTATCGTGTATAGAATGACTCTCGTGCGCCAACGGGTTCGGACATCCGAAAACCGAGGTTCTGAGTAAGGGGTGAGGGTACGTGTTGGGAAGCCCACTAAGGACACCCAACCCCGCCCGCACTTAGCGGCCTCTACTAAGACATCGTTCGTGTTCGTGTACGCGCGCTAGTAAAATGACTAAATAATATGCAAACAACGTTTTCGGCTAAGCATTCGAATTATTTATTAACCACGTCATTTTAGTGCATCAAAACCGTCGTCGAATTATTTAGCATGCGAGGTTCATTTATAAAATGGTAAGCATTGAAAATAAATAAAACTCGTAAATAAATACAATATACACGGGCGGAAATACAACCCGGCCAAAACAAAAAATAACGAACAATAAAATAGAATAATCGAATTAAAGGCGACAAATGCTATTTATAAACGGACCCGTATATAAATATAAACTAGACCGTAAGTTAAGTAAATGGACGAACTTCGATTAAGTATACATTATATTGTGTATTAAACGGAGGACGGAGATATGGGACCTAGACGTGGTGCTAGTCCGATCCCAAATCTCGATGCCTTGTCCCGACTTATCACATTGGAAAATTGGCGTCTAGATTAGTTATGTATCGGATACGACTAAAGAGTCGTTGACACAAAACTAATTGTGAAAGACATCGATCAAAGTCGTGAAAGTGAAATAAAATGCATGAGTTTTGAAAAAGAAGATCACGTGATTGTCTTTGCACGCGACGACTAAGTCGTACAAAAAAGATGAGGCTCGGATGATGCTTGAAGCTCTCGGTTTATTTGAACAAAGGGACCCACTCGACCGAGTCATGGTAAGGACTCGATCGAGTGAACCTTTGGAGGACCTACTGCCCGATTTTTGTAGTGCTACTCGACCGAGTGGCTTATGGCACTCGGTCGAGTGCCCCCTATACGAGTCATAACTCGTTTCGAAAAAGGTGGCGGTTTCGTTTTTTATTTATTTAAAATCAATGGTTGACCGAGTTAAATAAAAATATTGCATGAAAAAGAAAGAAAGAAAAGAAAGAAGACACGTTTCATAGAGAAAAAAAACCCTAGAGAGAAGAGAGAGGCGATGATCTAGAGAAGGGCGGCGGTGATCAGTGCCGGTGGCCGGCGCCATGGCCAGAAATTCTTCTAGCAAAACAAAATGAAAACAACGTAGCAAACTTGAACTCCTAAAAGATAGAATGAACAACAAATCCTCGAGTCCCCCTGTGAAGAGAGGGCCAAATGAAGACGAAGTGTTACGTACAAAAACCATACACGAAATAGTTGGCGTTCCAGGACTCGATTTCGATGATGATGATCTGCTTGAGGACTCTTTGTGGATCACACAGAGAGGTAGGAAGAAATCTGGAGGAAACAATCAGAGAAAGAGCACGATGGAGGACCTTTCAAAAAAAGAATTATAAAGCCCTAAAGCCCTGGTGTGGAGAAGAAGGAACGTGCACCGAGCGAGATGGAACCAGGACTCCTTCAATTTTCGATGGAGGATGTTCAAGAGGAAATTCAGTATTGGAATAGAGCAATATATGGCTATGTCCTTGGAGCAAATCCTCCATGGGAGGTCCTTCAAGGATACATTCATCGGATGTGGGGAAAACTAGGGATTGAGAATGTCTCCTTCATGCCAGAAGGAATTTTCCTTGTTCGATTCAAAGATGAGAAAGCGAAAGACGAAGTTCTCACTGAGCAATATTACATGTTTGATAACAAGCCTCTTGTTGTCAAAGCCTGGACACCTGATACGAATCTCCTTAAGGAAGACGTCCAAGCTGTCCCCTCGTGGATCAGACTTCACGAGCTGCCTTTACTCTACTGGGGTAAATGCTTACCCTCAATAGCAGGACTGGTGGGGAAAGTTATTCGAGCGGATCAACCAACTCAGGAGAAAAGAAGATTGGGTTTCGCCCGGATCCTTGTCGAGTTGAGGGTAGGACAGCAATACAAAGAAAAGGTACAATTCAAAGACCACCTAGGTAATATCATAAATGTGAAAGTAGAGTACGAATGGAAACCAATAAAATGTCAGAAATTTCAAGGTCTCGGCCATGAAACAATGAAGTGCAGAAAGGCAATGACAGTGAAAACTGTAGTCCCTGCAACGAAAGCAAAGACACAAGTATGGAGGGTGGTGTCTAAACAGCCCCAAAATGAGGGAGGACTTACAAAGATAAATACACAGAGGACCAGTACTACTATTAGCCTGGACCCTAGTGCATCCCCAAAAACATTTGCAGAGGTAGCAGCAGAAATTCCTTTGGTCAATGCACAATTGGTTACGAACTCCCCACAAAATGATGATGATGCAGTCTAACATAGGATTCTGGAATGTGCGTGGGATGAATAAGGTAACTAGGCAGTCTCTTATCAATGAATTTCTGCGTAATAAGGACGTGGGCCTGTTTGGCTTATTGGAAACCAAAATAAAAAGTAATAAAATCTCGGATGTGGTTCAAAATGTTTGTCCTAACTGGAGTGTGGTTACAAACCAATGTCATCATAAAGGGGGGGAGGATTTGGCTGATTCGGAAGCCCCAACTTTTCACGGTCTGGGTGTTGAAGACTACCGACCAACTTATCCACACAAAAATTGTTCCAATTGGCGGTGGAGAGACTTTCATGTTCACGATAATCTATGCCTATAATGAGAGACTAGATAGAAAGCACTTATGGTCTCACCTATGTGAGATCAAGACTAATACCATCCCATGGGCTATCACGGGGGATTTCAATACGGTTATTCACCCTTCTGAACGTTTGGGTGGGTCTAATAAATTGGAGGATATGGAGGATTTCCAAGGATGTGTTAATGATTGTGGGGTTACGGATTTGCCTTCCTCGGGGGCATACTATACTTGGAACAATAAGCAACTGGCACCGAAGCGAATATATAGCAGACTAGATAGAATAATGGGAAATGATAAATGGCATAAGATCTATTCACAAATGAAAGATCACTTCTATCCTAAAGGGCTCCTAGATCACACACCTTGTGTTGTCTCAAGTACCGGTGATAATAACAGACGCAATTGCAGTTTCAAATTTTTTGATATGTGGATGAAACACCCTCAGTACAAGGAGATTGTGAAGAAGGGCTGGGCAAAAGAGTCGGAAGGCAGACCAATGTTTCAGACAGTGAAGAAATTAAAAGGCTTAAAGAAAGAATTGAAACAGATAAATGCTAACAGCTACTCCGACATTGAAATTAGAACTGCGGCTGCGACCAGAGAATTGGAAGATATCCAATTACAACTGCTTCAGGACAATATGAATGCTGTATTGATCGAAAAAGAAATAAAGGTTGCGGATAATCTCAGAACACTGTCACAAGCGCAGTATGATTTTCTTAGGTAAAAATCTAAAGCACGATGGGCTGAGGAAGGAGACTCCAATACTAGGCTATTTCATGCTAGTATCAGAAGACACTACACCAGAAACAGAGTATCTCAAATCCAGGACATGAATGGCCAGAATCAAACAGACCAAATACAGATTCAGAAAGCATTCTTGGACTTTTACCAACAGCTCTTAGGTAATTGTGCTGATACTGAAAAGGTTCGACAGGTGATTGTGCAGCAGGGTTCAACGTGTAATGATTCCCACCAAGCAATGTTAAATACACCCGTGGAGGATGATGAGATTAAGAGAGTCCTCTTCTCGATACCAAATGATCGAAGTCCTGGACCTGACGGCTTCTCAAGTGGTTTCTTTAAAAGCTCCTGGGATACTGTAGGCCCCCTCATCTGTACTGCAGTTAAGGAATGCTTCGCCACAGGTAAAATATTGACACAACTGAATGCAACAAATATTACTTTGATACCCAAAGTGGACAGACCTGAAACTGTCAAGCACTTCAGGCCGATAGCCTGTTGCAATGTGCTGTATAAGGTCATATCAAAACTTATTTGTAATAGAATGGCAATGGTGTTGCCCGAGCTAATCCAAAGCAACCAAGGTGCCTTTTGTCCAAGGGAGGTCCATAATGGAAAACATACTTATCAGCCAAGATATCCTCCAGCAGTATAACAGGAAGAAGTGTAGTCCCCGATGTCTTATGAAGATTGACCTCCAAAAAGCTTACGATTCAGTTGAGTGAGGATTTGTGGAAGACCTTCTGACTCAAATGAACTTTCCTGGTAGCCTAAGAAGGCTTATCATGAACTGTATTACTACCCCGAAATACTCTCTCGTGCTAAACGGTAAATTTTTTGGATATTTCCAAGGTAAGAGAGGGTTAAGACAAGGGGACCCGATGTCCCCCCTTGTGTTTACATACACATTTTGGAGCCAACGAGATAAAGGAACGATGACTCGAGGCCTTGGAATCGACCCCGAGACCTTGGGACCCAATCCCGAGCATCCGAGACCCGATCCCGAGTCCCGAGAATCGGTGGGAAGCCCATGAGAGGCAAGGAAGGACCAAAGAGCGTTTAAGGAAGGCATACAAGACCCATCCCGTTCGGGATGGCCTCATCCCGTTCGGGATGGGATGCACTTTGAAGGAGGCTGCTGTGAGCCCATCCCGGTCGGGACCATCCCGTCCCGGTCGGGATGACAGGGCCGTCCCGATCGGGATGATCCGTCACGGTCGGGACCGTGATGCTGCTGCACGACTCTTTTTCTTTCTTCTCCTTCATTCTTGTACCCATATATATACTCCCTTATTGTAATTTTAAGACAGCTTATCTTATCTTATCCTAGACTAGTTTAAGCCTCCAAAACCCTAGATTAGTGTTCTCACATTAGTTTTAATCTCTCCCTAATTATTAGTTAATCATTGTAATTAGTTCTTGGATTAAGAGGATTCTTGAAGATTATTCCAAGCTTGACAACCTTGGGATTTTATTTGGGTTTCTTATTAATACAAGTTCTCTTCTTTTTCATCCATTGTTTGTTGGTATAATCCCCTTCTCTTATTTACTCTTGTTCTTAGTTTGTTAATCAAGTTTGTATCTTTATATTTTGTTTATTGTTTATTGTTATTGTTCATCATGGATGTTTGGATGTTCAAGTTGTTTTCTCTTATTTTTGTTAGTTCTTCATTGATAATGAGTGAGTAGATTACTTGTGGGGTTAATAGGGGGATTAGGGGTAGATTATGGATGATTAGGGTTGATTAAGGGGAAAAGGTTGCATCTTTGTTGTTAGTCACATTGTAGGCACTCTATGTGTTTGTTGATATGCTTGTGTGAGTTGTAGTGGCCATGCTTCCCATACTTGTGTTCATCTTCCCATTGATTGTTTATTTTGTGGAAATGTTGAGAATAGTTTAGTCGCGAGAGCGCGGACTAGGGTCTAAGTTGCGAGAGCCCGGACCCACCTTGACATCGGTCTAAGTTGCGAGAGCCCAGACCGACTCTAGCGATTAGGAGACACCTATACCCTTGATCGCCCCAATTATCCTTCTACTCCTATGAACCCGACCTACCCCACCTCTTTCCATATTTGTGTTAATCCTCTTAGTTAGCCATCGTTCTTTTAGTTTATTATTAGTTCGATCATTAGCTTAGTCTTATCTCTTCTCCTCCATCATAGTTTTCCTTTTCATCTTCTTTGTGTTTGTTTGGTAATATAGTCTCGTTGTAGGTAGACCTAGTCTAAACCTTGATATACCGTCCTCGTGGATACGATCCCGACTTACCCTAGCTACTCACTAGGTTAGTCGGTGTTCTATTGATCGGCTAGGGACGTGACAAATCCCTACCATCAGATTTCTATTCGAGTCTCACCCTGAGGATGCCAATGGTAAGTCACGCATCAGTTAATCCCCAGCGGAGTTGCCAAATTGTGGACATGACATAGGTCCACCCCGACGCGGCCACGCGCGGGTTTGGGTAGGCGAATGAATCTCCATATGAGAATGGATCGAATTGAAATTTAAATCGAAGTGGAGTCGCCACCGAACTTTGTGAGAGTTCGGGCCCGTTCGAACCCACTCTATGTCGTAGTGGGCCGTATACAAAATACGGCCCATTTTCGATGTCAGAGTTTATTGGGCTCGTCCCTTTGCATTTGATATCGATACCAACATTATCGGATATCGTGTATTGAATGACTCTCGTGTGCCAATGGATTCGGATTTCCGGAAACCATGGTTCTGAGTAAGGGGTGAGGGTACGTGTTGGGAAGCCCACAAAGGACACCCAACCCCGCCCGCACTTAGCGGCCTCTACTAATATCTCGAATGACTTTCTAATACGCGCGTTAGTAATTCGGTGAAAAATGCTTATGCAAACGTTGTTTTCCCTAAGCATGTGAATGAAATTGAAAGGGGTTTCTATGTCGATTTAAAGCAATTAATTCTAATGTTGAAGTTGAATTTTAGCATGTGGGTTCATTTTAGTAAAATAAAACAAACGATAAATCAACAAGAAAAATAACAAACGGTTAGTAACGGTATAACGAATAATAACGGTTTGCAAATTAATGAATGATGTAGATAAGATGATGTAAAGTTTTGAAAAGTGAAGTTTTCACGTGATTGATAAGACACGTGTCGACTTAAGTCGTGAAAAGATATTAACAAGACTCGACCGACTTGTAGGACTCCCGGTTTGACGTGATGAAGAGGCCACTCGACCGAGTCATTGATGGACTCGACCGAGATCCCGTATTCTAGACCCTACTCGATCGAGTTATTGACTAACTCGATCGAGTACGTTGCCACTCGACCGAGTCACTGTGAGACTCGACCGAGTGGAGGTCGTAAATGCATTCTGCCTCGCTTTTTGGGGTACCACTCGACCGAGTGGGCTAGTCACTTGGTCGAGTGCCCCCTGTACGAATTTTAATTCGCTTTGCAATATATTATTGACTTTCGAAATTGTTTTGATTTTTGATAATTCGATGATTCTGCCGAATTGGACCTAAATATTGAACAATTTATTCTCGACTTGGATTTTATAAATCATTGATTTCGTTGAGTCGGATATAAATATTATGGGATTTATACTCGATTCTAAATTTGAATGCACGTCGTCCCATATTCGATTATTGAATCGATATGTAATACTAGAGTAAAAATAAAAGAAAATTGCTTTAAGTCGTTTTAAATTAACTATCGCGATATGAGTGGATTTCCTCCGCGTTTAATAATGTCGTAATTCTAACGAATTGTATGACAATTATTTTAGCATCAATAGAAATCGCGTTAATTAATTTATGTGACAAGATCATTGGATTCGACGTCTAATTATGAAATTAGCATCGAATCTAAGAGTTTGACGTTTTGCTAGGATTGAAAGACTTGATTCCCTCCGCATCCCGACATCACAATTAATTCTTGCGAATTGTTTGATGTCGGATCCGCATCAACGGGTTTTGACCCTTATAGAAAAGTATATTTTGAAAATAGGTTTTAGAATTGACGAAAATTGCGATAACGACGATAAAAAAAAGAAAATTAAAGTTGATGTTAATTCGTCTCAACAATCAAGCAATCGGGGTGATGGGATAAGCGACCGACAACGCTGTGTGTAGTACACTTGTATATTCGGGTTTCCTTATTCCACCATCATTCATGCTCGACACGAATCGACGAATACTTTAATATTTTATACTAGTTATATTATTGATATTAGGACGCAAATGAAATAATAAAAAAAGACAACGACAACGACGAAACGACGCACGACGCGAGAAAAAGGAGAAAGGAGAAGAAAAGAGCGGGAATTGGCACCCTCAACCTTCATGTTTCTTATGCTCGGACGGGACTCGTAGTGACGGCTTGCACGGGAGTTTCGAGTATGTAGGCTATGTTCTAGTGGCTAGAGTTTCGATTCCTAAAGCTAGGTTTAGGGTTTGAATGTATGTAGACTAGTGTAGAATAGGGTTGTGATAAGTGTGGTTTGTAGTGCCTATTTCGTAGGGTTTTGGTCCCATTTTCCTTGTGTAATCGCTCCTTGGGAGCGATTTATGGGCTTCTTATGCTTCCTTTAGTTCGTTTCAGGTTCCCGAGACCAATTTGGAAGAGTTGGAGCGATTCCGACTCGATACATACACATTTTGGAGCCAACAGAGTAAAGGAACGATGACTCGATGCCTTGGAATCGACCCCGAGACCTTGGGACCCAATCCCGAGCCTCCGAGTCCCGATCCCGAGTCCCGGGCCTTCGAGACCCGATCCCGAGTCCCGAGAATCGATGAGAAACCCATGAGAAGCAAGGAGGGACCGAAAGAAGCTTAAAAGAGGCTTACAAGGCTCAACCGGAACCGGTTGAGGTGCACAAAAGAGAGGTGTTCTGTGAAGGGTCCATCCCGAACGGGACCAACTCATCCCGAACGGGATGAGCCCTTTTCAGGCCGCACTCCTTTCTTTCTTCTCCTTTCCACTTGTAACCCTATATATACTCTTCCCTTGTTTTGTTAATGTTATGCCTTTCATTAGAGACTAAACCCTAGATAGTTTTAGCATAGATTAGTGTAGATTAGTCTTTAGATTATCGTTAATCTTAGATTAAGCCTTGTATTTTGGGAATTCCTCAAGATCTCCACCAAGCTTGACAAACTTGGATGTTTGTTTTGGGTTTTCTTCCATTTATGCAAGTTTTCTTCTCTTCATCCTTTCTAGTATGGTATAATCTTCTTTTCCTTTCTCTTAATCCTTGTTTTATCATTAAAGTTTGAATCTTTGTTGTTTGGATTGTTCATAGTTCATAGTTCTTGTTAGTTTCATTATGTTAGTTTTGTTGTTTGCTTTGATTTCTCTTGTTAGTGTTAGTTATCGATTAGATATGTTAGAGTAGACTCTTCCTAGGGTTAGTAAGGTCATTAGGGTGTTAATTGGATGATTAAGGGATTGTTGGAGATGTTGGTGGAAGATTTGGGTTTCCTCTTGGTTTGGTGCACATCACATGTTTGTTGAAATGCTTGAATGACTAAGTAGTTAAGAATGCTTGTTCTTCTTGCTTTTCTCTTGTGGGTGATAGTTTGTTTGTGGGTTCGGTTCCCTCATTAAGTTGCGAGAGCCCGGTGAGGACGACCCCTAGGTCGGTCTAAGTAGCGAGAGCCCGGATCCGACCTAGGCCTATAGCGTGCAAGTAACCCCGTTTGTCATGTGTGTCGCCGAGATGGGTTCTAGGTGGAACCTCTAGGTGAGTCTAAGTTGCGAGAGCCCGGGCATTACCTAGATTACCCTACTACCTCCTTCACTCTAGTCCTCCCTCGACCATTCCATTACCCCTTTGACCCCGACCTAATCCTAGCCCGTTTCCCTTGTTTGTTTTCTTGCTTTAGACCTAGCTTAGTCTTAGTCTCCCCCTCCTAGATTAGCTTGTCTCGAACATAGTCCTTGACCGTAGCATACCTTAGTCCGACCTCCCGTCCCTGTGGATTCGACCCGACTTACCCTAGCTACCCACTAGGTATAGCCGGTTATTATTTGACGGTTGGGATTCACGACAAATCCCTACCATCAAATTGGCGCCGTTGCCGGGGATTTAGACTTTTGTTTGCTTAGTTTTGGACTTTGTTCTTGATTTTTGTGTTTTCTTCTCCTTGTGTATATCTGTTTTTCTTCTTGTGTGCTATTCTCCCTTCCTAGTGCCTCAAAAGCACTAGGATACTAACGTTTGCTCAAGTACTTCTAGCTCATCCTAGGTACCAAAGCGACGTTATGGACATGGCTCGTCCGAGCTACCATCAATCATCACGGGGCAACTTTGGGGCAAATGGCCAAGTCCCGAAATCTCACCAAACATATCAACCTCATCAACAATCTCACGAACGCCCTCCATATGGTTACCAAGAAGGTTGTCAAAGATCATTCCAACATCCTAACAACTACCAAACACCCTCACATAACCCATAACCAAAAATCCGCGACTTTGAGAATTGTCAAATGTTGGTCCAAATGCAAAAAAGTCAACAAGAGGCGATAATGATATTGCATAAGGGTCAACATGAGATGATGAATTTAATGCAAAAGAGTCAACAAATGATGATGACTTACATACAAGGGGTTGAAAAGGAGCTCAAGGCCCAAATAGGGGTGCAAGATGCTCGCATCAATGCACTCATGGCGCATTTCACGATGTCGGCCGCTCGAGCTCTACAACATGTTGAGGAAGGTTCATTTGGGCAAAAAGGTCGGGTGCTCCACAAGAAAGTCAACCCGATTGTGAAGCTACAAATGAAGAAGAGGGGGTAGATCAAGAGACCATTGTCGAGTGTTGCTTAGGTGGTGAGGATAGGGGAAGAGTAGAGGAAGTTGAAGCTTCAAGGGTCGACAATGAGGAGGGAGTTGAACATGATTATCAAGATAACTCTTGGGGAGCCAATGTATTGGCTATCAAGTTGGATTGGTTTGATTTCCTTCGTGAAGAGCCGGATGGTGACAATCCAAACCCGAGTGAAGAGATGACCCCTCTAGGCCATATAGACAAGGTGAGTGAAAAGGAGCGCAATACTTGGGAAAAAGAAGTAGATGCCTTGGAACTTGCCTTGAACGGGAAGTTGGAGGATCCTAAACCCTCCAATGAAGAAAACTTGATGCCTTCTCCTCCTCTACCGCACTCGATGTCTAGCCCTTTGTCTTGTGAGACGGTTGGTGAAGAGGATCCTTGTCGGGCGGTGGAAAAGAGTTCCACTCTCGACCCCGTAGAAGAAGCGACACCCCTAGGGTGTGATCTCCCGCATCATAATGCCGAGCATGACTCTAGACCACTATAACTAACGGATGGTCATAAGAGTCGTCGCTATCATGGTTCCGAAGACCCGGAAGATCACGAGAACCCCGAGCTCAATGAAGACGATCGCCTCTTCCCTCCGACTTGCAAACTTTTGGGAGTGGCTAGGCTCGGCCATGTGAGCTTCAATGAAGATGTTGCTAGAGCATTTGACTTACTCCTTCGAGCTCTTGATGGCTATGGAGGTGTAGTTGGTGAGAGTATCTTATTGTAAATATCTCTTTTTCTTTTCTTTTGTGCTTGTATTTGTGTTTATGTTTGTATAGTTTGGTTTCTAGGGTTGTTAGTTTTTGTGAAATTCTTGTTTATTTGGATTTTTGATGAGCGATGTGAGGGAGGGAATTTGATGTTGTATTTGAGTTCATTGTGATAGGTGTGAAGGAAAGGTGATTCCTAGAGGAGAGTAGATAATGATAGAGCTTGGATCGTGAGAATGGAAGTCGGTTTTTGAAGCTTCGGTGAAGCTTTTGGGGTATGTGGAAGGTCAAGAAGATCCATCCCGACTGGGAAGGAGTCATCCCGATCGGGATGAGGGTACCAAAATTCGAGCTTACTGGAGTGTCATCTTGATCGGGATGGGGGCTTCCCGATCGGGACAGGTGTGCCATCCCGATCGGGACCATCCATCCCGACCGGGATGGTCTCTTTTCTCCTCTTTTGGCCTCTTCTTTGACATTTGAGCCCACCCAACCATTGTATACCCGCACCCAACCTCCCTCACCCATCCTTGCTCATGTCATACGACCCTTACACTTCATTTACATACCCTCACCTCATTTCTCTTCCCTTCACACCAAGTTTCACATCGAATCCCACTCCCCTCACACCATTACTACCTCTACCATGTGTTTTATCAAGTTCGAAGCGGGATAGCAATGATGAAGACAAGCAAAGTGCCTTTATTGATCATTGGAGACGATGGAGTGAGTGAGTTGCTATCCTATTGGTACGGCAACTATCCTTTCTTTTCCGTCTTTTGTTGCTTGTTTTCCTTTGTTTACTCCCCTTCCCCTTATATTTGTGTCATGGTGGCCTTCGAGGCCTTGGTATATGGTTGCTCCCGACTTTCGATGAGGTGACTACATCGAGAGTCATTTCAAAATCCAAATTTTACAAGTTTTTCACCCCTTTTTGTAGGATTTAGTCGGATTTAGGCGGAATCCGGGCTAGGTGACTTGATTACACCTAGCCCTCCCCTCCCATTTCCTTTTATTTCCTTCTTTTTATTTTTCTTCCCCCTTCCATATCTTTTCTTGTCTCGGCCCATGGTGACTTGATTACACCCCGGCCGGACACCTTCTACCCTTTTCTTCATCTTCATTTTTGATTTCTTAGTTTTATTTTCGTAGTTTCTTTTCTTTCCTTTTTGTCTCTCGGCACAATACAATCGAGCATGAGGACATGGCTCGATTTAAGTGTGGGGGAGCGATATTCTAGTATAGTTTAGTTTATTTTGGTAGTTTTTCCGAAAAAAATCTTTAAAACCCCTAAAAATTTGAAAATTTTTCAAAAAAATCAAAAAGATTTTTCTTTTGTGTGTTTTCCTTTTGTGTCTTTGTGTCGTGTATTTGTTTTGTTTTGTGTGTTTGCCCTCTTTTTCTTATAGGTTGCTTAAATCGCCGCTAATTTTGGAGAGCTTTCATGATGTCCGGTAACATCTTCTATCCCTTTTTCCTTCTTTGTCTCTTGCGGAGTTTGGAGGAGATTGTGATGTGGTGTGCTCGGGTGGAGCTTGTACATACGTGTGGTTGATTTGGTGACTTGTTTGGAAATTCGGGGTGGTGTTTGTGTTTTGTATGTGTTCGTTTTGTTTTGTTCTTGTATTGTTGCTTTTGCTTCTTTTTCTTTCGTTCGTTTTCGTCTTGTCTTTGTTTTGTGTTGTGTGTCTTGTGCGTAAACCGTTTTCGAAAACCCGGTTTAGAGGCTAGTGTGCGAGTGTTTACTTTCCCTTCCTAGTTGTATAAATCGAGTCTTGGACTTTAGTCTAGTAGAATGACCCTAAATCAATGATTTCGTTGGTCCTTTACCTTGAGTCCACCTAGCTTACTAAGGATTTACTACGGGATTTGCATTTTGACCATTATGACAACCCACGATGTGAAAAAGCCTTGGTTGCCGAGTCCCGTCCCTTAGGTGACCATGTTCGGAATCGTTAGATTAGTCCAAATTCTCCCCTTTTTGTGAGTATGAAGGGAAGACGTCGTCCCGACATACCCATTTCCCTACTTCCTACACAAATCCACACAATAAAAATGCAATTTGTTGAAATCTCTCTTTCTTGTTACTAAGGAATGCCAAAAAGCCGAATCAAGCCAAAAAGGGCTAAGAAAAGAAAATGAAAGAAATGAAAGAAAGAAAAGATTGAAGAAAAAGAAAAGGCACAAAAAGCCAAAAGAAAATAGAAAAGAAGAAAAAGAATGGCATGGCAAAACAAAGCAAAAATGCAAAAGAAAAGAGAAAATGCCAAAAGAAAACCCGATTCACAAAAATAACCCCTACCTCTCAAAATAAGCCTTTTTCCGACTTTTGCCATGAAGAGCCTACCAAAGGACCGAGTCCCTAGGAAGGATGATAGCGGCATTAGTCGGTCTTCCCTCATTTTGCATGTTTTCCACCTTTTTACTTGGACTAGTTAGGCGATTTCGGGCGTGGGACGACCCTCTTGGCTCATTGCTAAAGGGGGCGGGGTCTCACCTACCTACAGTGTCGACTAACACCGTGGTTCATCCCTTTTCCACTCCGCCGATCGTCCCGTAGTACGTTCTTTTTTAGAAAGTTAGGAGGACCTAGGTAAGTTATCAACGTTTTTATTGCTTTATCGTCATACTATTAGGGTTTAGTTCACCTTGGTTTGTATTGCTAGCTTGGGAACGTTGTCACTTACCTCGAGTCCTAAACCGGTGTTTTATTCACCGCTTTTTGAGGGAAGCGGTATTTGTTTTTCTTTTGGGTGCAACCGATTATGTGTTTGTTTGTGTGTTTGGTGTCCGGTTGCATCCACAGTTTTGTCGCAAGACCCGACTTGCCTTGCGGACTGCACTTGTCCTCTAAGTTTACTCGCGTGAGTTGAAAGGGCGTACGGTGCGCTAATACCCACTCGGATAGTTTAGTAGATAGTATGTGCTTACTCGAGGGCGAGTAAGGGTTAAGTGTGGGGGAGTTGATAAGTGTGGTTTGTAGTGCCTATTTCGTAGGGTTTTGGTCCCATTTTCCTTGTGTAATCGCTCCTTGGGAGCAGTTTATGGGCTTCTTATGCTTCCTTTAGTTCGTTTCAGGTTCCCGAGACCGATTTGGAAGAGTTGGAGCGATTCCGACTCGATACATACACATTTTGGAGCCAACGGAGTAAAGGAACGATGACTCGATGCCTTGGAATAGACCCCGAGACCTTGGGACCCAATCCCGAGCCTCCGAGACCCGATCCCGAGTCCCGGGCCTCCGAGACCCAATCCCGAGTCCCGAGCCTCCGAGACCCGATCCTGAGACCCGAGAATCGATGAGAAACCCATGAGAAGCAAGGAGGGACCGAAAGAAGCTTAAAGGAGGCTTACAAGGCTCAACCGGAACCGGTTGAGGTGCACAAAAGAGAGGTGTTCTGTGAAGGGTCCATCCCGAACGGGACCAACTCATCCCGAACGGGATGAGCCCTTTTCAGGCCGCACTCCTTTCTTTCTTCTCCTTTCCACTTGTAACCCTATATATACTCTTCCCTTGTTTTGTTAATGTTATGCCTTTCATTAGAGACTAAACCCTAGATAGTTTTAGCATAGATTAGTGTAGATTAGTCTTTAGATTATCGTTAATCTTAGATTAAGCCTTGTATTTTGGGAATTCCTCAAGATCTCCACCAAGCTTGACAAACTTGGATGTTTGTTTTGGGTTTTCTTCCATTTATGCAAGTTTTCTTCTCTTCATCCTTTCTAGTATGGTATAATCTTCTTTTCCTTTCTCTTAATCCTTGTTTTATCATTAAAGTTTGAATCTTTGTTGTTTGGATTGTTCATAGTTCATAGTTCTTGTTAGTTTCATTATGTTAGTTTTGTTGTTTGCTTTGATTTCTCTTGTTAGTGTTAGTTATCGATTAGATATGTTAGAGTAGACTCTTCCTAGGGTTAGTAAGGTCATTAGGGTGTTAATTGGATGATTAAGGGATTGTTGGAGATGTTGGTGGAAGATTTGGGTTTCCTCTTGGTTTGGTGCACATCACATGTTTGTTGAAATGCTTGAATGACTAAGTAGTTAAGAATGCTTGTTCTTCTTGCTTTTCTCTTGTGGGTGATAGTTTGTTTGTGGGTTCGGTTCCCTCATTAAGTTGCGAGAGCCCGGTGAGGACGACCCCTAGGTCGGTCTAAGTAGCGAGAGCCCGGATCCGACCTAGGCCTATAGCGTGCTAGTAACCCCGTTTGTCATGTGTGTCGCCGAGATGGGTTCTAGGTGGAACCTCTAGGTGAGTCTAAGTTGCGAGAGCCCGGGCATTACCTAGATTACCCTACTACCTCCTTCACTCTAGTCCTCCCTCGACCATTCCATTACCCCTTTGACCCCGACCTAATCGTAGCCCGTTTCCCTTGTTTGTTTTCTTGCTTTAGACCTAGCTTAGTCTTAGTCTCCTCCTCCTAGATTAGCTTGTCTCGAACATAGTCCTTGACCGTAGCATACCTTAGTCCGACCTCCCGTCCCTGTGGATTCGACCCGACTTACCCTAGCTACCCGCTAGGTATAGCCGGTTATTATTTGACGGTTGGGATTCACGACAAATCCCTACCATCAAATTGGCGCCGTTGCCGGGGATTTAGACTTTTGTTTGCTTAGTTTTGGACTTTGTTCTTGATTTTTGTGTTTTCTTCTCCTTGTGTATATCTGTTTTTCTTCTTGTGTGCTATTCTCCCTTCCTAGTGCCTCAAAAGCACTAGGATACTAACGTTTGCTCAAGTACTTCTAGCTCATCCTAGGTACCAAAGCGACGTTATGGACATGGCTCGTCCGAGCTACCATCAATCATCACGGGGCAACTTTGGGGCAAATGGCCAAGTCCCGAAATCTCACCAACCATATCAACCTCATCAACAATCTCACGAACGCCCTCCATATGGTTACCAAGAAGGTTGTCAAAGATCATTCCAACATCCTAACAACTACCAAACACCCTCACATAACCCACAACCAAAAATCCGCGACTTTGAGAATTGTCAAATGTTGGTCCAAATGCAAAAAAGTCAACAAGAGGCGATAATGATATTGCATAAGGGTCAACATGAGATGATGAATTTAATGCAAAAGAGTCAACAAATGATGATGACTTACATACAAGGGGTTGAAAAGGAGCTCAAGGCCCAAATAGGGGTGCAAGATGCTCGCATCAATGCACTCATGGCTCATATCACGATGTCGGCCGCTCGAGCTCTACAACATGTTGAGGAAGGTTCATTTGGGCAAAAAGGTCGGGTGTCTCCACAAGAAAGTCAACCCGATTGTGAAGCTACAAATGAAGAAGAGGGGGTCGATCAAGAGACCATTGTCGAGTGTTGCTTAGGTGGTGAGGATAGGGGAAGAGTAGAGGAAGTTGAAGCTTCAAGGGTCGACAATAAGGAGGGAGTTGAACATGATTATCAAGATAACTCTTGGGGAGCCAATGTATTGGCTATCAAGTTTGATTTGTTTGATTTCCTTCGTGAAGAGCCGGATGGTGACAATCCAAACCCGAGTGAAGAGATGACCCCTCTAGGCCATATAGACAAGGTGAGTGAAAAGGAGCACAATACTTGGGAAAAAGAAGTAGATGCCTTGGAACTTGCCTTGAACGGGAAGTTGGAGGATCCTAAACCCTTCAATGAAGAAAACTTGATGCCTTCTCCTCCTCTACCGCACTCGATGTCTAGCCCTTTGTCTTGTGAGACGGTTGGTGAAGAGGATCCTTGTCGCGCGGTGGAAAAGAGTTCCACTCTCGACCCCGTAGAAGAAGCGACACCCCTAGGGTGTGATCTCCCGCATCATAATGCAGAGCATGACTCTAGACCACTATAACTACCGGATGGTCATAAGAGTCGTCGCTATCATGGTTCCGAAGACCCGGAAGATCACGAGAACCCCGAGCTCAATGAAGACGATCGCTTCTTCCCTCCGACTTGGAAACATTTGAGAGTGGCTAGGCTCGGCCATGTGAGCTTCAATGAAGATGTTGCTAGAGCATTTGACTTACTCCTTCGAGCTCTTGATGGCTATGGAGGTGTAGTTGGTGAGAGTATCTTATTGTAAATATCTCTTTTTCTTTTCTTTTGTGCTTGTATTTGTGTTTATGTTTGTATAGTTTGGTTTCTAGGGTTGTTAGTTTTTGTGAAATTCTTGTTTATTTGGACTTTTGATGAGCGATGTGAGGGAGGGAATTTGATGTTGTATTTGAGTTCATTGTGATAGGTGTGAAGGAAAGGTGATTCCTAGAGGAGAGTAGATAATGATAGAGCTTGGATCGTGAGAATGGAAGTCGGTTTTTGAAGCTTCGGTGAAGCTTTTGGGGTTTGTGGAAGGTCAAGAAGATCCATCCCGACCGGGAAGGAGTCATCCCGATCGGGATGAGGGTACTAAAATTCGAGCTTACTGGAGTGTCATCCCGACCGGGATGGGGGCTTCCCGATCGGGACCATCCATCCCGACCGGGATGGTCTCTTTTCTCCTCTTTTGGCCTCTTCTTTGACATTTGAGCCCACCCAACCATTGTATACCCCCACCCAACCTCCCTCACCCATCCTTGCTCATGTCATACGACCCTTACACTTCATTTACATACCCTCACCTCATTTCTCTTCCCTTTACACCAAGTTTAACATCGAATCCCACTCCCCTCACTCCATTACTACCTCTACCATGTGTTTTATCAAGTTCGAAGCGGGATAGCAATGATGAAGACAAGCAAAGTGCCTTTATTGATCATTGGAGACGATGGAGCGAGTGAGTTGCTATCCTATTGGTACGGCAACTATTCTTTCTTTTCCGTCTTTTATTGCTTGTTTTCCTTTGTTTACTCCCCTTCCCCTTATATTTGTGTCATGGTGGCCTTCGAGGCCTTGGTATATGGTTGCTCCCGACTTTCGATGACGTGACTACATCGAGAGTCATTTCAAAATCCAAATTTTACAAGTTTTTCACCCCTTTTTGTAGGATTTAGTCGGATTTAGGCGGAATCCGGGCTAGGTGACTTGATTACACCTAGCCGCCCCTCCCATTTCCTTTTATTTCCTTCTTTTTATTTTTCTTCCCCCTTCCATATCTTTTCTTGTCTCGGCCCATGGTGACTTGACTACACCCCGGCCGGACACCTTCTACCCTTTTCTTCATCTTCATTTTTGATTTCTTAGTTTTATTTTCGTAGTTTCTTTTCTTTCCTTTTTGTCTCTCGGCACACTACGATCGAGCATGAGGACATGGCTCGGTTTAAGTATGGGGGAGCGATATTCTAGTATAGTTTAGTTTATTTTCTTAGTTTTTCCGAAAAAAAATCTTTAAAACCCCTAAAAATTTGAAATTTTTTCACAAAAATCAAAAAGATTTTTCTTTTGTGTGTTTTCCTTTTGTGTCTTTGTGTCGTGTATTTGTTTTGTTTTGTGTGTTTGCCCTCTTTTCCTTATAGGTTGCTTAAATCGCCGCTAATTTTGGAGAGCTTTCATGATGTCCGGTAACATCTTCTATCCTTTTTCCTTCTTTGTCTCTTGCGGAGTTTGGAGGAGATTGTGATGTGGTGTGCTCGGGTGGAGCTTGTACATACGTGTGGCTGATTTGGTGACTTGTTTGGAAATTCGGGGTGGTGTTTGTGTTTTGTATGTGTTCGTTTTGTTTTGTTCTTGTTTTGTTGCTTTTGCTTCTTTTTCTTTCGTTCGTTTTCGTCTTGTCTTTGTTTTGTGTTGTGTTGTGTGTCTTGTGCGTAAACCATTTTCGAAAACCCGGTTTAGAGGCTAGTGTGCGAGTGTTTACTTTTCCTTCCTAGTTGTATAAATCGAGTCTTGGACTTTAGTCTAGTAGAATGACCCTAAATCAATGATTTCGTTGGTCCTTTACCTTGAGTCCACCTAGCTTACTAAGGATTTACTACGGGATTTGCATTTTGACCATTATGACCACCCACGATGTGAAAAAGCCTTGGTTGCCGAGTCCCGTCCCTTAGGTGACCATGTTCGGAATCGTTAGATTAGTCCAAGTTCTCCCCTTTTTGTGAGTATGAAGGGAAGACGTCGTCCCGACATACCCATTTCCCTACTTCCTACACAAATCCACACAATAAAAATGCAATTTGTTGAAATCTCTCTTTCTTGTTACTAAGAAATGCCAAAAAGCCGAATCAAGCCAAGGGCTAAGAAAAGAAAATGAAAGAAATGAAAGAAAGAAAAGATTGAAGAAAAAGAAAAGGCACAAAAAGCCAAAAGAAAATAGAAAAGAAGAAAAAGAATGGCATGGCAAAACAAAGCAAAAATGCAAAAGAAAAGAGAAAATGCCAAAAGAAAACCCGATTCACAAAAATAACCCCTACCTCTCAAAATAAGCCTTTTTCCGACTTTTGCCGTGAAGAGCCTACCAAAGGACCGAGTCCCTAGGAAGGATGATAGCGGCATTAGTCGGTCTTCCCTCATTTTGCATGTTTTCCACCTTTTTACTTGGACTAGTTAGGCGGTTTTGGACAAGGGACGACCCTCTTGGCTCACGCTAAAGGGGGCGGGGTCTCACTTACCTACAGTGTCGACTAACACCGTGGTTCTTCACTTTCCCACTCCGCCGATCGTCCCGTAGTACGTTTTTAGAAAGTTAGGAGGACCTAGGTAAGTTATCAACGTTTTTATTGCTTTATCGTCATACTATTAGGGTTTAGTTCACCTTGGTTTGTATTGCTAGCTTGGGAACGTTGTCACTTACCTCGAGTCCTAAACCGGTGTTTTATTCACCGCTTTTTGAGGGAAGCGGTATATGTTTTTCTTTTGGGTGCAACCGATTATGTGTTTGTTTGTGTGTTTGGTGTCCGGTTGCATCCACAGTTTTGTCGCAAGACCCGACTTGCCTTGCGGACTGCACTTGTCCTCTAAGTGTACTCTCGTGGGCGTAGGGTGCGCTAATACCCACTCGGATAGTTTAGTAGATAGTATGTGCTTACTCGAGGGCGAGTAATGGTTAAGTGTGGGGGAGTTGATAAGTGTGGTTTGTAGTGCCTATTTCGTAGGGTTTTGGTCCCATTTTCCTTGTGTAATCGCTCCTTGGGAGCGGTTTATGGGCTTCTTATGCTTCCTTTAGTTCGTTTCAGGTTCCCGAGACCGATTTGGAAGAGTTGGAGCGATTCCGACTCGATACATACACATTTTGGAGCCAACGGAGTAAAGGAACGATGACTCGATGCCTTGGAATCGACCCCGAGACCTTGGGACCCAATGCCAAGCCTCCGAGACCCGATCCCGAGTCTCGGGCCTCCGAGACCCGATCCCGAGTCCCGAGAATCGATGAGAAACCCATGAGAAGCAAGGAGGGACCGAAAGAAGCTTAAAGGAGGCTTACAAGGCTCAACCGGTTCCGGTTGAGCTCAACCGGAACCGGTTGAGGTGCATAAAAGAGAGGTGTTCTGTGAAGGGTCCATCCCGAACGGGACCAACTCATCCTGAACGAGATGAGCCCTTTTCAGGCCGCACTCCTTTCTTTCTTCTCCTTTCCACTTGTAACCCTATATATACTCTTCCCTTGTTTCGTTAATGTTATGCCTTTCATTAGAGACTAAACCCTAGATAATTTTAGCATAGATTAGCATACATTAGTGTAGATTAGTCTTTAGATTATCGTTAATCTTAGATTAAGCCTTGTATTTTGGGAATTCCTCAAGATCTCCACCAAGCTTGACAAACTTGGATGTTTGTTTTGGGTTTTCTTCCATTTATGTAAGTTTTCTTCTCTTCATCCTTTCTAGTATGGTATAATCTTCTTTTCCTTTCTCTTAATCCTTGTTTTATCATTAAAGTTTGAATCTTTGTTGTTTGGATTGTTCATAGTTCATAGTTCTTGTTAGTTTCATTATGTTAGTTTTGTTGTTTGCTTTGATTTCTCTTGTTAGTGTTAGTTATCGATTAGATATGTTAGAGTAGACTCTTGCTAGGGTTAGTAAGGTGATTAGGGTGTTAATTGGATGATTAAGGGATTGTTGGAGATGTTGGTGGAAGACTGTTGGACATGCTTGAATGACTAAGTAGTTAAGAATGCTTGTTCTTCTTACTTTTCTCTTGTGGGTGATAGTTTGTTTGTGGGTTCGGTTCCCTCATTAAGTTGCGAGAGCCCGGTGAGGACGACCCCTAGGTCGGTCTAAGTAGCGAGAGCCCGGATCCGACCTAGGCCTATAGCGTGCTAGTAACCCCGTTTGTCATGTGTGTCGCCGAGATGAGTTCTAGGTGGAACCTCTAGGTGAGTCTAAGTTGCGAGAGCCCGGGCATTACCTAGATTTCCCTACTACCTCCTTCACTCTAGTCCTCCCTCGACCATTCCATTACCCCTTTGACCCCGACCTAATCCTAGCCCATTTCCCTTGTTTGTTTTCTTGCTTTAGACCTAGCTTAGTCTTAGTCTCCTCCTCCTAGATTAGCTTGTCTCGAACATAGTCCTTGACCGTAGCATACCTTAGTCCGACCTCCCGTCCCTGTGGATTCGACCCGACTTACCCTAGCTACCCACTAGGTATAGCCGGTTATTATTTGACGGTTGGGATTCACGACAAATCCCTACCATCAGGTTGCTATTAGGGTTTCAAAAGTTGTGTTGAAGTGTGTGCATGGGGGTGTATATATAGGCATTGCCCATGTACCCCGTCTAGGGTTGTTCGACCGAGTAGCCCCTTGACTCGGTTGAGTGGCCCAAGCGCCTGCAGCCGGGCTTGAATAAGGGCCCACTCGATCGAGTGGAGCTGACACTCGACCGAGTCGGTCAGCTGGATCGAGTGGTCCGGGCTTTGGACTTTGAATTGGATATTTTGTGGGTTTTGCTTTTGAGATGGACTTTTTGATGTTTGTGTGGCTGTTTTTTTGTGTGTCTCGGAAATGACTTTGACCGGGGTTGACCCAATCGCTAAAAGTCGGTTTTATTTTCGGTGTCGGTTTTGACCCAAATTAGTCTTGTTTGACCGGAAATGACCCACTGGGCCTGAATTTGAGGTCGGTTTTGTGATATTTGTCATCCGTAAGTGCATTGGCCAGCAACTAATGGTTTTGAGCCCATATCCGAGCGCGTAGAAACACGTTAGCGTCCGATCATCATCGGGTGTTTTTTGGAAACTACCATAGACACCTGGTAGTGAAAATGCGGGTGTCTACAAGTTGAATATTTGAAAGTTTGAAAATTTGAATATCGAAAAAAAAGAATTTCCGACAATTTGAAAATTGAAGATGAGATCCCGAAGATTTGAAAATCGAAAACGACATCTCAAAGATTTGAAAATTGGAAATGGCATCTCGAAGGTTTTTAAAATTGAAATAGAATTTTGAAAATTCAAAGATTCGAATAGTGATCGAGAATTTGAATATTGAAATTGCAGCATGCCGGCTAGAAAATAGGCTTGTTTCGAGTCGAATCTTAAGTCTAAATTTCGGCAGCTTTCCGAGTTTTTTGAAAATTGGATATTTTTGAAAAGATGCATTTTTTGGATGTCGGTTTTTTGAAAACGACACGGAAACCAAGCATCAAGTAGTCAGGCAAGCATTATGACGACAACATGTATGCTCTATACTAAGTCTCGGTCGGTCTATAAAGGGTATATACCAGTGCACATAGCCTAGACGTTGATCGGGACGGACTTTCTAAGTCAAGTTGAGCTTAGAACTTGCCGCGAAACCCACTCGAATCGACAATGGACACCTTTGACATATCCATATTGGAGTACATCACGGTATAGTGGGACGTCGGCCGCGAGTACCGGCCCGGGAAAATATGGGTTATGCATGAACCGTAAAACTAAAACGCGTATTGTACTAGTCAAACGATTTCTATTCGAGTCTCATCCTCAGAATGCCGATGGTAAGTCACGCATCAGTTAATCCCCAGCGGAGTCGCCAAATTGTGGACATGACATAGGTCCACCCAGACGCGGCCACGCGCGGCTTTGGGGAGGCGAATGAATCTCCATATGATAATGGATCGAATTGAAAATTAAATCGAAGTGGAGTCGCCACCGAACTTTGTGAGAGTTCGGGCCCGTTCGATTCCACTCTATGTCGTAGTGGGCCGTATACAAAATACGGCCCATTTCCGATGTCAGAGTTTATTGGGCTCGTCCCTTTGCATTGCGATACCGATACCGTCACTACCGGTTATCGTGTATTGAATGACTCTCGTGCGCCAACGGTTTCGGGCACCCGGAAACCGAGGTTCTGAGTAAGGGGTGAGGGTACGTGTTGGGAAGCCCACGAAGGACACCCAACCCTGCCCGCACATTAGCGGCCTCTACTAAGATATCGAATGATTTTCTAATACGCGCATTAGTTGAACGATGAAAAATGCTTATGCAAACATTGTTTTCCCTAAGCATGTGAGAAATTGAAAGGGTTTCTATGTCGATTTAATGCAACAAATTCTAACGTCGAAGTTGAATTTCAGCATGTTGGTTTATTTTAGTACAATAAAATAAACAACCAAAATTGACAAGAGAAACAATAAACTCGTTAGTAACGGTATAACGGTTTGCGCAAAGTATAGAATAAAATGGAATGATGTAAATAGAATGATGCATGATTTTGAAAAGTGATGTTTCACGTGATGACCTAAGTCAGAAAAAGAATATTACCGAAACTAGAAGACGGTGTAGGACTCACGATTCTGTCGTGATAAAGGGCCACTCGACCGAGTCATTGAAGGACTCGACCGAGTGGACCTCTGAAAACGCTTCTGTTCCGTATTTTAGACCCTACTCGATCGAGTTATTGACGAACTCGACCGAGTACGTTGCCACTCGATCGAGTCATTGCGATACTCGACCGAGTGGAGGTCGTCAGAACCTTCTGTCTCGGTTTTTGGGGTGCTACTCGACCGAGTGGGCTAGGCACTCGGTCGAGTGCCCCCTGTACGAACTAGGGTTCGCATGCAATTCATTATTGATTTCGAAATTGCTTTTGATTTTTGATAATTCGATGAGTTTGTTGAGTCGGGCATAAATATTGTTTAATTTATACTCGAGACTTAACTTCGATACTCGTCATATCCCATATTCGATTAGTGAATCGATATGTAATGCTAGAGTGGAAACAAAAAATCGCTTTAAGTCGTTTTAAGTTAACTATCACGATATGAATAGATTTCCTCCGCGTTTAATAATGTCGTAATTCTAATGAATTGTTTGACAATTATTTTAGCATCAACGAAAATCGCGCTAGTTAATTTATTTGACAAGATCATTAGATTCAACATCCAATTACGGAATTGGTATCGAATCTAATAGATCGACGCTTGAATTAAAGGACTTGATTCCCTCGGCTTCCCAACATCGTAATAAATCCCTAAGGATTATGTGATGTCGGATCCGCGTCAACGGGTTTCGACCCTTATAAAAAAAGTGTGCTTCGAAAATAACTTTTATAGAATCGATAAAACGTGCGATTGAATGACGATACGATCGAAATAAATATTATTGTTCAAGTTGACTTGTTTCATAATCAAGTGATCGGGGTGTCGGGATAAGCGACCGGCAACGCTGGGTGCAATACCCTTGTATATTCGGGTTTTCTTATTCCAACATCCCTCACACTCGACACAAATTCACAAGTATTTTAGTGTTTTTTAATACTAGCGATTATTAACGATATTATAACGCGATAATGACGATAATAAAAAAAATAAAAAACGACAACTACGACGACGGATGACGCGAGAAAGAAGGAGAAGAGAGAAAAGATGGGATTTGGCACCCTCAACCTACATGTTTCTTATGCTCGGACGGGACTCGTAGTTGTGGCTAGCACGGGAGTAATCGAGATGTAGGCTAAGTTGTGGTGATTTAGGGTTTGTCTCCTAAGCTAGGGTTAGGGTTTACAAGGGTAGTATTAGGGTTTGATTAGGGTAAAATTAGGGTTCCAAGAGATGTCTTGAAGTGTGTGCATGGGGGTGTATATATAGGCTAGGCTATGTACCCCCGGCTAGGGTTACTCGACCGAATAACTGGCTGACTCGGTCGGGTGGCCTAGTGTGCCTGCAGTCGGGCTTGAATGAGGGCCCACTCGATCGAGTGGGCTGAGCACTCGATCGAGTGGCTCAGCTGGGTCGCGCGGGTCCATTGTTTTGGACCCCGTGATGGGTTTTGTATTTGGGCTGAGTTTTTGATGTTTACATGGCTGTTTTTCATGTGTCTCGGAAACGGCTTTGACCGGGGTTGACCTAATCGTAAAAAGTTGGTTTTATTTCCGGTGTCAGGTTTGGCCCAAAGTAGCCTTATTTGAGTGGAAACGGCCCACTGGGCTTGAATTTGAGGTTGATTTTGTGAGATTTGTACTCTGTATGTGCATTAGCGACCAACTAATGGTTTAGAGCCCGTATCCAAGCGCGTAGAAACACGTTAGCGTCCGATCATCATCGGGTGTTTTTTGGAAACTGCCATAGACACCTGGTAGTCAAAATGTGGGTGTCTACAGAAGGTCTTTAGCATCGAAACTCCGTCGATCTTATATCGCGGGTTTCCTCCATATCCTAGTCCACCTTATTTGACAAAGGCATGGCCCACCTACGTAGGACATACTCCTACAAAAGAGGGCCCGTCTACACATTCGAGTCCAAAGTCTGGGGATGTCTCAAGTGGACCTTTCTTCGAACAGGACTCGGCCCACATCGCCGGATCCTAAGGGAGGCCCCACCTTTTGCAAGTCACCCGTCTAGGTGTCTTTTCCGAGTCATTTCCTTTTCAGCCTTTCCTTTGCTCGAGATGTACTTTTATCTGGGTTAGTTTCTGATTACGCGGTATTCTTACAAACAGGCCACTCGTAACCAGACGTCAACGTAAAATGCAAGAAACCTTGGACGAACTGAAAGCCGCGCTGGTTAAGATGGAAACTCAATTGACAGCTATTAGGACCGACCAAACCACCCTTGGCACCCGTTTGAGTGTCGTCGAGCAAGGGACTCCCAATGCTGGACCTGAAGCCACTGGGCCCATAGCTGAACTAATCAGCGTTGTTCGCAAGCTTGAAGAGCAGGTCCACTTGTCAACAAGCAACTCGATCCACACAGAGAATGCTCGCTCCTACTCGCCTCTGAATGACGAGTTACCCGCCAACCTCAACCTTACGGGAATACCGACGTTTGAGGGTACTGAAGACCCGGTCCACCACATCCGGGCTTTCAAAGAATTTATGGCTGTCAAGGGGGTGAAGTCCGCCATGTTCAAACACTTGTTCGCTTCCTCCCTCGAGAAGCACCCCAAAGCCTGGTACTACAGGCTTGATTCCAAGAAGTACAAGCCTTGGGATGATGTGGCAACTGAATTTTCTCGGAATTACGCTGATAATACCGAGATCCAGAATACGATGTGTACTCTGGAAGTTATGGCCCAAGAGCCCAAAGAAGGGTTCACGAAATATCTTCAAAGGTGGAGGGCCGAGAGCGTAAAGTTGGTCGATAAGCCCAACGAGAAAGTCTTAGTGGAGGCCTTTGTCAAGAACCTCCTCCCTTCCTACTGGGTCCATCTCCGGTATGCTGTCATTCCCAACTATGCCACTCTAACTGAAATGGGAACAAGGATCGAGGATGACTTAAGGTTAGAGAGCCTGAATAAGGCCTCTACCAAGGGATATCAAGGGGCTAACTCATCCATAAGCAAGCCCACACCTGCAGCTGCAACCCGCAGCATCTTCGATGAGGTTAACTTGCTGGATACCTCATCCAAAAAGAATGGTCCAACTCGGGTATTCACTGATATAGGGACTACCTATACATACTCCTTACAAAAGCTATCTTCAAAGGGCCTGATCCAACCAATAGGCCTAACTCCAGAAGTTCCAGTGGAGAAAAGATCCAAGAGCTACAACGTTCAGGCCTATTGCCAATATCATCGAGGTAATGGGCACGACACTGATAAATGCTGGAAATTGAAGCATCTGATCCAAGATCTAATCGAAAGCGGGAAAATACCGTTGCCCCTTTTATCCCACAAATTAACGGGATATGGTTCGACGATGAGGAAGATTTCTACATATCCAAAGGGGAAGTTGTCCCCATCACCAGTGAAGAGGTTCGAAAAGCTAAGTCGAAAGCCTTAGCCACCAACCACCTCGCCACCACCGGGCGTCCTACCCCAACAACCGTCACTGAACCTGCCAGGACGGAATCTGCCTTAGAGAAACCAAGCAACGACACGACCTTCGTCCAGTAATTAAAAAGGATCCGAGCCGATCTAACCAAATGGCAACTTCTGGTTAGCTCACAAGAACATCGGGAAGCCCTGACTAAGGCTCTCGATCAAGTTAAGGTTGACTCACAGGTTACCCCCGCTGAAATGGTAGCCACTATTATGCCCTATCTCAAGGGCAAATCCAAAGAAGAAGGCCCACTCATCACCTTCTCTGAGTCCGATCTTCAATCGTTCGGGGCCACCCATAACTTGGCCCTATACATCACGGTCATTTGCCAAGGGAAGTACCTCCCAATGACCCTAATCGACGACGGATCCGCAGTAAATGTCCTTCCCTTAAGGACCGCTAAGGCCCTCGGCATCACCGAGGCCGACTACCTCCCGACGCCGCAAACTATCCAGGCTTTTGACGGAAGCCCAAAACCGGTTTCCGGGGTCGTTAAACTAACAATTATAACGGGCCTAATCGAGAAAGAACTGGAGTTCCGGGTGATTGACGTCACTTCATTCTTCAACTTGCTGCTCGGAAGGCCTTGGATCCATGCGGTTAAGGCTGTGTCCTCTACCCTCCATAGAAAGGTTAAGCTGCCTCTTCAAGACGGTGTTGTCACACTGTTGGCAACCCCCATAACCGTGGCTAGCTGCAACGCCACGGGCCGGGCCGAACCACGAGGATTTGACTTCGTGGGAATGATTGAAGTGGAATATCTCTTCAAGCCCTATTTCACCACTAGCATCGATATGATGCTACAAAACGTAGGTTATCTACCGGGGGCTACCTCGAGACCATATGTTCCAGATGGGAAGATTATCGAAGTTCTAAGCGATGGAGAATCGCGATCCGGTCTAGGTTATGTTGCGACTCCAGAAAACATGGTCCGGGCCAGTTTCCAAGAAGCCCAAAACGTCATCAAGGTTACCTACTTAGGCCCTTATAGCCCAAAACTAACCGACTATTTCGTTACACCGCTATTTGGGGCTATTCAGGTGGGCCTCTACCAACCCACCATCACATATCCCGAGACCAAAATGGCTTGGGAATGCAATTTTATCCCTGATGACATATTTGTCCTTGTCCAGACGAAATCCAAGGAGGGCGCCGACAATTCCGAGCCCGTGCTGGGGCTCCTATTCGGAGAAGACAAGGCCATCCCCGCTCCTAAAGAAGATCTGGTCAACCTAAAGAAGTTGGTGCAGACACCGGGAAAAGGGCCTGGAGGAAGACCATCAAGTGGACCGACAGCCAGGGTCGAGTCTACAAGCTAACCACCGGCGAAGGAGACATGCCGGATACCGAGTCTGAGTCTGAGTCAGAATCAGAGTCAGAGTCCGAGTCTAGAAGGTCTGGTGCTAGAGTCCGGTTTGTAACCCCTCTCCCTTTAGCCACTTCCAATGGAGTCTCGGGGCCTGTCCCGAGAGCAATCCCTATACCGCCTCTGACCAACGATCAGATGGCCGCTCTCTTCGAGCTGTTTTCAAAATTTACTATTAATAATAACGAAAACCGTTCTGCTTACGACTTGTCTTATTTTCAAAATGCTTTCAAAAATTTTATATGCAATGACTTTGAGAAACCCGAGGAACAGGTACCCCTGCCTCCGCATCTGATCGAGCAGCTCGAACAAAGGGAATCCCGAGATCCGATAATTGAAGAAACCGAGTCCATCAATGTGGGAACCCCTTTAGAGCCCCAGATGCTTAAGTTGGGCCTATTCTTAGATCCCGAGGAGAGAAAACAATACAGTTCACGGACCTCCTCCAAGAATTCAAGGACATCTTCGCATGGTCCTACAAGGACATGCCCGGGATAGATCGAGAAATAACTGAACACCGTATACCCATCAAAGATGGGTGTAAGCCGGTAAAGCAAAATCTCCGAAGAATGAGGCCCGAATTGTCTCTCTAGGTCAAAGAAGAAGTCGACAAACAATTCAAAGCGGGCTCTATACAAGTGTCTGAATATCTAGACTGGGTTGCAAACATTGTGCGGGTACCTAAAAAGGACGGTAAGGTGCGGGTATGTGTAGACTTCCGGGACCTTAATAAGGCCAGCCCAAAAGACGATTTTCCGTTGCCACACATCGACATACTGGTGGATAACACGGCCGATCATGCCCTTCTATCATTTATGGACAGGTATGCCGGATACAATCAGATCAAAATGGCAGAAGAAGATATGAGTAGAGCCACCTTCATTACACCTTGGGGTACTTACTGTTATACCCTTATGCCATTTGGGCTCATCAACGCTGGGGCTACTTATCAACGAACCACCACTACTTTATTACATGATATGATGCATAAAGAAGTGGAGGTTTATGTGGACGACATGATCGTCAAGTCCAAAGATCAAAGTGGGCACATCTTGGCCCTAAGGAAGTTCTTCACCCGACTGCGCAAATACAACATGAGACTAAACCCTCAAAAGTGCAGTTTCGGGGTAACATCGGGCAAATTACTGGGCCATATTGTTAGCCAACGCGGCATCAAGATCGACCCGGCTAAAATCAAGGCCATTACCGAGATGCAGCCACCCAAAACCGAAAAAGAAATAAGGGGGTTTCTCGGGAAAGTCCAATACATCAGCCGATTCATTTTAAAGCTAACCATGGTATGCGAGCCCATTTTCAAGGAACTGAAGATAGGAGAACGAGTACTATGGGACGATAAATGTCAAACGGCTTTCGATAAAATCAAGGAGATTCTGTCTGCTCCGCCAGTATTAATGCCACCTCAACCCGGCTTGCCTTTGTCGTTATACCTAACAACGACCGAGACAGCCATGGGGGTTATGCTGGCCCAGACAGTCGATTTAGAAGAACGGGCTATTTACTACATCAGTAAGAAGTTCCTGGAGTACGAATGTAAGTATACAATGCTCGAAAAGACGTGCCTAGCTTTATTTTGGGCCACTAAAAAGCTCCGACACTATATGCTCAGTCACGAGGTACATGTTTTATCCAAAATGGATCCTATCAAGTACCTATTCGAAAAGCCCATCCTTAACGGCAGGATGTCTTGATGGACTTCAATGTTAGCAGAGTTTGACCTCAAGTTCGTACCATTAAAAGCCATCAAAGGCCGGGTAGTAGCAGAATTCCTTGCCGATAGTCCGGTATCTGAAGAAGGACACACTGATACTTGGGCCTTTCCAGATAAAGACATATTCCATACCGATAACGAGACATGGGATTTGTATTTTGATGGGGCGTCCAACTTCCGGGGATTCGGAGTCGGGATTCTGTTAATCTCGCCAAAAGGAGAACATACACCGTTATCCATCAAACTGGACTTTCACGTGACTAACAACGCAGCCGAATAGGAAGCATCCATTCACGGGTTACAAGCCGCCGCTGATTTAGGAGTAACGAACCTCCGGGTCCACGGTGATTCATCTCTAGTTATCAATCAAGCTCTCCAAAAATGGAAAACTCGGATTCAAACCCAATTGGGTTGGGCCGTATTTGGTAAAGAAGGTCCTATCGGAAAGAGCGGTGATGCTGACGGACTTGGACGGGAACGAATTCGTCAACCCAACCAACTTGGATCAGTTGAGGCGCTATTATCCCTAAGTCTTATTTCAATGTCATTTGCAAAAAGTTTATAAAAATTTGTCTTTTTTATAAATTTTCAAAATTATAGGCAAGTCAATAAGTTAGGATTAGTTATCCTACCGTCGCACATCTTGAACTAATAGTCTTGATGTATTTCGAAAAATTGCAAAAAATCTATATCTTGAACTACGTTTGGTTTGATTCCGCTAATTGTGGATACGTAGCCAACCCCTCAAAAGGGTACACCCAGTGCAATAACGAAAAGACGGAAACGATATTCACTAATATGTCTTTTACTAAAAACCCGATGAACTCGGGAATTTCAAAAAATTACATTACAAAAAAAAAAACGGCATACACACAAAAAACACACCACAAAAAATAGTAATAATACTTAAATAATAAAACTAAGGAGACTAGTGTTCATGCATTTTTTCCTTTCTCTTGTCCTTTAGGTCGCGCGGAGCCCGAGGTCGCCGTGGCGGGGGCGAGCGTTCCCGAATCACGAGAGGAACCTCCTTAGCTCGAACCCGTTTCTTCGATAGCGGGTCCTCTGCCATTGTCACCGGTCCAAGTCGAGCCCTACGTGCTCAGGTAGCCTGTCTTGCGGGCCAAGTCGGTCCTGCAGTGCTAGTCTTGGGCCAAGTCTTCTTTCTAAGTCAGTCTGGGGGCTCACTTTTCCCCGCGCACCTCTAGCACTGGACCCCTTCAGCTTGAATCGTAGTTTTCCCTCTCTGACTTGACATAAGACGGACAAGAGTAGACGGAGTATCGCCTTCATAAAAAAAGCCCCTATTATCTTTAACTTGCTCCCTTCGCAGCAGGTCGAAAGCTTCATCAACTTTTAGAGCAGCTCGGGCCTTGGTAGTATCTGCTTTAGTCCACTTCACATAGGAGTCTGAAACCCAGATTGAATGAAGAGATTTGGGAATTGGCCAAGTGTGCCGGGTGTACCATCTTTGCATCCAAGGATCGCACATCACGTCCGTCATTTGGGTAGATTCACTCACAACTGCTTCAACCATCGGGATCCTTTGGGACCAACCATACTGCCTTAGTATGCGGTCAGGGTAAAGATGGATCGTCTGCCTGAAAGACAAGATTACCTGGTAACGAGCCTTATCCCTCGGAGCCAAGCCCGTCCAAACATAAATGGGCCACCATGGCACTACCCATCGAATCAACGGACCGCTATGGAAAGATAACACCTCGTCCCAATATTTTTGAGTAATCTGGCGAGAGAAACCAATAGCCCGTCTCCTTGTCATCACCTGATTAGAACGGTATTTACTCGAGTCAAGGGGAGGATCTATGACTGATAGCCTCTCAAACAGCCAAATCTAAAAATAGAAAAAAAACATGAGTTCTCTAGACAAAATAGGCGTCTGCCTAAGGGCACTCGATCGAGTGGCACCTCTGAAATAGAAACAGGAGGTTTTTACGAGGGCACTCGATCGAGTACCCACTCCAACAGAAAAATCGCGAAAAAAAAATCATCAAAAATCGAGAAATTGAGAAAAATCAGAAGCAATATACCTGCAATAAACGGGTGCTCCCGGTCAGGCGAACCGACGAGTCCCTCTTACGATTATCCAAGCCCTGGATAATTTCTCCCGTAATCAGCCAAGCTGGACTATGCTCCGTCTCCATCAGGTCGACCACGGTAAAAAGATGAACGTCGCCCATGCACGACAACAAATCCATGTGACCTTCAAAAGCATAAAAATGGAGCATACAAAAGGAGAAAGCCCTACGGCTGTGAATTGGTCTGACCCGGACATCATGCGGGTTCATAAATTTCTCAGCCATGTTAATTAATGAAACTGTATCGTCTTCAGCAATTCGAGATAATTCATTATGGGAAAGTCCTAAAAATTCCCGCAGTTTCCTCCTTGTATCATGGACCGAGAACGGGACAGCAGGACGAAGTATCGGGTTCCATCCTCCCACAGCAGCAATCTCCTCGGGTAAAGAACAGATTTTGCCCCCAGGAAAGGCAAAGACATGATAAGTGTCGTCCCAATAGGACAAACAAGCATCGAGAAAATAGCGGTCAACCTGCATCTGACGAAACATATACAGCTGAGTAATACCCGTCTGGTTCAGAGCCACCCTATCCGTGTACCTAAAGAGTCGGGACCATTCTTGCAGCGTCACGGTCAATCGCTCGATCCCCATGACTAAAATTCTTGAAAGAAATGAAGAGTTTTCTTTTTGAGGAAAAGAGAATTGTGAGGAAGTTATGAAGAAAATTAAGACAAGGGAGGACTATTTATAGCATCAAGCCCTACAACACTTTTTCCATATCTTCTTTCCACAAAGTTTCCTAATTAGTAGGGCTTAAACATACAAGCCCAGTCTCAGATTCCACAGTATTAGCACGGAAGCTAGTCATCACAAGCATTCCTAATTTTTCTACGGAGTAAATTTTTTTTCAAAGAATTCAAAAATTTTCAAAAAAGCCAAAATTCAAAAAATGCAATTTTTATTCCCCAGCGCGAGTCATATTTTTACCTATGTGTTGCATGCAAAATTTTATGTAACTTATTCAGGTATGACTCAAGGCTTCAAAAGCGAGCCCGCATAGCTCACATATCTCCCCAGCGGAAAGCCCGAGGCGGCATTTTTCACGGGATGGGCCCATCTACAGGCACACCCGGGACTTATACAACAAGTCCAAATTCCCCACGAAGTTATCATCATCAACTCAGGTATGGTTTCTATCTTATGGCTGGCGAGCCCTCCACGCAAGTCAAATGGACTATAGACGACCCGGTCGGAAGTCTACCAGGTCTTAATCCTCGATTGGCCTTGTAGCTACTCTGACTTTCGCCCTGTCTAAGCCTCAGTTAGAGTGGGGGCTCTGTAGACATCCACATTTGGCTTCTAGGTGTCTATAGCAGTTTCCAAAAAACACCCGATGATGATTGGACGCAAACATGTTTTCACGCGCTCGGATATGGGCTCGAAACCATTAGTTTCTGGCTTGGGCTTTTTACGGAGTACAAATATCACAAAACCGACCTCAAATTCAGGCCCAGTGGGTCGTTTCCAATAAAATAAGACTAATTTGAGTTAAAACCGTCACCGGAAATAAAACCGACTTTTAGCGACTGGGTCAAACCCCGATCAAAGTCGCTTCCGAGACACAAAACAGCCATGCAAATACCAAAAGTTCAACCCAAATACAAGATCCACAAACTACCCAGCCCAAGGTCCAAAAATCTGGACCCCTTCGCTCCAGCTGACCCACTCGATCGAGTGTCAGCCCAACTCGATCGAGTGGGCCCTCAACAGGCCCGTCTGCGGCTGCTTTGGGCCACTCGACCGAGTCAGCAGGACACTCGGCCGAGTAACCCTAGACGGGGGAGGTAGCCATTTCCTATATATATACACCCCTTTTGCAAGCAATTATGGATCTTGGAGACAACTACATAATACCTACACACAATACATCTTCTACACATCCTTCAACCCTAAACCCTAGCATCTAGGAATCAAACTCTAAACCACCATAACTTAACCTACGTCAACCTTGATACTCCCATGCAAGCCACAAGTAAGCGAGTCCTATCCGAGATACCAAACATGTAGGTTGAGGGTGCAATAATCCCGACTTTTCTTCTCTTTTTTTCCTCCTCGTGTCGTCCGTCTTTTCCGTTCGTCGTCGTTTTTATTTTATTTTATTTTATTTTATTTTATCGTCGCGTTTATAATATCGTTAATATTACTAGTATAAGACATTAAAATACTCGCTAATTCGTGTCGAGCGCAAAGGATGACGGGATAAGGAAATCCGAATATACAAGGGTGTTTCACCCGACGTTGTCGGTCGCTTATCCCGACACCCCGAACGCTTGATTGTTGAGGCGAGTCAACTTCAACAAAATCTTCTTTTTTTATTCTTGTCGCGTTATTATTGTCATAATCGTCATTCATTGCATATTCGTCAATTTTAAAACAATTTTCAAATCAAACACCTTTTTTTTAGTTAAGTCGAAACTCGTTGACGCGGATCCGACATCACATAATCCGCAAGGATTCGTTACGATGTCGGGATGCGGAGGGAATCAAATCAAGTCCTTTTTAATTCAAGTAACTGTAAAGCGTCTTTCTTTAGATTCGATACAAACTCAATAATTGGATGTCGCATCTAAACAAATTTATCAATAAACTAACTAATACGAATTCGTTGATGCTAAAAATAGTTGTCACATAATTCGAAAGAATTAATTATGACACTATAAACGTGGAGATAATCTATTTCGCTTTAGTGTGATTTAAAACGACTTACAAACGTATTTTCTAGATTTCTCTCTAAATATTCGATATCGATTCAATAATCGAATGTCGGATACGATGAGTATCGAAGTCCGAATCGAGCATAAATCATACAATATTTTTGCCCGATTTAACAAAATCAACGATTTATCAAAATCAAAAAGCAATTTCGAAATCAATAATAAATTGCGAAGCGAACCCTAGTTCGTACAGGGGGCACTCGATCGAGTGCCTAGCTCACTCAATCGAGTGCATCCCAAAAATCGAGGCAGAAGGTTTTGTTGACAATCACTTGGTCGAGTCTCTCAATGACTCGATCGAGTGGCCTATCACTCGGCCGAGTCCCTGAATGACTCGATCGAGTGACAACTAAAAAACGGGACATAAACTTTTTCCGAGGACCACTCGGTCGAGTCCTTCAATGACTCGATCGAGTGGCCTTATCACGACAAAACCGTGAGTCCCACAACGACTTTCTAGTCTCGATAATACTTTTTTTATGACTTTGGTCAACACGTGTCAAATCAATCACGTGTCGAACTACTTTTTCAAAACCATACATCACGTCGTTTAAGTCATTCTATATTATTTGCAAACCGTTATTATCGTTATTATCGTTACTAACATGTTTGTCTCTATTGTTGTCATTTTATTTTTGTTATTTGTTTTATTGTACTAAAAGAATCTTGCATGCTAAATATAACTTTGACCTTAATTTTAGATGCATTAAATCGACGTAGCAACTTATTCTAATTTTCGCATGTTTAGTCAAAACGTTGTTTGCATTATCATCTCATCGTATTAATAACGCGCGTATTCAAAATTCAGGCGATATCCTAGTAGAGGCCGCTAAATGTGCGGGCGGGGTTGGGCGTTCTTTGTGAACTTCCCAACACGTACCCTCACCCCTTACTCAAAACCATGGTTTCCGGATACCCGAATCCATTGGCACGCGAGAGTCATTCAATATACGGTATCCGATAATGTCGGTATCGGTATCAAATGCAAAGGGACGAGCCCAATAAACTCTGACATCCGAATGGGCCATACTTTGTGCATGGCCCACTAAGATATAGAGTGGGTTCGAACGGGCCCGAACTCCCACAAAGTTCGGTGGCGACTCCACTTCGATTTAAATTTCAATTCAATCCATCTCATATGGAGATTCAGTCGCTCCTCAAACCCGCGCGTGGCCGCGTCCCGGTGGACCTATGTCATGTCCCCAAAACCAAAGAGACCATATATCTCCCAATTATGGTTTCTATGTTATAGTTAAAGAAATCATTTTTGTTAAATTTTTATCTTAGCCTAAGACACCTTTGACCTGGTGACCATCTATATAATGGTTTCTTAGGCCCTATTCCAATGGTTTCTTTGACACTTATTCTAGTAGTGGAAGTCAAAGGCTTTGCAATTTTAGAAAAATCTTTATGAAACGCCTATAAAAGCTGACATGAAATAGAAAACTCCTCATCCCTTTGACATTTGTAGGGGGCGGCAAGTTCTCTATCACGGAGACTTCGGCCTTATCCAGTTCCACACCTTTGTTAGAAACAATATGACCGAGCACTACACTTTGTTCGACCATAAAATGACATTTCTCCCATTTTAAAACAAGTCTATACTTCTATTAACGAGCTAACACTTGATCAAGATGAGTAACGCAAGAGTCAAAAGATGTGCCACGGACACTAAAATCATCCATAAAAACTTCCATGAATATTTCAATAAAATCAGAGAAAATTGTCACCATACATCTTTGAAATGTTCTCGACGCATTATACAATCCGAATGGCATCCTACGGTAGGCATAGGTATCGTAGGGACATGTGAAGGTAGTTTTCTCTTGGTCATCGGGGTGAATAGGAATTTGAAGAAATCTCGAATTACCATCAAGGAAACAAAAATAAGAATGATGCTCTAGTTGTTCAAGCATTTGATCAATAAAAGGACGAAATGGTCTTTTATGGTGGCCGTGTTCAAATATCAAAAGTCTATACACATGCGCCAACCGGTGATAGTCCTAGTAGAAATTAACTCACCTTTTTCTCCTTTCACAACCGTCGTTCCTCCTTTTTTCGGCACAACTTGTATGGGGCTAACCCATTTACTTCCGGTTATAGGGTATATAATGTTAGCCTCATACAATTTGAGGACTTCCTTCATGACAACCTCTTCATGGTGGGGTTCAAACGACGTTGACCCTCAACCGAAGGGCGGTGGTCATCATCAAGGATGATCCTATGCATGCAAACGTTCGGACTAATGCCTTGGAGGTTGTCAATGTTATACCCGATGACCTTTTTGTGTTTCCTCAAAACAACTAAAAGTTTTTCCAATTGAGGACCATCGAATGTGGCATTGACGATAATGGGATAACTAGTTCCTTAAAGGAAGGGATATTTGAGGGAAAAGGGGAGTGGCTTAAGTAAAAGATTAAGAGTAGAGGGTACCGTAGTTTCACCCACCGGTAGGGGTTCTACCTCTTCTTCATGCATGATCTCTTCTTCAAGAGATGGGGAATCAAGTGGTTCCTCTTCTTTCTTATCATCATCTATCAAGCTATACTCAACCAAACTATCAATAACTTCAATGGAATACATTTGTTCAATCATTAGTTGTTTAAGAGCTTGAGAAAGGGAAAACTCTTCGATTCGTTCCCAATATTAAAATATAGCTTTCCATTCTTGACTTCAACTATGGTGCCACCAGTAGCGATGAACGATCGACCAAAGATAATGGGCGTAGTGGTGTCCTCGGGCATGTCCATCACGACGAAGTCGAAAGGAATGAAAAACATTCCAACTTGTACGGGTACATCCTCAAGTGTCCTCTTGACGGATATATCCACAATTTGGATCGACATGCTTGTGGGTCTCATCTCCCCCACACTAAGTCTTTTGGCAATTGAGTAACGTAACAACCTAACACTGGCCCTTAGGTCACATAAGGCTCGGTTAACAACAACATTTCCAACCCGACAAGGGATGGAGAAGCTACCGGGGTCATCTAGTTTCTTTGGCATACGGTTCATAAGAATGGCGACACATTGTTTCGTAAGAGGGACACATTCTTTGTCTTCTATGGTTCTCTTTTTGGTCAATACTTCTTTTAAAAACTTAGAATAAAGGGGCATTTGGGAAATTACCTCCGTGAAGGGTAAAGCAACCTCCACTTTATTTATCATATCCACAAAACGGCTAAATTGAGCATTTTCTTTGTGTGGCTTAGCTTTCTCGGGAAAAGGCAATGGCGGTACAAAATCGGGAGGCGACAGAATATTTGATTCCTCTTCTTCTTCGGCTAAACGCTCCGCCTCTTTTCTTTTAGCTTCTTTCGCTTCCATTCGCTCCTTTTTCTTTCTTCTAAGCTCTCTTAATTCTCTTTGTTTTACCTCCGCATTTTCAAGAATATCAAATTCCGCTTGTATGGCCCGGTTTTGTTGGGGGGAAGGAGGGGGGGGGGGGGGGGGGTTGCAGCTTGTGGTGAACATTGTTGATTGACTTTAGTTGTGGTGTTTTTGATGTTCAAATTCTTGTATGGGTCCTCGATTTCTTTGCCACCTCTCAATATGACGGTGTTAGCTTGATGTGGGGGGTCTCTCGGGTTTTGTGGTTGCCCGGGCAATCCATGGGGTGGATGAATTAGGGCGGCTAAGGCTTTCAACGCTTCTTAGGATTCCCAACCCTTTAGCCTTGCCTTAGTGTCCAACTTCTCACTCCATAATTTCCCGATGGCTCTTTGTAATTCATTAGTGTTGTCCCATGGACCTCCCCCTTGACCATATTAAAATTGCTTTGTTGGCCATAAGATTGAGAGGGTTGGTTATAAGATTGTTGATTGTAGCCTCGGCAATTACCTTGGAAACCATGATTTTATCCTTGATTGAAATTGTTACCTTGTTGATTATGATAATTGTTTAGAACATGGAAATTTCCTCCTTGTTGACTGAAGTTACTCATTTGGTGAGGAGGTAGATATGGAGGCAACTTTGAAGGACCTTGATTAAAGGGTCTTTGTTGGCTTTGATTGAAAAGCCTCGGTTGACTCCCAGGGGCACGTGGCATCGGGTTTTGAACATTTTGATTCCCATAAGAAAAGTTGGGATGAAACCTTGTGCCGGCATTGCAAGTATTAGAAAAGGGATCGAATTGAGGTCTTTGCTCATATGATTGAATAACTTGTACTTCATTTGGTTCTTCAAAATAACTTTCTTCATTTAAAATACAAGAACTAGAGTCATGGCCATAGTTGCCACAATGTTCACATTGAATTTCCCATGTTGGTTCTTGTTTGGATGGAGATGGTTGCCTTGTTGGAACACTCCCTTAAATTTGGTATATGCCTTTAGGAGTTGGTTTAGAGTGCATGGCATCCACTCTCTTTGTCAATTCTTTAACTTTAACTTCAAGTTTCAATTCATTGTTGCTCCTACAAGAGTTCACTTCGACTTTCTTCCTAGAATCCCTCGATTGACCCACTCTAGAATCACTCTTTGCCATCTTTTCAATAAGACTCTTAGATGCCTTATCGGTGAGGGAAGAGAAGTCTTCTTCGGCGGCCGAGTTGAGGTTTTCCTTGGTTCTTTTTGAAAGGGTGTTATAAAAAGTTTGGGTTGTTAGCCAATCGGGTATTCTGTGATGAGGGCATTTACGAAGAAGATCTCTAAATCGCTCCCAAGCTTCTCTTAGGCTTTCAAATTCATCTTGCTTAAAAGTTTGTATCTCCATGCGGTATTGGTTGGTTTTTAACGGCGGATAATATTTCGCCAAGAAGGCATTGGATAGTTGAGCCCATGTTGTAAAAGTGTTATCCGGATGGCCATGAAGCCATCTTCGAGCTCCGCCTCTCAAGGTTTTGGGGAATAGAAGTTGGTGAAGTTGACATGATGTTAACCCGTTCAATCGAGCCCCGACTAGTTTCTCCTTAAACGATGCAATATATTCTTGGGCATCTTCTTGGGAAAAACCATGAAAGGTATCTTGTTGGACCGCATTGGTGAGAGAAGCTTTAAGATCATAATTTTCGGGAATCTCCCCGAAATTGATCGGTGATGGGGTCTCTTCATGTGTAAGTTGGGAATGGGATCCCAAAGTTGCCATTGGTTGGGGTGGTAGTGGTAGATTTGGAGGGCTTTGATTTTGGTGAGGTTGTTGTGGAGTATTTTGGTGATGATGGAGTTGGTGGTGAATTTTGAGAAGTGAAGGATGTTGACGGTTTATGTGGTGTAAGAGGTGTATGCGGTAGGATGGGATTTTGATTTACTGGTGATAGTGAAGGATGTGGGATTATAGTTGTTGAATTGTTTCCCCGAAATCTCAAGGCTCTAAACGTTCTTTCCGGCTCCAGATCGAACGACAAGGGCGAGGACGTATTCCTTGGCATAAAACTCAACAAACGATAAGTCTCCTTGCACCAACCGGTACTAGGGGAAAGGGGAAAAACAAAATGAAAGCGATTGACCAAACATAAATACACTGAAACTCAATTAACTAGTTGCCATCCCCGACAACGGCACCATTTTGATCGACTCTCATCTAGGATCGATCGTTAACAATTGATAGGGGATCAAACAATATCTATATGACTCGGAAATAACACAAAAACAAGTAAATGTAGTCGTGGTAAGTCGAGGTCGGTCCATAGGGATAATGATGGTGAGATAATCGAGTAAGAGCGATGCGTTTGGGGTTTTAATGGGTGGGTTTTGAGTCGAGTCTAAACTAAGATGCGATAAATGACGAAGAATAATCAATAAGAAAAATGTGTTAGGGGGAGTCGGGAATAGGAAATTGGGTTCAATGAGTCAAGGAGTCATGGGGTCGGTCACAAAGTCGATACAAGGAGAATGCCACCTTTCGATTTCATCACCCAACTTATCTAAATATCGCATTTGCGATGAAAAAGGGTAAGTCTCAAGTCAAGGTAACTCCTACCCGAGTTTCCCCATATTAATAGGAGTGAGTCAAGGTCGATCTAGTTGGCCGGACTAAGTCAACAAAGACACAATAACCTCAAACATGATAGATCAACAAGCATGCAATCAAACCACAATTCCTTAATTCATATTACCCAAGATCCTTCTCCCTAACCCCCTAAAATGAATCTACTCACAATTCATGAAGAAAACTACAAAAGTAATAACAATGGAAGTAATACCAAAAACATGCATGATAATGAAAACTAGAGGAATTAATACTAAAACAACGAAAGAAATTACGATAAACAAATGAAACTACAAAACAATCTAAAAACAACGCAAGAAAAATCAACGAAAACGATGCAATAACGAGAGAACAAAAGTAAAATTAATCTAGAGGAGAGGAAAAGAGTTATACCAACAATGGGGAAAAATAACAATAAGGAAGATGAAGATGCATAAAAAAAGGAGAAGCCTTGATGAAGAAAACAGTGGATTTTTCACTAATCACTTGATGATCTCGCAAGAGCTTCTAGAATAAAGCTACAATTCCTTACAATAACTTGAATCTAAAGCAAGATGAAAAAGATGAAGATTGATGAAAACTATGAATATCCTCTATCTAATCTAATGACTTTCTATCTAATGTAATGGGGTAGTATCAAATATCTATATGATGTGCATCTAATTAGGTTAACTATATTTATAATAGTAGCTGGATCACTAAACCAAAGCCCAAATCCAATTTTTGAACATTGAGTGAGACTTTTGCCCAATGAATCTTCAAGGGGTGAAACTTTGCCCAGTGAACTTCTGCCTTTCACGAGCTATTTCCGTCGGGTGAAACTTCACCCAGTGGTTTCACCCGTGAACTTTCCTTCCAAATTTTGCATTTGGGAGCCTCGTTACCGTCGGGTGAAACTTCGCCTGATGGGTAAAAGTTTTGCCCGGTCATTTCGCCCGGTGGGTGAAAGTTTTCTTAAGATCTTCGGAGAGGTTGAAATGTCATCGGGCGAAACTTCGCCCGGTGGTATCTCATCGGGTGAAACTTCACCCGTTGGTTTATTTGACCTCTTTTCTGGTTTCGCTCTTCGTTGATTGTTTGTTTGGACTTTAAGCTTCATGTGTTGCTTTTGGATGATATTTCACTCTCTTGTGCTCGTGGAAGCTTGGACATACTCTTGGCGACGAATCCTATCAAAATAGATAGAAAAACTACCAAAACCACGTGAAATGCACAAGAGAGACGCTAATGCGAGAAAGACTAAGAATAAGGCGATAATCGTATTCTGATCTCACAAAAATGAAGGAAAACGAGTCTAAATGGGAGGAAAAATGGGCTAAAGTTAGCACACACCAAGGATGCGCATGAGTGAGGTCAAAATGCGCTGGAAAGGACTCGTGTTGGTCAGTGGGACCAGTACAAAGCCCGGTGAGCTACCGCGGTTACATTTCCGGTTCTAGTTTTGGTCGGGATGTTACAAGATTGAAACACCCCACATTGATTGAAGATGTCCTGTTTATGAGCTTAAATGACTAGTGCTTAAAAGGATTGAAAGTACTACTCATATCAACAAATTGCACTTTCTTTTCTGGTCATCCATGCAAAAGAACTCCGCAGTTAAGCATGCTTAGATAGAAGTAGTCTAAGGATGGGTGACCTCCTTAGAAGGTTTCCGAGATGCCCATGAGTGAGGTCAAAATACGCTGGAAAGAACTTGTGTTGGTCTGTGGGATCAGTACAGAGCCTGGCGAGCTACTGCGACTAACATTTCTGGTTTTAGTTTGGACCAGGGTGTTACAAATGGTATTAGAGCAACCCTGCGACTGTGTATTTGGCACCTAGCGGGGGTGGATTCTGGGTCAGCGGTTACGCTGCAAGGCGCAACAAGGACGTTGTGTTCTTCAAGTGGGAGTGATTGAAACACCCCACATTGATTGAAGATGTTCTAATTATGAGCTTAAATGGCTAGTGTTTAAAAGGATTGAAAGTACTATCCATATCAATAAATAAAGTGCACTTTGTTTTCTGGTCATGCACTTTCTTTTTTGGTCATCCATGTAAAAGAATTTTGCATTTAAGCGTGCTTGGTTGGGAATAGTCTAAGAATGGGTGACTTCCTAGGAAGGTTTCCGGGATGCGCATGAGTGAGGTCAAAATGTACTGGAAAGGACTCATGTTGATCTGTGGGACAAGTATAGAGCCTGGCGAGCTACTGCGACTAACATTTCCGGTTCTAGTTTGGGCCAGGGTGTTACATCCGCAGCAAAGGGGATTCGTCCGGTAAGTCGAGGAGAGAAGAAAGCAGTGCCCCTTGGATGGAGCGGGTACCTTACCTGCCAAAGTTCGAACCCTCAACAGCTCGAGGGCTGAAATCTTCGAGTTGGAGAAGGAGGCAGCTAAATGGAACCGCCCTGGCAACCCCAACATCCTAAGGGTGATCCAACAAAATTCTGTACCTTCCATGACAACATAGGACACACGACGGAGGAGTACCGACATCTCAAGGATGAAATTGAAGATCTCATTAGGAAGAGATAGCTAGCTATCCGCCTACGCCACCCGAGTAAAGAATAAAAAAGTATCGTCTAAGAGGCCCGAGGGGTCAAAGCAAGATAGACTCGTAATCCATGTGGTATATGGTGATGCCGAAGGCCAAATAAGGTGGAGAGGTCAGAAGCGGCACCTGCACTTCATCACCAAATTAGCTACGCCGAGGTAGCCAGGATGCCCACCACGCTGACCCTCATTATCACGCCGAATGACAGCTGGCGTATCGTGTACCCACACAACGACCCATTAGTCTTGTCCCTCGGTATCAACAACTACACTGTTAAGAGGTGCATGGTAGACACAGCTGCATATACCAACCTACTCTACAATGATGCCTTCGAGAAGATGAGCCTAGAAGCAAGACACCTAAAACCCGCCCCGGGGTCTCTATACGGGTTAGGCGGGGCAGGTGTAATCCCAATGGTAACCATCGAACTACCAATTATTTTCGGAAAAAGAGACTCAGCCCGTAACATCCGGGCGTCGTTTGTCGTCGCCGATGCTAAATCCGCCTACAACGCACTGATAGAGCGGACTACCCTGGAAGAGATTGAGGCTGCAATCTCGATCCGAGTGCTTACATTGGCTTATGTCACTAACCTCGGAACTGAAGGCAAGATATACGGTGATCAATAGTCAACCCGTCAGTGCTGTTTTGTGGCCTTGCAGGGCCATGAGGCTGACCGGAAGGGTATACGGAAGATGCACAGCTCCTCAAACAGAAAGGATGAGCCACCAGCCGAAAAACTAACCAATCAGTAGCCAGCTGACCTCCCGGAACCTGGGGGAGAGAGTATACTAGCTATAGTGGAGCTAGAGCCTGGACGACTCGTTCTCTTAGGTGCTGATCTGGAAGAGTCGTACAAGGAGAAGCTGGTAAAGGTGCTTAAAGACAATAGAGATGTCTTCTCATACTTGGCTGACGAGATGTCGGGGGTGGACCCAAGCCACATCGTGCACAAGCTGAATGTTGACCCAAACGTCAGACCTGTCAAATAAAAGAAGAGAAACGTATCAGTCGAGACGGACCAGCCCATTAGGGAGGAAACTGAAAAACTTTTGAAGGTCAACTTCATCGAAACCTGTGACTACTCGGAAGGGTTGTTGTTGTGTGCTAAATTTAAACCTATGATTTCGACCGTTTTTGACCCTGTTTTTCCCTCGTTTTGCGAGTTTAGAGTGTGATTATCGCCATTTTTTGAGTATTTCTCGCATTAGCGTCCCTCTTGTGCGTTTTATGTGTTTTTGGTAGTTTTTCTATCAATTTTGATAGGATTTGGCACCAAAATCACGATCGAGCTTCCACGAGCACAAGAGAAGGGAATACCGTCCAAAGAGCAAAGCACACAACTTAAAGTTTAAAGCCATCCAATCATACGACAAAGAATGAGACAAGAAAAGAGGCCAGAAAATGACCGGGTGAAGTTTCACCCGATGAGAATTGACCGGTTTTCGCCCGATGGTGAAAGTGTCCAAAAATCGCAAAACTGCAAGATGTTCACCGCATGAAACCACCGGGTGAAGTTTCACCCGACGGTGTTAGTCCATGCACGATAGGGTGAAGTTCCATCTCTTGAAGATTTAAGGGTGATTGTCTCACTAATGGAGCAAAAAAGTTGGATTTGGGCTTTAGGTTAAGAGACCCATTAAGGCATTACTATATCTATGTCTACCCAAGTTTGTTGCCCAAGGCATCGCACCATTAGTTTAGTCATATTCCATTACACCATATTCCACCATCACATTACCATCCTTTTAGTAGAGTAATTTAGTAGTATTCTAGTAGTAATTCTCTACAATTCTAGTAGTTTACATAGTAATTTAGTAGTAGATCTTCCTAGTTTTCATCAACAATTCTCTAGATTTCCATCCAAGTTTGTAGAAGATTATTATTTCAAGTTTTATTTGAATATTTTTGGGGTTTATCAAGGGATTAGTGACAAATCTCTTTATTCTCCTCATCAAGATTCAACCTTTATTTATGCAATCTTCTTATTTATTGTAGATCTTCATAGTTGGTATATTTCTCTTCCACTCTCTAATATCTAGTTAGATTTAATCTCGTTCTTTCATTATTGTCTTGTTTAGATCATCTTTGTTTATGTTGTTTTAGCTTATTTTATGTTTTAGTTTTGTTGATTGTTATTTTGATCATCTTTGTCTTGTTAGTATCTCTAGATTTTATTTGTGTTGTTCTAGATTATTCTCTAGTTTATTTTGTTAGATTGCAATTTCTTTCATGGTTTAGTGGTTAATTGTTAGATCGTAGTTTCTTTATTGTTTTGTTGTTAGTTTCTTTAGATCTAGTTATCATGCATGCTTTAGTTAATCTCTCCTTAGTTAATGTTTTGTTGTTTTCCATTATGAGTAGTGAGTAGATTGGGGGGGGGGGGGGGGGGGGGGGGTGTGGTGGGGTTTGGGGATGAGGACTTGGATATTTGAATTAAGGGATGTCGGTGGGTTGCTTGCTTGTTGGTTTATCTTGTTTATGGCTGTTGTGTCATTGTTGTTTTAGTCCGGCCAACTAGACCGACCTTGACTCATTTCTATCAATATGGGGAAACTCGGAGTAGAAATTACCTTAATTTGAGACTTACCCTTCTTCGCCGCGAAAGCAGGTTTTTAGGTGGGTTGGGTGAAGAAACCGAAAGGTGTCATTCTCCCTTTATCAATCTTGTGACTAAAACCCGATTCCGAGATTCTTAAACTCCGATTTCCGAATCCCGACTTCCCCCTAACACCTTTTCCTAGATTGACCATCTTTAGTTATTTCTATCGTTGTTTTTCTAGTGTAGACTCGACCCTTAGAAACCCCCCTCTATATTCCAAACACGTCGCTTTTAACCCGATACTACGTTCCGTTCCCTGTGGACCGACCTCGACTTAACACGATTACTCTAGTAGTTTTTGTGTTATTACGAGTCTATAAATATTGTTTGACCCCCCATCCTTCGCTAAACGACCGATCCGATTTGGGGAGCCGTCAAAATGGCGTCGTTGCAGGGGAACGAGTAGTTATTGTGTTTTTAGTTATTGTGTTTGGTTCTTTTGTCTTCTTCATCTTCCCTAGTACCGTCAGGTGGTAGGAGTCTCACCGCTTAATTGAGTTTTTATGCCCAGGAATACGTCATCGCTCTTTGTAGACACCCAGATTTAGACCTGGTGGCTGCAGAAGTGTCCAACAAACACCCGATGACGATAGGACTGCAACGCGACGCGGGTTCGCGGTGTTCTAGATAGTTTTTCTATAGAACGGATCAAATAAATTAGTCGGGCAAATTAAACTAACATGATGGCAGCCTTAGTCATGTCGTTACGATCACATAGACACTAATTAGAGTCAATTCTGACACCGGGACCCCGAGTCGGTCCCGAAACTCGAACCGAGTCGACACCGCGCCAAGCGACCCCACTGCGCTAGGTCAAACCCGGGGTAAACTTAATCCCCAAGAATCATATCACACTCCTCCCTCTCGGTTTTGGAAAGTATCAAAACTGTATCCTCAGAACTAAAACCGCACCACCTGACGCGCCTGGGTCTCCCCACTCCCAGACCCAGGCGCCTGAGTCTTAGTACGCCCCAGCTCGGGCGCCTATATGGGCACCGAGGGCCGAAAACACCTATAAATACCCCCCCTTCACGCCCTCATTTCGACATCATTCAATCTTCTCTTCCCCACTCTAAACTCTCGCTAAGGGCTCGCACTCCGAGACCCGAGGCAAACGATCCACTCGATCGTAGTTCCGATAATAAAAGAGACATCGACGCTACTCCTCACCTTCTAGCACTCCACTTGATACCGAGGTGCCTGTGATCGACTAGCTCAAAACTAATACACAGATTCTGTCGGATTAGCCGCAGAACTAGCAAATAATAACGAAGCTCTCCCGGAGTAGCCGCGGGAAGGTCAAACGGTAACGGATCTGCCAGAATAACTGGTCAAGCTAGGAGGATCCGCCTGTCGAAGTTGTATCGTCACTAGGTTTCCATCTAAACAAAACTTTCCATATTCGCACTTTCTATTATTATGCACTACGACAACGCTAGATGTGGGCACTAGGCCCACAAACGTCTACTAAAATACGTAACATCTCAACTTCAATCACAAACACTAAAACACACTAAATAGACCCGAGTAATTCTGAGATCCGTTCTCAAAACTATCTATGCATCGTGTCCCGTTTAGTGTATGCTCCAAGGGTACAACTCCTCACTATGTGATTTACTTACATTCGCATTTACAGTTTTTCGTATGGTTTATTGCTTTTATGTCCTTATAATCGCATGCTAAATCACCTAACACGGAATTAAAAACATAAAACAACTAAAACTGAACAAAGTAATGGTCGGGTTCCGTATTAGTCCCGGTGCTCGCCTTATTAGGCTCGACACATCTCTATTAATACCGAACCGACGCATCTTAAGCAGAATACCAGGTAAGGTATACCACGAGAATGACTACTATCCGTATTACCGCATTAAAAATGATTTGCTAATATGTATAGTATTAGTACTCTCTACTCTTCTACGTGCATCTTTTCATGGCTTGTCTGTCACGTGAAATCGCATGCAAAGAATGTAAACACAACTACTTTGACGACAAAACTTATTTGTCCTTAAACAACCGACATAGCCAAAGGTATAGGGTTAAAACAACGGATGTTACAGTACTTCCACCACAACAAAACAACTAGGATATCAGCCCACCGATTGATTAGTAGAGGCCGCTATAGTGCGGGCGGGATTGGGTGTTGACATCTATCGGATGTTGGCTTCCCAATACGTACCCTCATCCCTTACTCAGAATCGACGAATTCCGGATGTCCGAAACCATTGGCAATGAGAGTCATTCCAGACATGGAGTGCTTAAGGGCACAAGTCTTTATCTTTAGGTCCCGTGCCACTCAAACTTTGAGCCGACGAGGGATCAAAGATGACTTGAACGGTTTCCGAGTCCCCATAATTGACTCGGTGGCGACTCCACAAATTGGCAACAACTTCAGTTCACTAAAAAGGTCGCCTTACAAAACAAAACGGCCTTTAAACATTTACAACCACGACTCAATCGATTCCCAATAGAAAACACGGGTATCCCCACCCGTCTAGTACAAGTCCGGATCGTCATCCAAATCGAGGTCCGACACTTCGCCCCGTACGCGATATCGGACCAGCCCCCGACAGGGAGGGGGCCGCGTGGGTGGCCGCCACCACACGTTGAAAAACCAGGTCGGTCCCGCGCGGGCGCGCGCAGAGCGCCGGGCATTGCGGACGGACGTCCACAGTTTGGCGACTCCGCTGGGGAATTGGAAACAAGTTTCCAGCGGTGGTGTATCTTGAACAAGGTCGGTGAAGCTCATCTCTTAGTTCCTAGTTGTGGTCACTACAGGTTTTGGCCCTAAAAAGCCCACCCTAACCAATATCATGACCAATCGACCTCTCCGCGGTAAGATCTTTAGGGACACACGGAGAGATCCTCGATTGACGCTCCGGCCGCCTAACGCGTACCCCGCGGGAATAATAAGCGGATAGTCCCGAACGGACGGTATGACACTCGTCTCCACAGATCATTGTCAATGCCTAAGTAAAGACTATTCGTGGGCGGTAGCCTACCCTAACCTACCCGTGTCTGCATCCTGCATGAGTGTATGCATTCCTAGTTACGTGTAGCGTGTTTGAACAATCCAACCCAAATAAAACACTAAAAATCCGGATTCAACCACGCCAACATATTCTACCACACCCAACTCCGTTTTCGAAAATATCTCATCTTTTCAAAACAACCTCTTAAAACGCCGATACTCCGGTCAAGTAACGATTACACTCGATGTTTTAAAAAAAACATTCATTTTTGAATGCCGTCACATGGCTAAAATGAAACCCGTCAAACGACGAACACCGTTGATATTACCGAGACCCCAATTAATGGGATCAATGCACACCAAACGGTTACATTTTATTTTCAAAAAAAGAGGAAGAAGTTTTTTTTACACACATACCATTAACACAACCGAAGCTTCAATTAATGAAGTCAAGGAATCCAAAACGGTCACATTCTCGAAACACTTTTCACAACACACCACCATCCATTGTCGAATGCTATTTGTTGGAACCGACAAACGTGGATCACTCAATTTAAAAGAAAAAACAACTTTTCTAAAAAAAACACTATTCACTACTTAAATCCTTGACCAGGATTTAGTCACACCTTCATAGCACCACACACACTCAATACAAGTATCGACCTAACTAATTAATAGTAGTTTCGATAAAAGCATCACGTTACCACTATCAAAACCGATTCACCTAAAGAACCAGGGCCTTTTTAAAAAAAAACTTCTTCTACACTTTTGCTATCGTCGGATTCCCGACACACACACATAGCAACACGTCTTTCACGATGTCACCACACCATCATCTCCCTAATTTTACAAAATCATCTTTCTCAAAACTCTCATTTGCCAGTATCGGTCGTTTTCGAAAAAAAATATCAAAATTCATTGATCCTGAGCCTGGATCGCGATCAACCTCTTACGTCCTACAACCATGTGATTAATTGTCTGTGTTAGCTACTACGATCACCTCCATTCGAGATCTTACGTTTTGGGTCGTCTCCTTTTGAGAAGACCTCTTTAAACCTCATCTCCGAGGCTTATGTCAAGTCCTCTCGTCACAAAAAACTGAAATTCATTAGGCGTTTCGCCGAACACACCAAGAGTCTAAAACACCTGAGTTCCTAAGCCAATGACTGCACGCACATGCAAGTCAAGGGTCTCATTTTTGTGTCGCTTAGTCGAGTCTCTAAGTCGTCCGGTGGGTCCGACCTGACCTTTTAATCCTTTCCCACTAGGATCACTCCCCAACATGTCGGTAGATTCAAGCGCCATCGAAAGTATCCGCCACGATGTGAGTGCCCTAACCAAGTTGGTTCTCAACATCCATACTTCGGTAACCCGTTTGACTTTATCCGTCCGTTAGATCGATAGCCGCCTCAATTTCCTTGAGAGTAGAGACACCGAAGGCGATGCAAATGCCAACCTAAACAATTACCATGCCCAAAAGCCTACCCAGAATAGATTATCCCAATGCTCCGCCCGATCGGAGCTTCCTAAAGTCGATACGGAAGGAACACCAAGACCTTACGGGACCACACCCAACAAAGTAGGAAGGTCACCGAGAAAATTTACCCCGATCAACTCATCTTACATTGAAACTCTTAAGTGCCTAGGGTTACTCTCACCTTTGGGTCCCACTCCGGACCCGTCAGTCGGCAAACGAGGCAAAAGTTGGACCCCTAATGCTTATTGTCTATATCACCAAGGTAACGGGCATGGTACCGAATCTTGCTTTCGACTCAAACATGCCATACAAGATATGATCGAAAACGGGACCATTAATCTCCCTCCACCCGAGTAACCAAACAATACCACAGACCCCTTTAGCATTCACGCTGTCTTTGACGACACCATCATTTGTTCCCACCTCGACCACGTAGAGGAGAATATTCGAAATATTGCGGAAGATCCTGATAACCCAAGGGCGTCCGCCGATCGAGACGAGTAAATCCGTGTCCGAGTCAGAGTCTAGATCGTCTTAGGGCCTAGACCTAATAGTATAACAAATGTCTTTTATTTCGAGTCAAGAGGTGCGAGGGGATCTGTCCTCCACCTCTCCGAAAAAAATATCTCGGGCCCATAGTCCGCTTATTTCTATCAATAAAAAAGAAATAAACTTTTCTTCTTTGCAACACGCCTCGACAATCGCTTGATTTAAAACATGCATTTATCGCTTACGACTCGGTACTATGCTATTTATCGATAATAATAAGACATACCTCATAACGACGAAGAATTACAAGAACAGAGATCCCGTGTTCCTTTTTTACCTATTCCATGTCTGGTATAGAAAACCACAAACTATCCCTTAGAACGAGTATCCCCGAATCCTATGACAAATCTAGATAGTCTTTTAGCTTGTATTCAAAGACGGAAGGCAAACCAATTTCCCACAATAAACATTCCTCCAACAATGACCGACCAATCCACCATAGGTGCTAGCCAAACCCAAAGTCTGAAATGGCCAAAAGGGGCCAAAGAAAAAAAAAAAAAGCGAAACCAAGGCCAAGCCAAGCCGGCCCAATTCAATGATCAAGACCGAACTCATGGTCAAAATCAAAAGCCAATCATCCAATTCGATTTCAAATACAATTCCGAATAAAGAGTAAAATGAACAGACCAGTCAACTAGCACCCAAATACTAGCCTCCCTACATTACAACCCTTAAGACCTTCCCAAGACACTTGTTAGGAGACAGTCCGAAATTTTGAGGATTCAAGCTCAATAGGATAATCCCAACCGTAAGGGCCAGACATGGAAATCAGATCCCCGCGTAATTTACATCCCACCCAATTGAAGTCTGAGTCATTTACTCAGCTTCCCCTTTCCTACCACATTACGAAACCTTAGCCCATAGCCCTAACTCCACAAAAATGAAGCTCTAGATTGTGATCTATCGAAACCACTTACTGCCTAGCCCCACATTCCTAAACCATCCAAGCCAGTCACCCTGACCCAAAACACGGTATCTCGGTAATTGTCACTTTCAAGAGGTCACACCCAACTACTCCACCTTAGTTCCTTAACTAGGGTGAATGCACACTAAACACCTCACATCGATAATTGGTATAACGAGTCTAAAGCAAAATCACTCACATCTATAAGGAACTACGAACATGGTTTGTTTCCGTCCAAAAGCGGATACATAGGCAACCCTTCTTCGGGTACAACCAACCAAATAACGAAATCGATTACTCGATTCACATGCAAGTCGGCGCCACCCCTATGTTCCGATTAACGAGTGATTTTAAAATGACGAAGAACAAACGACGAGCCGAGGACGGGGTGAAAACCCGAAAGGGCACTTCGGGCAAAATGAAGAAACGAGTTGCGAGCTGTCGTTGAAAAAAAAACAAATAAAAAAAAAAATATATATATATATATATATATATATATATATATATATATATATATATATATATATATATATATAAAATGTGCTTCTCATTAATAAAAAAAATCAGTTAAATCAAGCCTTTGTCGAGGCCATTTACATCAAGCGTCTGAAACCCGGACATCTCGGAAAGCAACAACGTGTCAAAACTCTACAAAAATCAGTACTAATACGCCACATAATATCAATTAATACAACATAGTACTAAACGGCTGGGCTCTACCGGTCCAACTTTTCCTTTCCCTTGCCATTCGGGTGTGTTTGCTCGGGTCTCTCACCATTGACCCTCCTAACGCAAACTTCCACTTCCCTAGCCAAAAGCGAGCCCAGCCAATCTCACTTCCCCTCCTCACTCACATTTTCAATATGGGTCTTGTCGGTCTCGGCCCGTGTAGATGAACTGACGAACACTATGATCGATAACGCCGTCTTCGGTCGTGCACTTAGCAACATTAGCCCGCATAGCTTCCTTACTCTGTAGTATGGTCACCTCCATAATCCTTAACCTTTCTCTCACACCCGACAAATCCGGACATCAGGAACGATCTTCTGAAGTAGCTAAACCCCTTTCCAAAAGCCAAAATACCCGCACAAGAATGACAGGTCCACACGGACGGTACATTTCGTCCATCGGATCCACCGGACTTAGATGTCTTTTCATTTTTTTAGGGGGGATAAGCTACCCCACCTAGGCGTGTTGTAGCCTTTAATGGTTATTGTCGAGTCGCGTCTGTAAGCCCAATACGGCATTGTCTTGAATATACTAAAGTGGTCTAATTTTTTTTCAAAAATCGCCCGAATTTTAAACTTCGGCCTCGTTCTGAATGTCAAAACAACCACGCTCATTTCTTAACACACTCGGTCAAAGCATGTTAATATTTTACGTCTCGAGTCAAAACATTTTAATCGACGTACTACCTGATCCGATTCCCGGCTCATACAAACGCATCTCAAAACATCCTAAAGGAACTGTTTTCACGCTCTCATGCAACGCTAATACACCCTAAACTACGTCGAATCGCAAGCAAATGAACGCAAAAGTGATTACTTGTCAATTTAGGTAAACAAATTCGCCAAGCACAAGACTAATCCAACTAATTCGAGCACTAAAATCTAAAACGAATATACAAAATATACAAATCCTTATATAGACTGAGGCTAGGAAGGACCCCTAGAAGCCGCACCGACAGCTATCACAACTTCGCAAAGGTTGTCATCCAAACCTAGATCCTCTATGTCTATAAGAGGAGACTCACTACCATCCATTCCCGACAGCATATCTAGGGTAGTCGTCTCGGGGACGACTCCAACCTCCTCGTTAGCACCCGTAGTCTCAGCCTCAGCCTCCCTCTCGATCCGATGCTTGGCCTCACCCTGTGAGGAGGTCTTCCCCCGAGACCGAGCCAGTTGCTCCTTTAGGAAGGCGATCTCGTTAGCCCAAGATTGCAGGAGCCGCTGCGACTCGACATCTTTCTCCTCGAGCTCGGTCACCCGAGTCTCCAGCTGTCCCACCATATCCGAGACATCCTGCGAGTACACTCAAACATTAGGAAAACACACAAGTAGCCTAGAAAACCACCTTAGTCACACAAACTCACCGATCGAGGCCCCGAAGTGTCACGGAAAACCTTCGAGGCATACGCCCGGAAGCAGTTGGCAGCCTGCCACAATCGCTAATGGCAAGCCGATGAAACCTAAGATTAAGACCACAAAAGTTAGGCAAAGTGACCCTAATTCTTAGAGACCAAACGAGGACAATACCCGAAACTCACCCGGTACACCCGGTCTTGCCACTCTATCCCGGCATCCATATCCTCTGTAGAACACGGGGGGAGAGGCTCGGTAAGGGGTATCCCAGCCGCATCCACCCTAAGCAGAGTCAGGGGAAAATCTGGGGGGCTGGATTTCAACAGCCGGGTCGGCCAGCTGAAAAGACAACAGATTGGTCAGTCAAAGGGCAAAGAAATAACAAACCACAACATGAATCTTAGAACCAAAATTAGAACATTGCCACGAGGCGAACCAAGCTAACCGCCGGGTGACGTGAGATAAGTAGGAGGCACCAGGCACCAAGAGTGTATCGCCCCCTTCTCCGTCCTTGTCCTCGAGGATCTCTGCGGCGGTTGGTGATCTGAACATGGTCTGAAGAGGATCAACCGGCACCCTGAAATCGTTATATAGGCACTGACGCACCAACCGCTCGCCTAGGTACCAAAATGGACGAATCAACGCAGGAAGGAGCATCCTCCTATAACTCTGCGGCCTCAGCTCCGTAGCCACATACTCCGGCACGCCCTCGTAATTAGCCCAAGGGCGGGCCACAAACTACACAAATAAAACCGACATCCTAATGAAATCGCAAGCCTTGGGGGCTATTGAGCAAATAAACTATAGAAGGAACTTACATCGTCAAGGCCTAGCTTGTTAACCAGCGCATTCTCCACCGGGTAATGGCTGATTGTGCTCTTAGGCTGAGCCAGCCTTCACTCGATTCCCGCCGGGAATCTCTTCGAGTGCACCTGCACAGTCTTAGGTGCCAAGCACGGGAAGTAGGAATAGATCCAAGCCTGCAAAATCCCAAAACAACTTTAGCAATTCAAGCCAAAAACCAAGTAGAACTTGAAACACAAGAGCGAGAAAAGCAATTAACCTCCAGTATAAGGCTCGGACCCACAATGGGCACAGGTGAGGCCGACCCTATCACCATCAGCCTCACCATGACTTGCAGGCGGCGAGTCATCTCCGCGAAAGCCGCGGTCACCCAATCGTAGCGCCCTAGCTGAGTCAGGTTGGCTAGGAAGGGCAAAATCCTAGTACTAAACCTCCCGCCTTTATCCGAGAAGTGAGTCGACCCTAGGAAATACCACAGCCACAGCCGAGAATCCTGCTCCGGCGTGTTAGCTTCCCGACCCTCTAACATTGCCAATCGCTCGTTGTAGTCGGTGATATACGAACTCACCAAAGCGTGAGGCGTGCTATATGCCTCACGCGACAAACAATCCTCGATGAGGCCCCGCACCTCATCACTATCTAGACTAGGACCCTCGACGGCCCACCTAATCCTATCCGGACCCCAGGGCAAGCCGTTAATCATCCCAAAATCCTCTAGGGTCATCCCGACCTCCCCAAAAGCCATGAGGAAGGTCGAGGTAGTATCATGAAAGCGATCTATCATCGCCCTGATCACCATAAGGTTGCATTTAGTCTGGCAACCCACCAACCTAGCCCACTGTCCAACCACGGGACCTAGAGCGGTCCTCGAGATAATCTCCTTTACCGTAGAGGGTCAGCTTTTGGAAGTAGATGTCAAGGCACGTAGTAAAGCCCAAGAAAGTCCTCATCGGACCTGGGGGTTGCAAACCGAAACAATGCTAGGATGAACAAAACAAATCTAGCCTAAGCCGAGCAAAAATATATAATAGAATCTGAGGCATAACTAATAAGTACGAATAATACACTCACCAGACCCCGCACAAAGCGGCTAGAAATGTGACGGTCAAGATGAAACATCAGCTGATGACCACCCTAGTCTCGAGCCCACTCGGGATCCTCGTAAACAATCTCCTCATTCTCTGGTACCGAAGCCGAAGCATGAGCCCTCCTAGCCACCATCTCCGGAAGCTTGCGCTTCGTCACTCTATCGAACTTAGCCTCATTAATAGTCTCAGGGTCACGCCGCCGAGACGAGACGCTCCGTCTCCTCCTGCGAATCCCTCGAGGAGTCTGTGAACTTGCCCCGACGACCTCCCCACTAGCACTAACCAAAGAAGTTCCCTCGGGACGCTCAGTATCACCTCTAGCTGTAAAACAAAAAACAACAAAGAAAACATAGCACTGATCAGGCTAAATCAGCTCAAACGGGTCAAAATAGGGTCAAAATTTCGAATCGGGATATCAAAATTTTGAAAAGGCCTAGCACGCATTTTCGATCCCGATCACAACGGAAGTGGTTTCGGGAAAATCCGGCATTGTTACGACGCTTTTTAGTCCGTCTTAAGACACACAAAACCTTACGGAGGGTCCTGAAGGTCACCCTAGCCCCTAACAATCGACAAGAGAGCTACCCACATCCTCATAAACATTATTTGAGCAAAAGTACGCAAAATGAATGCGGGAATAATCGGGAAACGGTCCTTAACCCTAGCATTCCAAGACGCATTTCAATAAAGAGGCATTATCGCACCACGAACATCTTTATCAAGCTTATAACTACTTCAACAAGCTCTAATCGACTTTAATTTAACAATGAAATCAAGCACAAACATCGAAACCAAACAAGTAAAAAACACCCAAATCGATTTTTTAGGGTTTTCAACAAACCAACTCATAATCAATCTAATCAAGCAAAACCGACAAATAAACAAGTAAGGAACACTTACCCGAAGTCGACATTGTCGTAAATAACGGAAATTGAGACAAAGTTTGACGAGAAAAGTCGAAAGGACGACCTTGAGGCGAAAGGGACGACGCGTTCGATTTTTGAGAAATAAAACGATCGCCCCAATCTTCGTTTACTTAAGCAGACCCGGACCACGAAAATCCGACCGTCCCAGCTGAGCGCTCGAGTCTTAGCGCGCTGAAGGATGCGCGCCTAAGTGGCGCAACCCAGACTAAAACAAAGCAAAACAAACGCGACTCAAAGACAATACACATGCACCTACTAAGACAAGTCAAATAACAATAATGGGACAACTACTAATTAACATCGATATTACACTCCCGACTAATAAAACAAGCATTTAACGCTGCATCCAGACGCATAACAAAACAACCAAGACTAACATAAGCAAACTCTGAGCAGACTCAACAAACCCAAGATCGAAACAAAAGCAAGAACAAACCCGAACAAAATAAGACAAGCCTGCAAAACAAAATTAACTAAGACAATCTCACAAAACAAGCATTTTACTAAACCAAATAAACAAACAGCAATTTTGCCCGAGGGACGTTAGTATCCCGGAGGCACAACAATTTTGCCCGAGGGACGTTAGTATCCCGGTGGCACAGCAATTTTGCCCGAGGGACGTTAGTATCCCGGAGGCACAGCAATTTTGCCCGAGGGACGTTAGTATCCCGGAGGCACAACAATTTTGCCCGAGGAATGTTAGTATCCCGAAGGCACAGCAATTTTGCCCGAGGGATGTTAGTATCCCGGAGGCACATCATTTTTGCCCGAGGGATGTTAGTATCCCGGAGGCACATCATTTTCGCCCAAGGGACGTTAGTATCCCGAAAGGTGGCTACTCGAGTGGAGACTGACGCCCTCGAGTAGTACATAACAACAATTTTCGTCCGAGTGGAGACTGACGCCCTCAGATGGTTCTTTTCGCCCAAGGGACGTTAGTATCCCGAAAGGCGGCTACTCGAGTGGAGACGGACGCCCTAGAGTAGTACATAACAACAATTTTCATCCGAGTGGAGACTGACGCCCTCGGATGGTTCATTTCCCCCAAGTGACGTTAGTAATCCGAAAGGCGGCTACTCGAGTGGAGACTGACGCCTCGAGTAGTACATAATAACAATTTTCATCCGAGTGGAGACTGACGCCCTCGGATGGTTCATTTTGCCCAAGGGACGTTAGTATCCCGAAAGGCATCTACTCGAGTGGAGACTGACGCCCTCGAGTAGTGAACAAATACAATTTTCATCCGAGTGGAGACTGACGCCCTCGGATGGTTCAGGTTGTCCTAGGGGTCATAAGCATCCTGAAAGACGACCGCTCGAGTGGAGACTAACGCCCTCGAACGTTTTATGTCATCAAGGGTTCATAAGCATCCCGAGTAAAAGCCAAATACATTTACACCTAACACACAAAAGCGCTTAAAATTAAACAAAACCTTAAATAAATCGAAGAAGACAAAGCGCGCGCGCACAAAGAACCAAGAACGAGATGACAAGCAACGGCCCAGGCCCAAGCAAGCAACCGCAAGCGAAGACGTCAGGTATGACTTCTAAACCTTGGCTGGCGAGCCTCAACGCACAGTCTAACGGACATAAAACGACCCGACCAGACAGCCACCAGGTCGTAATCTTCGATTGACCTGGGCGGCTATACTTTGATTTTCGCCTTGTCCAAGCCTCAGTCAATGTGGGGGCTTCTGTAGACACCCAGATTTGGACCTAGTGGCTGCAGAAGTGTCCAAAAAACACCCGATGACGATAGAATTGCAACGCAACGCGGGTTCGCGGTGTTCTAGATAGTTTTTCTATAGAACGAATCAAATAAATTACTCGGGCAAATTAAACTAACATGATGACAGCCTTAGTCATGTCGTTACGATCACATAGACACTAATTAGAGTCAATTCTGACACCGGGACCCCGAGTCGGTCCCGAAACTCGAACCGAGTCGACACCGCGCCAAGCGAACCTCGGGATGAAAAACCGAGGCCTACTAAACCCACGGCGCTAGGTCAAACCCGGGGTAAACTTAATCCCCAAGAATCATATCACATTCCTTCCTCTCGGTTTTGGAAAGTATCAAAACTGTATCCTTAGAACTCCAACCGCGCCACCAGACGCGCCTGGGTCTCCCCATGCCCGGACCTAGGCGCCTGAGTCTTAGTACGCCCCAGCTCGGGTGCCTATATAGGCGACGAGGGCCGAAAACACCTATAAATACCCCCCTTCACGTCCTCATTTTGACACAACATTCAATCTTCTCTTCTCCCTCTAAACTCTCGCTAAGGGCTCGCACTCCGACACCCGAGGTAAACGATCCACTCGATCGTAGTTCCGATAATAAAAGCGACATCAACGCTACTCCTCACCTTCGAGCACTCCACTAGATACCGAGGTGCCTATGATCGACTAGCTCAAAACTAGTACCCAGATTCTGTCGGATTAGCCGCAGAACTAGTCTTTAGAACCGAATCTCTGCCGGAATAGCCGCGGGAAGGTCAAACGGTAATGGAACTCTGCCGGAATAACTGGTCAAGCTAGGAGGATCCGCCTGTCGAAGCCGTATCGTCACTAAGTTGCCATCTAAACAAAATTTTCCGTATTCGCACTTTCTATTATTATGCACTACGACAACACTAGATGTGGGCACTAGGCCCACGAACATCTACTAAAATACGTAACGTCCCAACTTCAACCGCAAACATTAAAACACACTAAATAGACCCGAGTAATTCCGAGATCCATTCTCAAACTATCTATACATCGTGTCTCGTTTAGTGTACACTCCGAGGTTGCAACTCCTCACAACGTGATTTACTTACATTCGCATTTACAGTTTTTCGTATGATTTATTACTTTTATGACCTTATAATCGCATGCTAAATCACCTAACACGGAATTCAAAACGTAAAAAAACTAAAATTGAGCAATGTGATTGTCGGGTTCCGTATTAGTCCCGGTGCTCGCCTTATTAGGTTCGACGCATCTCTATTAATACCGAACCGACGCATCTTAAGCAGAATACCAGGTAAGATATACCACGAGAATGACTAATATCCGTATTATCGCGTTAAAACTGATTTGCTAATACGTATAATACTAGTACTCTCTACTCTCCTACGTGCATCTTTTCATGGCCTGCTTGTCACGTGAAATCGCATGCAAAGAATGTAAACACAACTACTTTGACGACAAAACTTACTTGTCCTTAAACAACCGACATAGCATAAGGCTTAGGGTTAAAACAACGGATGTTACAGTACTTCCACCACAACAAAAGGACTAGGATATCAGCCCACCGATTGATTAGTAGAGGCCGTTATAGTGCGGGCGGGATTGGGTGTTGACATCTTTTGGATGTTGGCTTCCCAATATGTACCCCCACCCCTTACTCAGAATCGACGATTTCCAGATGTCCGAAACCATTGGCAATGAGAGTCATTCCAGGCATAGAGTACTTAAGGGTACAAGTCTTTATCTTTAGGTCCCGTGCCACTCAACTTTGAGCCGGCAAGGGATCAAAGTTGACTTGAACGGTTTCCGAGTCCCCATAATTGACTCGGTGGCGACTCCACAAATCAACAACAACTTCAGTTCACTAAAAAGTTCACCTTACCAAAGAAAATGGCCTTTAAACATTTACAACCACGACTCGATCGATTGCCAAACGGAAACACGGGTATCCCCACCCGTCGAGTACAAGTTCGGATCGTCATCCAAATCGAGGTCCGACACTTCGCCCCGTACGCGAGATCGGACCGGCCCCCGGCAGGGAGGGGGCGGCGTGGGTGGCCGCCGCCACACGTTGAAAAACTAGGTCGGTCCCGCGCGGGCGCGCTTCGGGCGGTGCGGACGGACGTCAACACCCTTGTGGTTCGATCCAGAGCCGGAAAGGACTTTTAGAACATTGCGTTTTCGGGGAAATAACTCAACCACCATTTTCCCACATCCTTCATTATCACCTTCTAACCTTAATCCCATCCTACCACATACACCTTCTACACCTTCTATATCACATAACCCCATTCCAAATAATCCTTCCATACCTTCCACTTCACAAAATTCACCACCTACCCCACCATCACCGAGAACTCCACCACCAAATCAAATTTCATCCCCTCCAAATCATCCAAATTCATATCCACCATCACCACCAATCCAACCAATGGCGACCTTAGCCTCCCATTCCCAACTCACATACGAAGAAACACCTTCTCCCGTTGATTTCGGAGAGATTCCCGAGAACTGTGAATTGAAAGCCTCTTTGACAAATGCAGTTCAACAAGATACTTTTCACGGTTTTTCTCAAGAAGATGCTCAAGAGCACATCGCTTCATTTAAAGAAAAATTAGTAGGTGCCCGTCTTAATGGATTAACTTCATACCAATTACACCGTTTGCTATTTCCAAAGAACTTGAGAGATGGAACTCGTAGATGGCTTCAAGGTCATCCCGCTTATACATTCACAACATGGGCTCAACTGTCTAATGCCTTCTTGGAGAAATATTTTCCACCGTCAAAGACCAACCAATATCGCATGGAGATACAAACCTTCAAGAAAGATGAATTTGAAAGCCTAAGTGAGACTTGGGAAAGATTTAGAGATCTATTATGTAAATGTCCACACCATGGAATACCCGATTGGCTAACCACCCAAATATTTTATAACACCCTTTCATCGAGAACCAAGGAAAACCTCAATTCGGCCGCCGTAGGGGACTTCTCTTCCCTGACCGATGAGGCATCTAAGAATCTTATTGAGAAGATGGCAAGGAGTGATTCTAGAATGGGTCAATCGAGGGATTCTAGAAAGAAAGTTGAAGTGAAACTTCAAGCAGAAATTGAAGAATTGAAAAAGAGAATGGATGTCATGAGTTCTAAGCCTACTCTTAGAGGTATGTACCAAATTCAAGGGAGTGTTCCCCCAAGGCAACCATCACCTCCAAAGCAATTAACATTGGAAGTTCAATGTGATCATTGTGGCAATTTTGGCCATGATTCTAGCTCTTGCATTCCTAATGAAGAAACTTATATTGAAGAGACAAATGAAGTCCAAGCTATACAAGTATATGGGCAAAGACCTCAATTTGACCCTTTTCCAATACCTACAATGCCGGCACAAGGTTTCATCCTAGTTTTTCTTATGGAAATCAAAATGTTCAAAATCCGATGCCACGTGCCCAAAGGAGTCAACCGAGGTCATTTAATCAAAGTCAACAAAGGCCCTTTAACGAAGGTCCTCCAAAGATGCCCCCATATATGCCTCCTCATCAAAGGAGCAACTTCAATCAACAAGGTAGCAACTTCCATGTTCCCAACAATTACAACAATTACCAAAATCAACATGGTAATCATTTCAATCATGGATACAATCAAGGGTGCCAAGGCAATTTTCAAGGAAATCAAGGTTACAATCAACAACCATTTAATCAACCCTCTCAATCTTATGGCCAATCAAGCAATTTTCAATTTGGTCAAGGAGGAGTTCAATGGGATAACATTAGTGATTTGCAAAGAGCCGTTAGGCAATTATGAAGTGAGCATCAAGATACCAAAGCAAGGCTAAAGGTTTGGGAATCACAAGAAGCAACAAAAGCCTTAGCCGCCCCAAATCATCCACCCCATGGTTTGCCGGGCAACCCCAAAACCCAAGAGACCCTTCACACCAAGCAAATGCCGTCATTTTGAGAGGTGGCAAAGAACTTGAGGACCCATACAAAAACTTGAACTTGAATACCAAAACCACCACAACCAAAGTGAATCAACCAAGTGCACCACAAGCATCATCTCCCACTTCCCCCAAACAAAATCGGGGAATACAAGCGGAGTTTGATATCCTCCAAAATGTGGAGAATGAACTAAGAGAACAAAGAAAGAAGAAAGCGCAAATGGAAGCGGAAGAAGCAAAAAGGAAAGAGGCGGAGCGATTAGCCGAAGAAGAAGAAGAATCCAATGTTCCACCGCATCCCGCTTTTGTCCCTCCATTGTCTTTTCCTAAACGAACTAAGCCACATAAGGAGAATGCCCAATTTAGCCATTTCGTGGGTATGTTGAAGAAAGTGGAGGTAACTTTACACTTCACCAAGGTAATTTCTCAAATGCTTCTTTACTCTATGTTTTGGAAAGAAGTCTTGACCAAAAAGAGAACAATAGAAGATAACGAATGTCTCTCTCTCACGGCACAATGTAGTGCCATTCTTATGAATCAAATGCCAAAGAAACTAGAGGATCCCGGTAGCTTTTCCATCCCTTGTCGGGTTGGAAATGTTGTTGTTAATCAAGCTTTATGTGACCTAGGGGCTAGTGTTAGTTTGTTACCTTATTCTATTGCCAAGAGACTTAGTGTGGGGGAGATGAGACCCACTAGTATGTCGATTCAACTTGCGGATAGGTCCGTCAAGTACCCACTTGGGATACTTGAGGATGTACCCGTGCAAGTTGGTAAGTTCTACATCCCCTCCGACTTTGTTGTCATGGATATGCCCGAAGACCCCCATTATCTTAGGTCGACCTTTTATGGCTACCGGTGGTACTATAGTTGATGTTAAGAATGGAAAATTTTCATTTAACATAGGGAATGAGTCCGTAGAGTTTTCCCTTTCTCAAGCTCTTAAACAACCAATGATTGAACAAATGCATTCCATTGAAGTTATTGATAGTTTCATTGAGTATAGCTTGATTGATGATGATAAGCAAGAAGATGAATTATTTGACTCTCCACCTCTTAAAGAAGAATGCTTACATGATGAAAAGGTAGAACCACTACCGGTGGGTAAGAGTATGGTATCTTCTCCTCCTAATCTTGAACTTAAACCACTCCCCTCTTCCCTCAAATATGATTTTCTTGAAGGAACTAATTATCACATTATCGTCAATGCCACACTTGATGGTCCTCAATTGGAAAAACTTTTGATTGTTTTGAGAAAGCACAAAAAGGCCATCGGGTATCGCATTGCTGACCTCCAAGGCATAAGCCCAAATGCTTGTATGCATAGGATCATCCTTGATGATGACCACCGTCCTTCGGTTAAGGGCCAACATAGGTTGAACCCCACCATGAAAGAGGTTGTCATGAAGGAAGTCCTCAAGTTGTATGAGGCTAACATTATATACCTAATAACCGGAAGTAAATTGGTTAGCTCCGTACAAGAGTGCCGAATAAGGGAGGAATGATGGTTGTAAAAGGAGAAAAGGGTGAGTCAATTTCAACTAGGACCATTATCGGTTGGCGCATGTGTATAGACAATCGAAAATTGAACACGGCCACCATAAAACACTATTTCCCCTTCCCTTTATTGATCAAATGCTTGAACGATTGGCGCATCATTCTTATTTTTGTTTCCTCGATGGTCATTCCGGATTTCTTCAAATTCCCATTCATCCTGTTGACCAAGAGAAGACCACATTTACATGTCCCTATGACACCTATGCCTATCGAAGGATGCCGTTTGGATTGTGTAATGCGTCGGGAACGTTTCGAAGATGTATGATGGTTATTTTCTCCAATTTTATTGAAAAATCCATTGAAGTCTTTATGGATGACTTTAGTGTTCGTGGTACATCTTTTGATTCTTGCCTTGAAAATCCTGATCAAGTGTTGACTCGATGTGAAGAGTATAGACTTGTTTTGAATTAGGAGAAGTGTCATTTTATGGTTGAACAAGGTGTTATCTTAGGTCATATTGTTTCTAATAGAGCAGTTGAAGTTGATAAGGCTAAATTTCCGTGATCGAGAACTTGCCACCACCTACAAATGTCAAAGGGGCGAGGAGTTTTCTAGGTCACGCCAGTTTTTATAGACGATTTATTAAAGACTTTTCTAAGATTGCCAAGCCTTTAACTTCTATGCTTATGAAAGATGCACCTTTTGTTTTTTATGACTCGTGTCTTGAGGCCTTTTGCAGGATAAAGACCGCTCTCACTACTACTCCAATTATCAAAGCTCTCGATTGGAATCTTCCATTTGAGATCATGTGTGATGCCTTCGATTTTGCCGTTGGTGCCGTTCTAGGACAACGGGTTGAGAAGAAGCTACATGTGATTTATTGTGCAAGCAAAACACTAGATGAAGCTCAATCGAGGTGCACAACAACCGAAAAAGAGATGCTTGCCGTTGTCTATGCCATGGAGAAATTCCGAACTTATGTTACCGGTTCCAAAGTCATTATTCATACCGATCATGTAGCCATTCGTTACATCATGTCTAAAAACGAGACAAAGTCCCGACTCTTTCGATGGGTTCTCCTCCTTCAAGAATTTGACATTGAGATTAAAGACAAAGCCGGATCGGAGAACTTGGTAGCGGATCATCTTAGTAGACTAACGGTTGGTAAAGAAAGCAATGAAGAAGATGGTATACCCATCAATGAAGCAATGGGAGATGAGGATAGGCCTTGATGGCCATTGAAACTATTACACCTTGGTATGCCGATATCGTCAATTTCTTAGTGTCTCATTATATTCTGGACGATTATTCCAAGCAAGAGAAGAAGAAACTACGTTATGAAGCCCGACGCTATTATTGGGACGAGCCCTATTTATTCCGCCGTTGTGTAGATGGAATTTACCGACAATGTGTTACGGCCGACGAAGGATACAATATTGTGAAGCACCTTCACTCGACATCTTATGGTGGACACTTGGCCAACCAAAAGACAATTGCTAAGGTTCTCCAAAGCGGGTTTTGGTGGCCTTCCATGTTCAAGGACATTCGAGCTTTCATTCTCACATGTGATGCTTGCCAACGAAATGGCAATATCACAAGAATAAATGAGATGCCCCTTAACCTATCTTTGAAATTGAATTGTTCGATGTTTGGGGCATTGATTTCATGGGTCCGTTCACATCCTCTTTTGGTAACAAATACATCCTAGCCGCGGTTGATTATGTCTCAAAGTGGATCGAGGCCGTAGCTTCCCCCACCAATGACTCCAAGGTTGTAATCAAGCTTTTCAAGAATGTAATTTTTCCGAGATTCGGTATGCCTAGAGCCATAATTAGTGATGGAAGCTCTCATTTAAGGAAAGATACCTTTGAACACCTTCTTAAGAAATATGGTATCACTCACAAGATGTCCCTAGCCTACCACCCTCAAACAAATAGGCAAGCCGATCAAAGGAATTGTAGAAAAAGTTGTAAATACACACCGAAAGGATTGGTCATTAAAGTTGAATGACGCCCTTTGGGCATTGAGGACGGCCTACAAAGCGCCGATTGGAACCACTCCTTATCGTCTTGTGTATGGTAAAGCTTTTCATTTTGCCGGTGGAATTAGATCACAAAGCCAAATGGGCAATCAAAGGGCTAAACTTCGATGAGAGTGTTGTAGGAGATAATCGTCTTCTCCAACTACAAGAATTGGAAGAACTAAGACTTGTAGCCTACGAAAATTCGAAAATCTACAAGGAGCGAACACGCAAATGGCATGATTCTCGAATACTTCATAAGGATTTCTCTGTTGGTGATAAGGTATTACTCTTCAACTCTCGCTTTAAGCTTTTCCCCGGTAAGTTAAAATCAAAATGGTCGGGTCCATTCGAAGTGACCTAAGTGCAACCATATGGATCAATAGAGATATCTAGCCTGGAAACCGGTCACGTTCGTGAGACCTTTGCTACCGTGAAGTTTGGTGAGCTCCCATTGGGGAGCGTTGTTTAACCCCCTCTCGAAATTGATGTAGGTTTGGTGGTATCCTCAACAACCACCATGTATATATGTATCATATTCTTTGAGTTTATTAGTTTTGTTAGATTGAGAAGAATGGTTGAACTTGGATTTCACCATGGAGCATTTCTTTGGATGAAGATCAAGCTTTTGGAGAAGTTATGGAGCTTATTTGAAGACCACAAGCATGTTTGTGGGAGATATTGATTATGTAATGTGAGTCGTGTTGCTATTTGATCTTTAGGTGATTATTGAAGAGCCATGAAATGGCAAGGCGAAAAAAACGAAGCAAAGAAGACCGTCGGGCGAAACTTCGCCCGATGAGACTTGATCGGGCGAAATTCCGCCCTACGAAAAATTGCCAGAGTTGACAAAGATACCACAGGGCGAAATTTCGCCCGGTGAGATTTTCACTAGGTGAAACTTCACCCGGTGGAAAAAGTTGGCAGAATTATTTTTCACGACGAAAACCCATCGAGTGAAATTTCACCCGATGGTGCTTGACCGGGTGAAACTTCACCCGGCGACATGGATCGATCACCTATACCCTATTTACTCACTACACTATCAATTCCCTCCTTCACATTTACTCCACATAACTTTCCCTCCAAAATATTTACACCAAATTTTTACCAATCACTTTAAAACTTTTCATTTCCCTCATCAAATACTCTTATTTATATCACCTTTTTACCTCACTCTTCATTCCATCTTTTTAACCCTCATAAAATCACCACCACATTCCATACCCCAACCACATTCAAACCTCCTTTCATAATTCTATTCCATCTTGGGTTATTATCTTTGGGTTCTTGAAAAAGGTGAAGCAAAGTTTTTGGGATTATTCTTGCAAGGTTATTATTATTATGGAGACAAGAGCTAAACGAGCCGCTCGAAAGCAAGGTATGGCTTCGACTTCTAAACCTTCTAAATGTTCTACATCTTGTAAGTCCTCTAAGCCTAAATATTTACCTTGTCCTAATAACCCTTTAGCTCGAATATTTTCTGAAAAGACTTTTCAGAGTACTAGGTGGCCTTGTCCCTTCACAATGGCAAATTTAGGAATAGAAGACGATATTAGAGAGTTATCGTCAAGGACCGGAACTAGCGGACTCCTTAGTCTCGCGGCTTCTACATACAAAGACTTGACTTCTGAGTTCCTAGGAACTTTCACCATCGATAATCCAACCACACCAAGAGAGTTTAAATTTAGGCTATTCGGTAAACCCCATTGTTTGACTATTTCCGAGTTTGGCTTAGCTTTAGTCTTACCCTCATCGGGTACCGGACTTAGTGAATCTCCGAGCGATTTACAAGCTAGTGCGTCTAGAAGAGACCTTTGGAAGTGCATATCACGTTGTCAAGGGGATTACAAGCCTTCATCATCTTTCGCTTACGAAATCCGTAACCCCGCAATTCGTTACTTCTCTGAGATACTCTCCCATTGCTTGTTACCCTCGACCGATAAAATTATTAATCTTGATGTGTGTGTCTTGCAATTGATTTATGACTCCTTGCTTGGTAACCCTAACCCTTTAGACCTACCACTTGTCGTAGTGTTGCATTTTCACCGTATTATTGTTGACCAACGCCCCTTTGTAGACTGTGGAGGTCTTGTGACTTTAATTGCGACCAACTTGGGTTATGCGACCAACCACCTTACCCCACTAGACAATTCCATCCGGCTTGACGAGGCCTATCTTCCAACTTGGATCTTTCATGTACCCGATCATCGCCTCATCTCCATTACCATGACCGTGCTTTAATAGTCCCCAACACAAACCGAACCACTATTTATAATAGCCACAATTGGGACCTACCTTTAGGTCCCGGTGAATTCTGACTGAACGAGACTGAGTCGGGAGGAAGGGAAGTTTTGGAGTATGCGCACTATACGTTAGCCGAGGGTCGAACGATCTACGACCTTTGTGAGTTAGAACCCACCGAGGGCATACAACCCTATCCCGGGTTTCCAATGGCTTCTTGCGCGTCGAACAATTACCCAATTTAGACCCTCTTCCAGAATCGGTAGGTAGTGCGCTGTGTGTGGGTTGTGTTGGTGAGTCTTTAATCATCTATAATTGCATGTCCTTGGATTAATTTCGTTCCTTGTTCCTTATTTCATCATTTTATAATCATTGTGATTGTTTTACCTCGAACCAAAATTGCAAGCTATCCCACTGTCCGATTTTTGCGGCCGAAGCGGCCTTGGTATTGTTTCCGGTATTTAGGCGATGTGATTACGCCATTGACCTTTTGAAAAATCCAAATTTTAATCATCTTTCTCAAAATTTTCTTAACCCGGCTAGGTGATGTGATTACACCTACGCCCAATTTTTCACCCTTTCGTTTTAATTTCTTTTCTTTTAGGGAAATTCCCATTTGCACCCTCTAAATTTTCACTTTTCCCAGTTGTACCCCTGCGTATAAGCAATTCCCAACTGTACCCCTGAACTCTGTTAATTGCTCTCAACCGTGACTAAACTAGAATTAGCCGTTAAGTATGGTGGTTAAGTGACAACTTGCAGTCCTGATCTAATGACATGGCGAGTGACATGTCGGTCTAGTAGCCTTTTGGCCTTCGTTAATCCCTAATTACCCCTTCATTCTAATTCCGAGTTTTCGCCTCATCGAAATCAACAACCACATGCAATAATAAGTGAGAAAAGCAAAGGAGAATATGACGATGATGATGATGATGATAATACATAGAGAAAGAATGGCAGATGATATGGTGATGATCAGTGAATTCGAACAGGGGAAGAAATGAAGGAAGAGGAAGGGTTTGTAGTTTGAAATTAGAATGAGGGGGTAAATAGGGATTAACGAAGGCCAAAAGGCTACTAGACCGACATGTCACTCGCCATGTCATTAGATCAGGACTGCAAGTTGCCACTTAACCGCCATACTTAACGGCTAATTCTAGTTTAGTCACGGTTGAGAGCAATTAACAGAGTTCAGGGGTACAGTTGGGAATTGCGTATACGCAGGGGTACAACTGGGAAAAGTGAAAACTTAGAGGGTACAAATGGGAATTTCCCTTTCTTTTATTTCATTTTCATTTTATTAGCCACTTGACTAGGGTCTAGGTGATGTGATTGCACCTAGGGCCGCCACCCTTTTTTATCGTTTTCTTTATTTTATTTTTCTTTTCTTTAAAAAAATTTCAAAAAAAATCCAAAAACATTTGAAAAATCATAAAAATCCAAAAAGATTTTTCTTATTTTTCTTTTCCGTCTTTTTCGTTCTTCCCCTACTTGTCCATTAAGGACAATGTACATTTTTAGTGTGTGAGAGGAGTCTACTATCTTTTATTTTTTCAAAAATATTTTCTAAATCCATAAAAATTTGAAAAATCAAAAATATTTTCTTTTCTTTTCTTTTCTTTTATTGTTTCTCGTTATGTTTCTTGTCCATTGTACGTCTTGTTCTCTACTCTTACAGGTAACCACCACCTTGATGGCACATTTTGAAGAGACTATGGAAGCAACCCGCTTGGTAACTTTCTTTCTTTTCGCTTCCTTCTTTACTTTTGTAGAGGAGTTAGGTTGTTACTATTGGAGGCTCTCGAAGTTGAGTATTTTGGGTGTTGTGGTTGATTATGTGCTTGTATGTCAATGGAGTATGGAGTACTTGACCTTACTTGTGTTTTCTTTTATTTGTTTTTTCCTTTTCGTGTGTTCCTTTTGCTTTTGTATAGTGTGTCTAGGATTAAAACTTTTCGAAAACCCGATTACAAACCTTTTACAAAAGTTTACGTTCCATTGTAGATAACCCATTGTAGAATTTTGGACCTTAATCTAGTAGAATGACTCTAAGGCAATGAACTTGTTGATCCTTTAGCTTGAGTCCACCTTTTCTACTAGAGGTTTACTTCGGGGTTTGCATTTGACCACTGATCGCCTCCCAATCGGATCGGTCGTTAACAAAGGACGGGGGATCAAATGATATTTATAGACTCGGAATAACACAAAAACTACTAGAGTAATCGTGGTAAGTCGAGGTCGGTCCACAGGGAACGGTGTGCGATGTAAAGCTTAAAGTGTCGTGTTTGATGTCTAGATGGGGGTTTTCTAAGGGTCGAGTCTATACTAGAGGAATGTCTATGATGATAGCTAGAGGTAATCAATATAGGGAAAGGTGTTAGTGGGAAGACGGGATTCGGTACTTGGAGTCCAAGAAGGTCGGAATCGAGTTTTTGTTGCAACATTGATAAAGGAGAATGCCACCTTTCGGTTTCTTCGCCTAAGTCACCTAAAAACCCGCTTTCGCGGCGAATAAGGGTAAGTCTCTAGCTATGGTAATTTCTACCCCGAGTTTCCCCATATTGATAGAAACTAGTCAAGGTCGATCTAGTTGGCCGGACTAAAACAACAATGACATAACAACCATAAACAAGATCTAGTTGTGTGCTTTGCTCTTTGGACGGTATTCCCTTCTCTTGTGCTCGTGGAAGCTCAATCGTTATTTCGGTGCCAAATCCTATCAAAACGATAGAAAAACTACCAAAAACACGTAAAACGCACGAGAGGGATGCTAATGCGAGAAGTACGCAAAATATAGCGATAATCGCTCTCAAGACTCGCAAAAAGAGAGGAAAACGGGTCTAAATGGGAGAAAAAACGGTCTAAATTTAGCACACAACAATTCCCCCACACTAAACCGTTGCTCGTCCTCGAGCAAAGACCCAAAAAGAAATTACAAACTACTACTACTACTACTAGCTAGACTATGCTAAGCCGATACGGGGCAATTAACGGTCCCGCTCCGTCCCTTCAACTCACATCAAAATACTTATGAGGTAAAGTACTCCCATGCAAGGCAAGTAAGGGCTTGCTCAAAATGGTGGATGCGACTAAACACACAAAAACACATAACACGAAAGAATAGACGCATCCAAAGCAAAAATAAAACACCGAATCCCTCATCGAGACGGCGGGGAAGACACCAATTACTTACCTAAAACAACAGTAAACTTCCAAGATAAATCACTCACGTAAACAAGGACCAAAGCCTAATACTATGACAATTAAGCAATATAGATGTTGATAACTTAGCCTAGGTTCGCCTAATCTTCTAAAGGGGTACTATGGAGCGTATAACGGAGTGGAAAAAGTGAACCATGGATTCGTTCGACACTGTAGATAGGTGTAGTCCCGCTCTCTTTGGCTAAGCGAAGAGGGTCGTTCCAAACTCGAATTTCCTAAATTAGCCCAAATAAAAAGGTGGAGTGTTTACAATTATTGGGTTGATCGACTAATCACCGCTATCTTCTGACCTCGGGACTCGGTCCTCTAGTTGGCACTTCACGGCGACGAATCGATAAAAGGGCTTTTTTTTTGAAGGAGACGTTTTTGATAATTTGATTTTCATTTGAAGCTCCTTTTCTTCTCCTTTGTTTTTCTTTGTTTTTCATATTTTTGTGCCCTTTTTCTCTTGCTTTGGTTTGCCCTTTTTTGGCTTTTTGATGTGGTTTGTAACCAAGCTTGGAGGTTATTTTGATGTGATGATGTATAGGTGGAGGAAAAATAGATAATCGAGAACGCGCGCCATCCCCAGATAACCCATAAAAGATGGAAGAAATTTGGACTAAAGGTGCAATTGTCATTCGAGCAAGGTCACCTAGAAAACGGGATGCGGGAACCAAGGCCTAACTCCTCCATGGGTGGTCAAGGTGGTCAAATGCAAACCCCGAAGTAAATCTCTAGTAGAAAAGGTGGACTCAAAGCTAAAGGATCAACAAATTCATTGCCTAAGAGTCATTCTACTAGATTAAGGTCCAAAATCTACAATGGGTTATCTACAATGAAATGTAAACTCTTGTAAAAGATTTGTAATCGGGTTTTCGAAAAGTTTTAATCCAAGACACACTATACAAAAGCAAAACAAAACGGAACACACGAAAATGAAAAGGCAAAATAAAAGAAAACACAAGTAAGGTCATGAACTCCATACTCCATCATCATACAAGCACACAAAATCAACCACAACACCCAAATTGCTCACTTCGAGAGCCTCCAAATAGCAACACCCTAACTCCTCTAAAAAAAATAAACAAGAAAGAAAGAAGGTACCAAGCGGGTTCTTTCATAATCTCTTCAAATCGCGCTATCAAGGTGGTGGTTACCTGCAAGAGTAGAGAACAAGACCATACACGGGATACGAGACATAACGAGAAACAAGAAAAGAAAAGAAAAATGTTTTTGATTTTTCAAAATTTTCAAATTTTTATGGATTTTTGAAAAGATTTTTGAAAAATAAAGGATAGTAGACTTCTCCCCCACACTAAAACTGTACATTGTCCTCAATGGACAAGTAGGGGAAAGATCGAAAAAGACGGAAAGGAAAAATAAGAAAAATCTTTTTGGATTTTTATGATTTTTAAATGTTTTTGGGTTTTTCGAAATTTTTTGAATGTTTTTGGATTTTTCAAAATTTTTGAGAAGAGAAAAGAAAAATAAAATAAGGAAAGCGGTAAAATAGTGGTGGGCCTAGGTGCAATCACATCACCTAGACCCTAGCCAAGTGGCTAAGAAAATGAAAATGAAAGAAAATAAAACGAAATGGGTGAAAAATTGGGCGTAGGTGTAATCACGTCACCTAGCCCGGATTAAGAAAAATTAAGAAAATTGATTAGAAATTTGGATTTTTCAAAGGGTCAATGGCGTAATCACGTCGCCAAGAGACCGGGAGCACTACCAAGGCCGCGACGGCCACAAAAAATCATTCAATGGGACGGTGGGACAGCTTGCAATTTTGTTCGAGATAAAGCAATCACAAAGATTATAATGATGGGACAGGGAACAAGGAACAACATTAATTCACATACAATTGTAGATGATTAGAGAATCACCGACACAAACCACACATATATACCCACAACACATACAAACCACATAATCTACCGACTCTTGTAGGGGTGTCTAGGTCGAATAGTCATTTGACGCAAAAGAAGCTGTCGGAGTTCCTTCACCTGCATATTCCCAAACTCCTATTTCCCTCGATTCAGTGAGTCGGAACTCATAGGGACCTGGAGGTAGGTCCCAATTACGATGGTTATAAATATTAGTTCGGTATTTGTTGGGGACAATTAAGGCACGGCCATGGCCAAGAGAGACGAGGCGGTGGTCAGGTACGTGAAAGATCCAAGTACGGAAGTAAGCATCGTCAAGCCAGACACGGGGGTCATGTGGTTTAAGATGGTCGGTCGCATAACCCAAATTTCTTGCTATTACAGTCACAAGACCACCACGGTCGACGGTAGGGCGTTGGTCAATAATAATTTGATGAAAGTGTAACGCCACGACAATAGGTAGGTCTAGGTGGTAAGGGTTACCGAGTAAAGAGTCACAAATCAATTGTAGGACACACACACTGAGGTTAATGATATTGTCGGCAGAAGGCAAAAGACAGTGGGAAAGAATTTCAGCGAAATAACGAATGGCTGGGTTTCGGATTTCGACGGTAAAACTAGAGTTGGGTTCGAAATCACGTTGACCTGGCGCTATGCGCCTCCACAAGTCTCTCCTAGTCGCACTACTTTGCGAATCACATAGGGGTCTACTTAGTCCGGTACACGATGAGGGCAAACCTAGAGCTAAGCTAAAGTCGGAAATATTTAAACAGTGATTTCTACCAAACAAATTAAATTTGAACTCTTTAGGTGTGGTCGGGTTATCGATTCTAAAGGTACCTAAAAACTCACAAGTCAAGTCTTTGTTTGTGCAAGGCACGAAATCAAGGAGTTTACTAATACCAATCCTAGACGATAACTCTCTAATATCGTCCTTAATTCCTAGAGTTTTCTTTGTGAATGGACAAGGCCATCTCGTACTCTGAAAAGCTTTTTCAGAGAAGGTTTGAGCGAGGGGCGAATTAGGGCAAGGTAAAAGTTTTGGCTTAGTAGACTTACTAGAAGATGAACATTTAGAACGATTAGAAGTCGAGGCCATACCTTGTTTTCGCGCGGCTCGTTGGGCTCTTGTCTCCATGATAATAATTTGCAAGAAACCCGAAACTTTTGCTTCTCCTTTCTTCAAAAACCCAAATAGATAATCACCAAGTATGAAACTATGGATGAAGGTTTAAATGTAGTATGGAAGGTGGTTTAATGATGTTATGGTGGGTGAAAGGGTGAAATGAAGAGTGAGGTGAAAAAGGTGATATTAATAAGGGTGGATGAGAGGGAAATGAAAAGTTTTACTCCTAGGCCATTTTGATCGCCTCCCAATCGGATCGGTCGTTAACGAAGGACGGGGGATCAAACGATATTTATAGACTCGGAATAACACAAAAACTACTAGAGTAATCATGGTAAGTCGAGGTCGGTCCACAGGGAACGGTGTGCAATGTAAAGCTTAAAGTGTCGTGTTTGATGTCTAGATGGGGGTTTTCTAAGGGTCGAGTCTATACTAGAGGAATGTCTATGATGATAGCTAGAGGTAATCAATCTAGGGAAAGGTGTTACAGGGAAGTCGGGATTCGGTACTTTGAGTCCAAGAAGGTCGGAATCGAGTTTTTGTTGCAACATTGATAAAGGAGAATGCCACCTTTCGGTTTCTTCACCTAACTCACCTAAAAACCCGCTTTCGCGGCGAATAAGGGTGATAAGTGTAGTTTGTAGTGCCTATTTTGCTTTGTTTTAGTCCCATTTCCTTGTGGAATCGCTCCTTGGGAGCGATTCATGGGCTTCTTATGCTTCCTTTAGTCCGTTTCAGGTTCCGAGACCGATTTGGAAGAGTTGGAGTGATTCCGACTCAATACATACACATTTTGGAGCCAACGAGTTAAAGGAACGATGACTCGAGGCCTTGGAATCGACCCCGAGACCTTGGGGCCCAATCCCGAGCCTCCGAGACCCGATCCCGAGTCCCGAGAATCGACGGGAAGCCCATGAGATACAAGGAGGGACTCTAGAGCTCTTATTGGAGGCATACAAGACCCTTCCCGGTCGGGATAATGGCCTTCCCGATCGGGAAGGGATGCACATTTAGAAGCGCCACTGTGGGTCCTTCCCGGTCGGGTTGAACCCTTCCCGATCGGGAAGACAGAACCCTTCCCGATCGGGAAGATCCGTCCCGATCGGGATGGGCTACAGCTCACCCGCACTTCTTCTTTTCTTCTCCTTCATTCTTGTACCCATATATATACTCCCTTCTTGTAATTTTAAGACATCTTATGTTACCCTACATTAGTTTAAGCCTCCAAAACCCTAAATTTACTCTCACTCATTAGCTTTAATCTTCTCTTAATTTTAGTTAATCCTTAGTTAATTATTGTAATTAGTTCTTGTATTAAGAGGATACTTGAAGAATTCTCCAAGATTGACAACCTTGGGTTTTATTTGGGTTCTTATTTGTACACGATTTCATCTTTTCATCTCCTTAGTGTTGGTATAACCTTTCTCACTCTTAATCTTGTTTATTTAATCTTGTTTGAATCTTTTCATATTGTTAGTATCATTGTTCTTATTGTTCATAATGGATGTTTGGTTTATGAGTTTGTTTTCTCTTGTGAATGTTAGTTTCTCATTGATAATGAGTGAGTAGTCTTCTTGTGGGGTTAGTAGGGGGATTAGGGGTAGATTATGGATGATTAGGGTTGATTAAGGGGAAAAGGTCACATCTTTGTTGTTAGTCACATTGTAGGCACTCTATGTGTTTGTTGATATGCTTGTGTGAGTTGTAGTGGCCATGCTTCCCATACTTGTGTTCATCTTCTCATTGATTGCTTATTTTGTGGAAATGTTGAGAATAGTCATAGCCACGAGAGTGCCGACTAGGGTCTAAGTTGCGAGAACCCGGACCCACCTTGACATCGGTCTAAGTTGCGAGAGCCCGGACCGACTCTAGCGATTAGGAGACACCTATACCCTTGATCACCCCAATTACCCTTCTACCTCTATGAACCCGACCTACCCCACCTCTTTCCATATTTGTGTTAATCCTCCTAGTTAGCCATCGTTCTTTTAGTTTATTTGTTAGTTTGATCATTTGCTTAGTCTTACCTCTCCTCCATCATTAGTTTTCCTATTATTGCATTCTTTGTGTTCGTTTGGTAATCTAGTCTCGTTTGTAGGCCGACCTAGTCTAAGCTTTGATATACCGTCCTCGTGGAATCGATCCCGACTTGCCCTAGCTACCCACTAGGTTAGTCGGTGTTATATTGATCGGCTAGGAACGTGACGAATCCCTACCATCAATTTGGCGCCGTTGCCGGGGACGGTGCATTGTTTAGACTTAGTTTGCTTATTTCTAGACTTAGTTACTCTTCTTTGTGTTCTCCCATCCTCTCTTGTGAATATTCTCTAGATTTTTCTTCTTTCCTTAGTTTTATCTGTTCTTTTTCTCTTTGTCTCTAGTTGTTTTTGCTATTGTCGTTGCCTAGTGCCCATAAAGCACTAGGTGTTCTTACGTTTGTTCTAGTGTGTAGTGTATGCCAAGGAGGGGAGGCGACTTCTATCTCTTTAATCCAGAGCCGGAGAGACTCTTTCGAGCCTTTCGCCAACGGACGATTAATCGGGTTAGGATCTCTCAACCAAGTGCAAGCCCCACTCATCAAGGGCAAGCCCAAGGAGCCGACTTGAGCATTTCACCTCGAGAGACGGCCGGAGGGACCTTCATCAATCCCTTCGGTGATTCTTCTCCTAGTTCCCCCTTCTCTTCTACATCAACACTCTCTACACCACCATCTTCTCCCTTACATCCAAGAATGCCTAAGTTTTCCTCTCACTCCACATTCACCGAGGATGTCTTGCTGGGACCGAGTGCATTACCGGAAGCTTATACCGGGAATTTTGTGGCAAAGACTCAATTTATCCAACTTGTGGAGAGGAGCCCATTTAGTGGTTTGCCCACCGAAGACCCGCACCAACATATGGAGACTTTTTCCGATTATTGTGACCCTATATCTCAAACCGGGGTTACTCAAGATCAAATTCGTTGGGTACTCTTCCCGTTTTCTCTTATTGGAAAAGCAAAGCAATGGATCAAGAGTCTCGATAGGGCAACCATGGGGATCGATACTTGGAAAAAGCTTGCCTTGGCGTTCTACCAAAATTTTTACCCTCCGGAAAAGACGAACTTGCTTAGGGCCTCCATCACCGGGTTTCAACAAAGGGATGAAGAGAGCCTATATGAAGCTTGGGAGCGGTTTAAGTCTTTGGTAAGATCGTGCCCTCATCATGGACTCTCACAATGGTTCTTGGTGCAACAATTTTGGAATGGACTTTATGAGGACTTGAGAGCTATTCTTAACATGGGCTCCAATGGTAGGTTTACCGAGGTCGATGACGACCAAACATGGGCGAGAATCGAAGAGATGGCGGTGCACAATTCGCAATATTCTAGGCCTAGGAAGGCACATCGAGGAGGCATGCATGAGGTCGATGCCATCACTAAGCTAAGCATTGACCTTGGAGCTCAACTTAAAACACACATGGAGACTATTGACAAGAAGCTCCAAAGTCATCTCGACCAAGTCCAAGGCACTAGTTCCTCACACCATCAACCGATTCAAGAAGTGAATGCTTTGGGGTTCGCACCTCCTTTACCTTACTATGGGATGTGCGATACTTGTGGAATAGTTGGACATGATCCTATGTATTGCCGTGGAAGTATCGAGCAAGTGAACGCCTTTCAAGCGTTCAAGCAAGGTACCTCTTACTCTAATCAATTCCAATCTTCCCAACAAGTCCCCCAACAACAAGCCTTTCAACATCAACAACAACATCGTCCCTATGTTCCACCTCCCTTAAGGGACAACAACCAAGGTTACCAAGGTTACATGGGTAATCCAAGACCCTTCAACAACTTCAAGCAAAATAGCCAAGGTACCTTTCACAACAACAATCAAGGGTTCCAACAAGGGAACTTCAATCAAGGCGGTTTCAAAGGAAACCAAGGCTTCCAACAACAACAAAATCACAATCAAGGCCTTAGTCAAGGAAATTCTCATGGGTTCCAAGGGAACCGTCAACAAGCAACTCAAAATCAACAACAACAAAGCAAGCCTAGGAGACGGTCTCCTACTCATGATTATGGCATTCCCCTCGCCATCACCGACACTCCACATAATCCATCCTCCCCACCTCGTGATTTTGACGTTCAAAAGACTTTGATGGATATGCAAAAGAATACTCAAGATGTGCAAAAATGTCAAATGGATATGTCAAGAACCCAACAAGAGCTCTTTGCTTATATTCAAGGGGAAAATGCGGTAAGAGATGCTCGTATGAAGATGCTTGAAACTCAAGTATCTCAACTGGCTTCGGGGAGCTCCTCAAGACAAAAGGGGCAAGTACCTTCTCAAGGTGAAACACCGATATTTGAGCATGTAAATGCTATCACCACTAGGAGAGGTACATCCTACAACTCCCCTCCACATCCTAATGAGCAAGAGCCCACGCAAGAACCGACAATGGAAATGGCATCTCCAAATCAAGATAATGCAAGCTTTGACATTCCAATTGAGGAGCAAGTCAAACCCCAAGAAGACACTCCTCCCCCACTTCAAACACAAGAAAAGGGTAAAGGGAAAGTGTCAAGTGAAGAGTCCACCCCAATTGATCAAAACAAGTACCAAATCAAGTTGCCTTACCCATCAAGGCAAATGAAAACTAAGGTGGACACTCATTACGACAAGTTCCTTAGTATTGTGAATAAATTGGATGTTAGTGTCCCGTTCACCGAATTACTTACCCAAATCCCGGCATATGGAAGATTTATGAGAGAAATTTTGGCTAGGAAGAGATCCGTCGACAGGGAAGAAACCATAGCGTTCACGAGGGTGGTGAGAAAGCTCATACAAGGTTCCACGCTTCCGAAGTTGAAGGATCCGGGTAGTTTTTCGATCCCTTGCACCATAGGCAATTTCTTGATCAAGAATGCGTTATGCGACTTGGGCGCAAGTGTGAGCATCATCCCCTATTCTATTTGTTGCCGACTCGGAATGAAGGAGTTGAAATGTACGTCCCTCACCCTCCAAATGGCCGATAAATCATTCAATCGACCACTAGGAATGTTAGAGAACGTACCAGTACGAGTGGGGAAATACTTCATACCGGTCGACTTCATTGTGCTCGACATGCCGGAGGATGCCAACACTCCCATTATTCTTGGGCGCCCATTTCTACACACCGCGGGTGCCATGATCGATGTGAAGAAAGGTAGGATCATATTTGAGTTAGGCGAGGAAAGGATAGTGTTCGACCTTCAAGGCAACACTTCGCCTACTAGCGATGAGACATGCAATATGATCCAAGCCAAGAAAGACATCGATCTAGGGGGTGAACCGGAACAAAGCTTGAAGAAGTACTCTTATGTACTTGAGGATGATGACTCCGATTTGGAGGAAGATGAGTGCCCAAATCATGGGCTTGATGACAAGTTGACATGCAATGACGAGGAAGAAGATGAGCCTCCCTTGGGGCCACATGAGGACCGGTGGACGTTCGGGTATGTCCCCAAGGACCAAAAGTACAAGTTCAAGTCGTTGAACTTGGAAGAGCGGGATGCCCCGGGAACGTCAAGGCAAGGCCATGAGGAGCCTTGGGATGTGGTCGGTTACATTACGAGCTTGATTGAAGACTTCTCTAGGGCCTTCGACTTGTTCTTACGTGCCCTTGATGGAGATGGAACTAGTTTTGGTTGTTGAAAAAGATTGAAGAAAGCACCACCTTGGTTTGACGGAGTTCCACAAGAACCGTCTCATTGTATATATCTTTTTTTTGTAGTTTGTTGGAATTTTTGTGAATTCTTGTTATTTGGATTGATTGATGAGCGTTGTGAGGGAGAGAGTTTGATGTGTGTTTGAGTATTGATTGATAGGTGAAGTGAAAACGCTCCTAGAGAGGATTGGCTATGGTATACCTTGGATTATAGGCACGAGGATCGGGTTTTTGAAACTTGGAACAAGTTTTTGGGATCGTGGAGATCGAAGAAGACCCATCCCGGCCGGGATGAGGCATCCCGACTGGGAAGGGTAAGGCTTCCCGACCGGGAAGGGTGCCTTCCCGACCGGGAAGGGTGCACCATATTTCGAGCTTACTGTGAGCTCATCCCGATCGGGATGAGGGCGTCCCGACCGGGACGGGTGAGCAAACCCGATCGGGAACAACCTTCCCGACCGGGAAGATCCTCTGCTCCCCCTTTGTGATTCTTCTTCGCAAATAGAGTCAACCCAACCGTTTTATGCCCCCTCCCAACCTCCCTAGCTACCCTAGCCTTATCATATGCCCCTTGTACTTCATTGTCATACCCTCACTCCATTTCCTATCCGCTTTACACCGACTCTCACATCAAATCCCACCCCCCTACCATTACTACCTATACCGTGAGTTCTCTTCAAGTGTGAAGCGAGATGGCAACCGAGAAAACAAGCGACGAGCCTCTAATGATCAACGAGACGATGGAGCAAGTGAGTTACTAGCCGCTCGGTTTGGGTAACTATCCTTACTTTTCCGTCTTTTTATCGCTTCCTTTTCATTGTTTACCCCCTTTCCTTGAGTCTCGGTATCTAGGGGCCTTCGAGGCCATAGTTTGATTGCTCCCGACTCCCGACGACATGATTACGTCGCGAGTCAATCGATTATTCCATTTACAAGATTTTCACCCCTTGTTAGGAGTTAGTCGGATTTGGACGGAATCCGGGCTAGGTGACTTGATTACACCTAGCCCTCCCCTCCCATTTCCTTTCATTTCTTTCTTTTTATTTTTCTTCCCCATTCCATATCTTTTTCTCGTCTCGGCCCATGGTGACTTGACTACACCCCGGCCGGACACCTTCTACCTTTTCTTCACTTTATTTTTGATTTCTAGCTTTATTTTCGTAGTTTCTTTTCTTTTTCTTTTGTCTCTCCGCACACTACGATTGAGCATATGAGGACATTGCTCGATTTAAGTGTGGGGGAGCGATATTCTATCATAGTAGTTTTATTTTCATAGTTTTTCGAAAAATCTTCAAAAACCCTAAAAATTTGAAAACATTTCACAAAAATCAAAAAGATTTTCTCTTTTGTGTTTTCATTTTGTGTCTTTGTGTCGTATATTTGTTTTGTGTGCGTGTTTTGCCTCCCTTTGTCCTTATAGGTTGCTTTAATCGCCAATGACTTTGGAAAGCTCTAAAGACTTCCGGTAACATCTTATCCCTTTTTCTCCTTTCATCCTTGTGATGTTTGGAGAAGGTTGTGTTGAGGTGTGCTCGGGTGGAGCTTTGTGCATATTGGTAGATGATTTGGTGGCTTGTATGGAATATCGGGGTGGTGTTTGTTTTATGTTTGTTTCGTTATGTTTTGTTCTTGTTGCCTTTGTTTCGTTCTTTCTCGTTTTCGTCTTGTCTTTAATTTTATGTTATGTTGTGTTGTGTGTCATGTGTGTAAACCGTTTTCGAAACCCCGGTTTAGAGGCTAGTGTGTGAGTGTGTACTTTCCCTTTTTAGTAGTGTAAATCGAGTCTTGGGCTTTAGCCTAGTAGAATGACCCTAAATCAATGAATTCGTTGGTCCTTTACCTTGAGTCCACCTAGCTTACTAGGAATTTACTACGGGATTTGCACTTTTGACCATTATGACCACCCACGGTGTGAAAAGGCCTTGGTTACCGAGTGTCGTCCCCTAGGTGACCGTGTTTAGGGTTGTTTGATTAGTCCAAGTTCTCCCCTTTTTGTGAGTATGAAAGGAAGACGTCGTCCCGACATACCCATTATCCTACCTCCTACGCATATCCACACAATAAAATGCGATTTGTTGAGTTCTTTCTTTCTCATCACCCAAAGAATTGCCAAAAAAGCCAAATCTTGCCAAAAAGGGCAAAGAAAAGAAAAGAAAGAAAAAAATGAAAGAAAGAAAAGAATGAAGAAAAAGAAAAGGCACAAAAGCCAAAAAAAAAAGAAAATAGAAAAGAAGAAAAAGAATGGCATGGCAAAACAAAGCAAATATGTCAAAAAGAAAGAAAATGCCAAAAGAAAACCCGTCTCACAAAAAGAAATCCCAAAAAAAAAAGCCTTTTTCCGACTTTTGCCGTGAAGAGCCTACCAAAGGACCGAGTCCCGAGGAAGGATGATAGCGGCATTAGTCGGTCTTCCCTCATTTTGCATGTTTTCCATCTTTTTACTTGGACTAGTTAGGCGGTCTAGGACACGGGACGACCCTCTTGGCTAACACTAAAGTGGGCGGGGTCTCACTTACCTACAGTGTCGACTAACACCGTGGTTCTTCACTTTCCACTCCGCCGATCGTCCCGTAGTACGTTTTTAGAAAGTTAGGAGGACCTAGGTAAGTTACCAACGTTTTTATTGCCTTATCGTCATACTATTAGGGTTTAGTTCACCTTGGTTTTATTGCTAGCTTGGGAACGTTGTCACTTACCTCGAGTCCTAAACCAGTGTTTCCTTCACCGCTTTTTGAGGGAAGCGGTATTTCTTTTGTTTTGGGTGCAACCGATTATATGTTTGTTTGTGTGTTTGTTTGTTTGTTTGTGTGTTTTGTGTCCGGTTGCATCCACGGTTTTGTCGCAAGACCCAACTTGCCTTGCGGAGTGCACTTGTCCTCTAAGTGCACTCGCGTGAGTTGAAAGAGCGTAGGGTGCGCTAATACCCACTCGGTTAGTTTAGTATTAGTATGTGCTTACTCGAGGGCGAGTAAGGGTTAAGTGTGGGGGAGTTGATAAGTGTAGTTTGTAGTGCCTATTTTGCTTTGTTTTAGTCCCATTTCCTTGTGGAATCGCTCCTTGGGAGCGATTCATGGGCTTCTTATGCTTCCTTTAGTCCGTTTCAGGTTCCCAAGACCGATTTGGAAGAGTTGGAGTGATTCCGACTCAATACATACACATTTTGGAGCCAACGAGATAAAGGAACGATGACTCGAGGCCTTGGAATCGACCCCGAGACCTTGGGGCCCAATCCCGAGCCTCCGAGACCCGATCCCGAGTCCCGAGAATCGACGGGAAGCCCATGCGATACAAGGAGGGACCCTAGAGCTCTTATTGGAGGCATACAAGACCCTTCCCGGTCGGGATAATGGCCTTCCCGATCGGGAAGGGATGCACATTTAGAAGCGCCACTGTGGGTCCTTCTCGGTCGGGTTGAACCCTTCCCGATCGAGAAGACAGAACCCTTCCCGATCGGGAAGATCCGTCCCGATCGGGATGGGCTACAGCTCACCCGCACTTCTTCTTTTCTTCTCCTTCATTCTTGTACACATATATATACTCCCTTCTTGTAATTTTAAGACATCTTATGTTACCCTACATTAGTTTAAGCCTCCAAAACCCTAGATTTACTCTCACTCATTAGCTTTAATCTTCTCTTAATTTTAGTTAATCCTTAGTTAATTATTGTAATTAGTTCTTGTATTAAGAGGATACTTGAAGAATTCTCCAAGATTGACAACCTTGGGTTTTATTTGGGTTCTTATTTGTACAAGATTTCATCTTTTCATCTCCTTAGTGTTGGTATAACCTTTCTCACTCTTAATCTTGTTTATTTAATCTTGTTTGAATCTTTTCATATTGTTAGTATCATTGTTCTTATTGTTCATAATGGATGTTTGGTTTATGAGTTTGTTTTCTCTTGTGAATGTTAGTTTCTCATTGATAATGAGTGAGTAGTCTTCTTGTGGGGTTAGTAGGGGGATTAGGGGTAGATTATGGATGATTAGGGTTGATTAAGGGGAAAAGGTCACATCTTTGTCGTTAGTCACATTGTAGGCACTCTATGTGTTTGTTGATATGCTTGTGTGAGTTGTAGTGGCCATGCTTCCCATACTTGTGTTCATCTTCTCATTGATTGCTTATTTTGTGGAAATGTTGAGAATAGTCATAGTCACGAGAGTGCCGACTAGGGTCTAAGTTGCGAGAGCCCGGACCCACCTTGACATCGGTCTAAGTTGCGAGAGCCCGGACCGACTCTAACGATTAGGAGACACCTATACCCTTGATCACCCCAATTACCCTTCTACCTCTATGAACCCGACCTACCCCACCTCTTTCCATATTTGTGTTAATCCTCCTAGTTAGCCATCGTTCTTTTAGTTTATTTGTTAGTTTGATCATTAGCTTAGTCTTACCTCTCCTCCATCATTAGTTTTCCTTTTATTGCATTCTTTGTGTTCGTTTGGTAATCTAGTCTCGTTTGTAGGCCGACCTAGTCTAAGCTTTGATATACCATCCTCGTGGAATCGATCCCGACTTGCCCTAGCTACCCACTAGGTTAGTCGGTGTTATATTGATCGGCTAGGGACGTGACGAATCCCTACCATCAAAGGGTAAGTCTCTAGCTATGGTAATTTCTACCCCAAGTTTCCCCATATTGATACAAACTAGTCAGTGTCGATCTAGTTGGCCGGACTTAAACAACAATGACATAACAACCATAAACAAGATAAACCAACAAGCCAGCAACCCACCAACATCCCTATATTCAAATAATCCAAGTCCTCATCCCTAAACCCCCCAATAAGAAATCTACTCACTAATCATAATGGAAGACAGTAAAACATTAACTAAAGAGAAAGTCACTACAACATGCATATTAACTACATCTAAGGAAACTAACAACACTAATATGATCTAAACAAGACAATGATGAGAAAATAACATTAAAACTAAACTAGAGATTAGAGAGTGGAAGAGAAATATACCAACTATGAAGATCTATAAGAAATAATAATGTTGCATGAATAAAGATTGAATCTTTGATGAATAAAATGGAGAACTTGTCACTAATCCTCCAATAAACCCAACAAATCTTCAAAATAAAACTAGAACATAAATAAAGGTGGAATCTTTGATGAAGAAGATGAAGAACTTGTCACTTAATTCTTAAATAAAACTTGGAATAATCAACTACAAACTTGTAATCTAGAGAATTGTTGATAGAAACTAAGTAGATCTACTACTAATTATTATGTAAACTACTAGAATTATGGAGGATTTTTACTAGAATACTACTACTAAGAAGATGGTGTAATAAGATGGTGGAATTGTGTAACTACACTAATGAGGGGATATGAGGATGGTAGCTTGGGCAACAAACTAGGATAACATATATATAGTAAAGCCTTAATGGGTATTTAACCAAAAGCCCAATTCCAACTTTTTGCTCCATTAGTGAGACAATCACCCTTAGCATCTTCATAGGGTGAAACTTTGTCCTGCGGACTTGACGATAAATCCCACCAGGTGAAAATTTCGCCCGGTGAGATTTTCTTCTTTTTTCGCGGTTTCCGGCTCTTCTCTCCATCGGGCGAAATTTCACCCAGTGGACGAAATTTCGCCCGGTCAGTTTCGCCCGGTGGGGAGTCTCGGAAAATCTTCGGGAGGCATTTCTACCGTCGGGTGAAATTTCGCCCGGTGGTGTCCCACCGAGTGAAATTTCGCCCGGTCATTTTCGTGGCTTCTTTCTTGTCTCATTCTTCGTCGTATGATTGGATGGCTTTAAACTTTAAGTTGTGTGCTTTGCTCTTTGGACGGTATTCCCTTCTTTTGTGCTCGTGGAAGCTCAATCGTGATTTCGGTGCCAAATCCTATCAAAACGATAGAAAAACTACCAAAAACACGTAAAACGCACGAGAGGGATGCTAATGCGAGAAGTACGCAAAATATGGCGATAATCGCTCTCAAGACTCGCAAAACGAGGGAAAAACGGGTCTAAATGGAAGGAAAAATGGTCTAAATTTAGCACACAACAACCACCTTGACCACCCATGGAGGAGTTAGGCCTCGGTTCCCTGATAAGTGTAGTTTGTAGTGCCTATTTCTGTGTTTTGGTCTCATTTCCCTTGTGGAATCGCTCTTTGGGAGCGGTTTATGGGCTACTTATGCTTCCTCTAGCTCATTTCAGGTTCCCGGGACCATTCATGAAGAGTTGGAGCGATTCTGGCTAAATACATACACTTTTTGGAGCCAACGAAGTGAAGGAACGATCACTCGATGCCTTGGATTCGACCCCGAGACCTTGGGACCCGATCCCGAGCCTCTTAGACTCGATCCCGAGTTCCGAGAATCGACGAGAAGCCCATGAGAACCAAGGAGGGACCAAAAAGATCTTAAAAGAGGCCTACAAGGTCCTTCCCCGTCGGGATGATGCCTTCCCGACCGGGAAGGATGGTGCAAAAGCGAGTGCTACTGACCTGGGTCCGTCCCGGTCGGGACCATCCCGTCCCGGTCGGGACCGGTCAGCTACAGCACGGGACCTATTCTTTCATCCTCCTTCATTCTTGTACCCATATAAATACTTCCCTCTTGTATTGTTTATGTATCTTACATTACATTAGACTCTCTTAAGCCTCTCTACAACTTCAAAACCCTAGATTTAGTGTTCATCTATTTAGATTAATCTTCCTTTAATCTTTAGTTAATCTTCCTTTAATCTAGTGGTAACTAGTCTTGTATTAAGTGGGTTCTTGAAGATTCATCCAAGCTTGACATCCTTGGAGTTGATTTGGGTTCTTATTTATTCAAGTTTACATCTTTCTCTTCATTTTGTTGTTGGTATAATCTCTTATCTCTTATCCATTGTTTACTTACTCAAGTTTGAATCTTTATATTATTATTATTGTTCTTGTTGTTCATAATGGATGTTTGGTTTATTATGTTGTTTTCTCTTGTTATTGTTAGGGTTAGTTTGATAATGAGTGAGTAGTTCTCTTGTGGGGTTAGTAGGGGGATTAGGTGTGGATTATGGGTGATTAGGGTTGATTAGGGGTAAAGGTTACATCTTTGTTGCTAGTCTCATATTGGGCACACCATGTGTTCGATGATTTGCTTGTGTGGGTAGTAGTGGACGATGCTTCTCATACTTGTTTCTCTTCTTCTCATTGTTTGGCTAGTGTGTGATATTGTGTTAGGGTATAGTCTTAGTCACGAGAGTGCAGACTTTGGTCTACGTAGCGAGAGCCCGGACCGACCTTGACCTAGGTTTAGACGCGAGAGCGCGAACCGACTCTAGCAACTAGGAGACACCTACACCCTTAGTTACCCAAATTACCCTACTACACTTAAGAACCCGACATACCCCACTTCCTTCCATATTTCATTCATCCTCTTAGTTAGTCATCATTCCTATAGTTTCATTGTTTAGTTAGTCTCTAGCTAGTTATTTCTCTCAATCTTATTTTAGCTAGTTCATTATTAGTCCACTTTCTTCATCTCCAACCACCATAGTTTTTCAATTATCATCTTCTTTGTGTTCGTTTGTGTGACTTAGCCTAGTTTTTAGTGGACCTAGTCTAGACTTTACAATCCCGTCTCCGTGGACACGACCCGACTTACCCTAGCTACCCACTAGGTATAGTTGGTTATTTATTGTTGGTTAGGACCCACGACGAATCCTTACCATCAATTTGGCGCCGTTGCCGGGGACGGTGCATTGTTTAGACTTAGTTTGCTTCTAACTTGACTTAGTTACCCTTCTTTGTGCTCTTCTATCATCTCTTGTGCATATTTTGTAGATTTTTCTTGTTTTCTTAGCTTCCTTTTCTCTTTGTCTTTCGATTGTGCTTGTTTATTGTCGTTGCCTAGTGCCCATAAAGCACTAGGTGTTCTCACGTTTGTTCTAGTGTGTAGTGTATGCCTAGGAGGAGAGGCGATTTATTTCTCTTCAATCCAGAAGCGGAGAGACTCTTTAGAGCCTTTCGCCAACGGACGATTGATCGGGCTAGACACTCTCAACCGGGTACTAGCAATACCCATCAAGAGCAAGCTCAAGGATCTGACTTTAACGAGTCACCTCGAGAGACGGCCGAAGGGATCTTCATAAATCCCTTTGGTTCATCTATCCATTCTTCTTCACCTAGTTCCCCGTCTAGTTCTACATCAACACCGTCTACACCATCTTCTCCCGCAAATCCAATCATGCCGAAGTTTTCATCTGATAAGTGTCATTTGTAGTGCCTATTTTGTAGTGTTTTGGTCCCGTTTCTTTGTAGAATAGCTCCTTGGGAGCGGTTTAGGGGCTTCTTATGCTTCCATTAGTTCGTTTCAGGTTCCCGAGACCGATTTGGAAGAGTTGGAGCAATTCCGACTCAATACATACACATTTTGGAGCCAACGAAACTAAGGAACGATGACTCGATGCCTTGGAGTCGACCCCGAGACCTTGGGACCCAATCCTGAGCCTCCGAGACCCGATCCCGAGTCCCGAGAATCGGTGAGAAGCCCATGAGAAGCAAGGAGGGACCAAAAAGATCATAATGGAGGCCTATAAGGCTCATCCCGTTCGGGATAAGCTCATCCCGTTCGGGATGAAGGAGCAAAAAGAGAAGCTGCTGACCTGGGCCCATCCCGATCAGGATGGAGGCGTCCCGACCGGGACCGACCTCGTCCCGACCGGGACCACCCCGTCTCGGCCGGGACGGGCCACTGCTACTCCGCTTTGTTTTCTTTTCTTCTCCCTTTCATTTGTAACCCTGTATATACTCTTCCCTTGTTATGTTAAGTGGATGCCTTGGATGAGAGACAAAACCCTAGATAGTTTTAGCATAGATTAGTGTAGATTAGCCTTTAGGTTATCGTTAATCATAGATTAATACTTGTAATTTGGGAATTCCTCAAGATCTCCACGAAGCTTGACAAACTTGGATGTTTGTTTTGGGTTCTTCCATTTATGCAAGTTTCTTTCTTCCTTTCATCTCTAGTTTGGTATAATCTTCTTTTCTCTTCTCCTAATCTTTGTTTTATCATTAAAGTTTGATTCTTTGTTCTTGTTATTGTTCATAGTTCATAGTTCTTGTTAGTTTCTTCATGTTTGTTTTGATTGTTGTTTTGATTCCTCTTGTTAGTGTTAATTCTAGATTAGATATGTTAGAGTAGTGTTCTTGCTAGGTTAGTAAGGTGATTAGGGTGTTAATTGGGTGATTAAGGGTTTGTTGGAGATGTTGGTGGAAGATTTGGGTTTCCTCTTGTATGATGCACATCACATGTTTGTTGAAATGCTTGATTGACTAAGTATGTACGAATGCTTGTTTTTCTTGCTTTTCTTTTGTGGGTGATAGTTGTGTGTGGGTTTGGTCCCCTCATTAAGTTGCGAGAGCCCGGTGAGGACGACCCCTAGGTCGGTCTAAGTCGCGAAAGCCCGGATTCGACCTAGGCCTATAGCGTGCTAGTAACCCCGATTGTGTTGTGTATCGCCGAGTTAGGTTTTAGGTGGAACCTCTAGGTGAGTCTAAGTTGCGAGAGCCCGGGCATCACCTAGATTACCCTACTACCTCCTTCACCTCTAGCTCTTCCTCGACCATTCCGTTACCCCTTTGACCCCGACCTAATCCTAGCCCGTTTCCTTTGTTTGTTTCCTTTGTTTAGACCTTAGATTAGTCCATAGCCATCCCCCTTAGACTAGCTTGTCTCGAACATAGTCCTAGACCCGAGCATACCTTAGTCCGACCTCCCGTCCCTGTGGATTCGACCCGACTTACCCTATCTACCCACTAGGTATAGCCGGTTTTGTTTGACGGTTGGGATTCACGACAAATCCCACCCGCCAAATTTGGCGCCGTTGCCGGGGACGGTGCTAGTTTAGGCTTTTGTTTGCTTAGTTGTGGACTTTGTTCTTGAATTTTGTGTTCTCTTCTCCTTGTGTATCTCCGTTTCTCTTCTTGTGTTACTCTCTCTTCCTAGTGCCTCAAAAGCACGAGGATACAAACGTTTGCTCAAGTGCTTCTAGCTCATCCTAGGTATCTAAGCGACGTTATGGACATGGCGCGTCCAAGCTACCATCAATCGTCACGAGGCAACTTTGGGGCAAATGGCCAAGTCCCGAAATCTCACCAACCATATCAACCTCATCAACAATCTCATGAACGCCCTCCATATGGTTACCAAGAAGGTTGTCAAGGATCATTCCAACATCCTAACAACTACCAAACACCCTCACATAACCCACAACCACAAGATCCCAACTTGGTTGAGACTTGTCAAATGATGTCTCAATTGCTTAAGAGTCAACATGAGGCGATAGCTCTATTGCAAAAGACTCAACAAGTGATGATGACTCACATGCAAGGGGTTGAAAAGGAGCTCAAGGCCCAAATAGAGGTGCAAGATGCTCGCATCAATGCATTCATGGCTCATATCACGATGTCGGCCACTCGAACTCCGCAACATGTTGAGGAAGGTTCATTTGGGCAAGAAGGTCGGGTGCTTCCACAAGAAAGTCAACCCGATTGTGAAGCTACAAATGAAGAAGAGGGGGTCGATCAAGAGAACATTGTTGAGTGTTGCTTGGGCGGTGAAGATAGGGGAAGAATAGAGGAAGTCGAGGCTTCAAGGGCCCACAATGAGGATGGAGTTGAGCATGATTATCAAGATAGCTCTTGGGGAGCCAATGTATTGGCTATAAAGTTGGATTTGTTTGATTTTCATCGTGATGAACCTGGTGTTGACAATCCAAACCCAAGTGAAGAGATGACCCCTCATGACCATTTTGACAAGGTGAGTGAAAAGGAGCGCAATACTTGGGAAAAAGAAGTAGATGCCTTGGAACTTGCTTTGTATGGGAAGTTGGAGGATCCTAAAGCCTCCAATGAAGAAAACTTGATGCTTTCTCCTCCTCTACCGCACTCGATGTCTAGCCCTTTGTCTTGTGAGACGGTTGGTGAAGAGGATCCTTGTCGGGCGGTGGAAAAGAGTTCCACTCTCGACCCCGTAGAAGAAGCGACACCCCTAGGGTGTGATCTCCCACATCATGACACCGAGCACGACTCTAGACCACTATACCTACCGGATGGTCATAAGAGTCGTAGCTATGTTGGTTCCGAAGACCCGGAAGATCACAATAACCCCGAGCATAATGAAGATGATCGCTTCTTCCCTCCGACTTGGAAACTTTTGGGAGTGGCTAGGCTCGGCCATGTGAGCTTCAATGAAGATGTTGCTAGAGCATTTGACTTACTACTACGAGCTCTTGATGGCTATAGAGGTGTAGTTGGTGAGAGTACATTAATGTAAATATCTCTTTTTCTTTTCTTTTGTGCTTGTATTTGTGTTTATGTTTGTTTGTATAATTTGGTTTCTAGGATTTGTTAGCCTTTGAGGAATTCTTGTTTATTTGGATTGTTAATGAGCGATGTGAGGGAGGGAATTTGATGTTGTATTTGAGCTTATTGTCATAGGTGTGAAGTGAAGATGATTCCTAGAGAGGAATGGTTAATGATAGAGCTTGGATCGTGAGCATGGAAGTCGGTTTTTGAAGCTTCGGTGTAGCTTTTGGGGTTTTGGAGGTCAAGAAGACCCATCCCGGGCGGGAAGGGAGCTTCCCGACCGGGAAGGATATGCCATCCCGACCGGGACGGAGCCGTCCCGATCGGGATGGAGGTGCAAAAATTGGAGCTTGCTGGAGTGCCGTCCCGACCGGGACGGGTGTGTCACCCCGATCGGGACCATCCGTCCCGACCAGGATGGTCTCTTTTCTCCTCTTTTGGCCTCTTCTTTGACATTTAAGCCCACCCAACCATTGTATACCCCCACCCAACCTCCCTCACCCATCCTTGCTCATGTCATACGACCCTTACACTTCATTTACATACCCTCACCTCATTTCTCTTCCCTTTACACCGACTTTCCCATCAAATCCCACCCCCCTCACACCATTACTACCTCAACCATGTGGTTCTATCAAGTTTCAAGCGGAATAGCAATGATGAAGACAAGCAAGTACCTATATTGATCTACGAGACGATGGTGAGAGTGAGTTGCTAACCTATGGTACGGCAACTATCCTTTCTTTTCCGTCTTTTATTGCTTGTTTTCCATTGTTTACTCCCCTTCCCCTTGTACACTTTTGTGTCATGGTGTCATGGTGGCCCTCGGGGCCTTGGTATATTTTGCTCCCGACTCTCGATGATATGACTACATCGAGAGTCATTTCAAAAATCCAAATTTTACAAGTTTTTCATTTTCTTTTTTTTGAGGATTTAGTCGGATTTAGGCGGAATCCGGGCTAGGTGACTTGATTACACCTAGCCCTCCCCTCCCATTTCCTTTTATTTCCTTCTTTTTATTTCTTCCCCCATCCATATCTTTTTCTCGTCTCAGCCCATGGTGACTTGACTACACCCCGGCCGGACACCTTCTACCTTTTCTTCATCTTTATTTTTGATTTTTAGCTTTATTTTCGTAGTTTCTTTTTCTTTCTTTTGTCTCTCCGCACCCTACGATCGAGCATGAGGACATGGCTCGATTTAAGTGTGGGGGAGCGATATTCTAGCATAGTTTAGTTTATTTTCGTAGTTTTTCCGAAAAAATTCTTAAAAACCCTAAAAATTTGAAAATTTTCACAAAAATCAAAAAGATTTTCCTTTTGTGCGTTTTCCTTTTGTGTCTTTGTGTCGTGTTTTTGTTTTGTTTCGTTGTGTTTGCCTCTTTTCCTTATAGGTTGCTAAAATCGTCGCTAATTTTGGAGAGCTTCCATGACCTCCGGTAACATCTCTTCACCCCTTTTTCCTCTTTGTTCCTTTTGGAGTTTGGAGGATTTGTGTGTTGTGGTGTGCTCGGGTGGAGCTTTGTAAAGTTTGAGGTTGATTTGGAGACTTGTTTGGAAGATCGGGGTGGTATTTATGTTGTGTATGTATTCATTTTGTGTTGTTTTTGTTTCGTTGCTTTTACTTCTTTTTCTCTCGTTCTTCGTTGTGTCTTTGTTTTGTGTTGTGTTGTGTGTCTTGTGTGTAAACATTTTGCGAAAACCCGGTTTAGAGGCTACTGTGCGAGTGTTTACATTCCCTTTTTAGTAGTGTAAATCGAGTCTTGGACCTTAGCCTAGTAGAATGACCCTAAATCAATGAGTTCGTTGGTCTTTTACCTTGTGTCCACCTAGCTTACTAGGGATTTACTACGGGATTTGCACTTTTGACCATTATGACCACCCACGGTGTGAAAAGGCCTTGGTTACTGAGTCTCGTCCCCTAGGTAACCATGTTTAGGATCGTTTGACTAGTCCAAGTTCTCCCCTTTTTGTGAGTATGAAGGGAAGACGTCGTCCCAACATACCCATTCACCTACTTCCTACACAAATCCACACAATAAAAATGCAATTTGTTGATCTCTCTTTCTTATCACAAAGAAATGCCAAAAGTCAAATCAAGCCAAAAGGGCAAAGAAAAGAAAAGATAGAAAAAAATGAAAGAAAGAAAAGAAATGAAGAAAAAGAAAAGGCACAAAAGCCAAAAAGAAAATAGAAAAGAAGAAAAAGAATGGCATGGCAAAACAAAGCAAAAATGCAAAAGAAAAGAGAAAATGTCAAAAGAAAACCCGAATCACAAAAATAATCCCAACATCTCAAAATAAGCCTTTTTCCGACTTTTGCCGTGAAGAGCCTACCAAAGGACCGAGTCCCTAGGAAGGATGATAGCGGCAAGGGTCGGTCTTCCCTCATTTTGCATTAATTCCATTTTTTTTACTTGGACTAGTTAGGCGGTTTTGGACATGGTACGACCCTCTTGGCTCACGCTAAAGGGGGCGGGGTCTCACTTACCTACAGTGTCGACTAACACCGTGGTTCTTCACTTTCCACTCCGTCGATCGTCCCGTAGTACGTTTTTAGAAAGTTAGGAGGACCTAGGTAAGTTACCAACGTTTTTATTGCTTGATCGTCATACTATTAGGGTTTAGTTCACCTTGGTTTGTATTGATAGCTTGGGAGCATTGTCACTTGCCTCGAGTCCTAGACCGGTGCTTCTTTCACCGCTTGTTTGAGGGAAGCGGTATTTGTTTTTCTTTGGGTGCAACCTTGTGTTTGTTTGTTTGTTTGTTTGTTTGTTTATGTGCTTGTTTGTTTTTGTGTCTTGTGTCCGGTTGCATCCACAGTTTTGTCGCAAACCCGACTTGCCTTGCGGAGTGCACTATTCCTCTAAGTGCACTCGCGTGAGTTGAAGGGGCGTAGGGTGCGCTAATACCCACTCGGATAGTTTAGTAGTAGTATGTGCTTATTCGAGGGCGAGTAAGGGTTAAGTGTGGGGGAGTTGATAAGTGTCATTTGTAGTGCCTATTTTGTTTTGGTCCCGTTTCCTTGTAGAATCGCTCCTTGGGAGCGGTTTAGGGGCTTCTTGTGCTTCCTTTAGTTCGTTTCAGGTTCCCGAGACCGATTTGGAAGAGTTGGAGCAATTCCGACTCAATACATACACATTTTGGAGCCAACGAAACTAAGGAACGATGACTCGATGCCTTGGAGTCGACCCCGAGACCTTGGGACCCAATCCCGAGCCTCCGAGACCCGATCCCGAGTCCCGAGAATCGGTGAGAAGCTCATGAGAAGCAAGGAGGGACCAAAAAGATCATAATGGAGGCCTACAAGGCTCATCCCGTTCGGGATAAGCTCATCCCGTTCGGGATGAAGGAGCAAAAAGAGAAGCTGCTGACCTGGGCCCATCCCGATCAGGATGGAGGCATCCCGACCGGGACCGACCTCGTCCCGACCGGGACCACCCCGTCTCGGCCAGGACGGGCCACTGCTACTCCGCTTTGTTTTCTTTTCTTCTCCCTTTCATTTGTAACCCTGTATATACTCTTCCCTTGTTATGTTAAGTGGATGCCTTGGATGAGAGACAAAACCCTAGATAGTTTTAGCATAGATTAGTGTAGATTAGCCTTTAGGTTATCGTTAATCATAGATTAATACTTGTAATTTGGGAATTCCTCAAGATCTCCACGAAGCTTGACAAACTTGGATGTTTGTTTTGGGTTCTTCCATTTATGCAAGTTTCTTTCTTCCTTTCATCTCTAGTTTGGTATAATCTTCTTTTCTCTTCTCCTAATCTTTGTTTTATCATTAAAGTTTGATTCTTTGTTCTTGTTATTGTTCATAGTTCATAGTTCTTGTTAGTTTCTTCATGTTTGTTTTGATTGTTGTTTTGATTCCTCTTGTTAGTGTTAATTCTAGATTAGATATGTTAGAGTAGTGTTCTTGCTAGGTTAGTAAGGTGATTAGGGTGTTAATTGGGTGATTAAGGGTTTGTTGGAGATGTTGGTGGAAGATTTGGGTTTCCTCTTGTATGATGCACATCACATGTTTGTTGAAATGCTTGATTGACTAAGTATGTACGAATGCTTGTTTTTCTTGCTTTTCTTTTGTGGGTGATAGTTGTGTGTGGGTTCGGTCCCCTCATTAAGTTGCGAGAGCCCGGTGAGGACGACCCCTAGGTCGGTCTAAGTCGCGAGAGCCCGGATTCGACCTAGGCCTATAGCGTGCTAGTAACCCCGATTGTGTTGTGTATCGCCGAGTTGGGTTTTAGGTGGAACCTCTAGGTGAGTCTAAGTTGCGAGAGCCCGGGCATCACCTAGATTACCCTACTACCTCCTTCACCTCTAGCTCTTCCTTGACCATTCCGTTACCCCTTTGACCCCGACCTAATCCTAGCCCGTTTCCTTTGTTTGTTTCTTTTGTTTAGACCTTAGATTAGTCCATAGCCATCCCCCTTAGACTAGCTTGTCTCAAACATAGTCCTAGACCCGAGCATACCTTAGTCCGACCTCCCGTCCCTGTGGATTCGACCCGACTTACCCTAGCTACCCACTAGGTATAGCCGGTTTTGTTTGACGGTTGGGATTCACGACAAATCCCACTCGCCATCATCTCACTCCACTTTTACGGAAGATGTCTTGCCGGGACAGAGTGCTTTTCCGGATACTTATACCGGGAATTTTGTGGCAAAGACACAATTCATACAACTTGTGGAGAGAAATCAATTTAGTGGTTTGCCCACCGAAGACCCGCAGCAACACATGGAGACCTTCTCCGATTATTGCAATGCTATCTCCCAAACCGGGGTTACACAAGATCAAATCCGTTGGGTATTATTTCCATTCTCATTAATTGGAAAAGCAAAGCAATGGATCAATAGTCTCGATAGGGGAAGCATGGGTATTGATACATGGAAGAAGCTATCCTTAGCCTTCTACGAACAATTCTTTCCCCCGGAGAAGACAAATCTATTGAGAGCTTCCATCACCGGATTTCAACAACGGGATGAGGAAAGCCTTTATGATTCATGGGAAAGATTCAAAGCCCTGATCCGATCTTGTCCTCATCATGGTCTATCACAATGGTTCCTAGTTCAACAGTTTTGGAACGGGTTATATGAAGACTCAAGGGCCATTCTCAACATGGGATCGAATGGGAGGTTTACCGAGGTGGATGATGACCAAACTTGGTCAAGAATTGAAGAGACGGCGGTGCACAATTCCCAATATTCTAGGCCTAGAAAGGCGAATCAAGGAGGTAGGCACGAGGTCGATGCTATTACAGAATTGAGCATTGACCTTGGGGCTCAATTGAGAACTCACATGGAGTCTATTGACAAGAAGCTCCAAAGCCACCTCAATCAAGTTCAAAGCTCTAGTTCCTCCAACCAACACTCGGTTCATGAAATTAATGCTTTGGGAGTTGTACCCCCTACACCTTATTATGGGATTTGCGATACTTGTGGGATAGTTGGGCATGAGCCTATGCATTGTCGGGGAAGTATTGACCAAGTGAACGCCTTTCAAGCGCTCAAGCAAGGTGCCTCCTATTCTAATACATTCCAAGCTTCCCATCAAGTCCCTCAACAACAAGCTCTACAACCTCGTCCCTATGTTCCACCTCCCTTAAGGGACAACAATCAAGGATACCAAGGTTATGCGGGTAACCCAAGACCGTTCAACAATTTCAAGCAACATAATGTAGACACCCGCATTTTGACTGCCAGGTGTCTATGGCAGTTTCCAAAAAACACCCGATGATGATCGGACGCTTACGAAGTACAAATCTCACAAAATCAACCTCGAATCCAGGTCCAGTGGATCATTCCGAGTCGAACAAGACTAATTTGGGCCAAAACCGACACCGGAATAAAAAACCGACTTTTAGCGATTGGGTCAACCTCGGTCAAAGTCGTTTCCGAGACACACAAAACAGCCCCTCACATAATCAAAAGTCCAAGTCAAACACAAAACCCATCAAACATCCAAAGTCAAGGTCCGAAAGACTGACCTGTGCAACCCAGCTGGGCCACTCGATCGAGTGACCCACCCACTCGATCGAGTGACCCACCCACTCGATCGAGTGGGCCTGTTTGAGCCCGACGGCAGGCATAACGGGCCACTCGACCGAGTTAGACACCTACTCTGTCGAGTAACCCTTAGCCGGGTGCCCTAGCTTTTCCTATATAAGCAACCCCCATGCACACATCTTCAACAACATTTTTACAACTTTTACAACCGTAATCTTACACACACAACTCTAAGCAAACCCTAAGCAATTCCACACTAGTAAACCCTAAACCTAGATTTTAGGAATCGATCCCGAGCCACCACAACTTAACCTTCATACACCTCGAGACTCTTGTGTTAAAGCCACGGTTACGAGTTCGATCCGAGACAAGAACATGTAGGTTGAGGGTGTCCAAACCCCTTTTCTCTTCTCCTTCTCTTCTCATCGTCTTCTTCTTTTTTTCGCATCTTTTTTTCTATTTTTTATTATTTCGTCAATTGCATCATAATATCGATAATACTATTAGTACAAAACATTAAAATACTTATTAATTTGTGTCGAATGTGAGTGATGGTGGGATAAGGAAAACCGCATATACAAGTGTACTGCACACGCGTCGTCGGTCGCTTATCCCATCACCCCGATCGTTTGATTATTGAAATAAGTTAACTTAAACGATAATCTTTTTTTTTATTTCATTTTCATCATTATTCGAGTCACACATTTACGTCAATTTTCAAAACAAAACATTGTATTTTAATAAGGGTCGAAACCCAATGACACGGATCCGACATCACAATCCCTAGGGATTTATTTCGATGTCGGAAAAGTCGAGGGAATCAAGTCCTTTAATTCAAGCAAAGAGTCTATTCCCTATATTCGATACCAATTTCATAATTGGATGTCGAATCTAGCAATCTAGTCACATAAATAAATTAACGCGATTTATCCATATCGCGCTAATTAATTTAAGACGACTAAAATTAATTTATTTTCTTTTATTTTCACTCTAGTATTCCATATCGATTCGATAATCGAATATGGGATACTACGAGCATTCAAATTTAGAATCGAATATAAATCCCGTAATATTTATATTCGATTCAACAAAATCGACAATTTATAAAATTCGAGTCGAGCATAAATTGTGCAATATTTATGTCCCATTTGGTAGAATCGTCGAATTATCAAAATCAAAAACAATTTCAAAGTCAATAATAAAATTGCAAGCGAACTTGGTTCGTACAGGTGCCACTCGACCGAGTGCCATAGTCACTCGATCGAGTGACATCACAAAATCGAGTCAGAATGTCTCTTTCGACCTCTACTCGGTCGAGTCTCATAGTGACTCGATCGAGTAGCAACGCACTCGACCGAGTTGGCCCATAACTCGGCCGAGTAAGGCTTGAAACGGAAAGCAGAATCCTTTTTTGAAGGTCCACTCGATCGAGTCTATCGACCACTCGATCGAGTGGCCTCATCACGACCAAAACGAGAGTCGTACATTCTTCTATTTTCTAAATTCGATAGTATTTTACGACTTAGGTCAACACGTGCTTAATCAATCATGTGTATTTACTATCTTTTCAAACCATACATCTTCTTGTTTATCATTCGATTTTATTCAATATTTGCGCAAACCGTTATTATTCGTTATATCGTTACTAACCGTTTGTCGTTTCCTTTGTCAATTTTTATCGTTTGTTTTATTTTACTAAAATGAACCCACATGCTAAAATTCAACTTTGACGTTAGAATTAATTGCATTAAATTGACTTAGAAACCCTTTTCAATTCCATTCACATGTTTAGGGAAAATAATCTTTGCATATCATTTTCCCGTTTAACTAACACGCGTATTAGAAAGTCATTCGAATTCTTAGTAGAGGCCGCTAAGTGCGAGCGGGGTTGGGTGTCCTTTGTGGGCTTCCCAACACGTACTCTCACCCCTTACTCAGAACCTCGGTTTCCGGATGCCCGAAACCGTTGGCGCACGAGAGTCATTCAATACACGGTATCCGATAATGTCGGTATCGGTATCAAATGCAAAGGGACGAGCCCAATAAACTCTGACATCGGAAATGGGCCGTATTTTGTATACGGCCCACTACCACATAGAGTGGGCTCGAATGGTTCCGAATAGCCACAAAATTCGGTGGCGACTCCACTTAGACCTAAATTTCAATTCGATCCATTCTCATAGGGAGATTCATTCGCCTACCCAAACCCGCGCGTGGCCGCGTCGGGGTGGACCTATGTCATGTCCACAATTTGGCGACTTCGCTGGGGATTAACTGATGTGTGACTTACCATCGGCATCCTCAGGGTGAGACTCGAATAGAAATCGTTTGACAAATACAATACACGTTTTAGTTCTACGGTTCATCCATAACCCATATTTTCCCGGGCCGCTACTCGCGACCGACGTCCCACTATACCGTTGATGTACTTCAATATGGATATGTCAAAAGGTGTCCATAGTCGATTCGAGTGGGTTTCGCGGCATGTTCTAAGATCAACTCGACTTAGGAAGTCCGTCCCGATCAACGTCTAGACTATGTACACTGGTATAGACCCTCTATAGACCGACCGAGACTTAGTGTAAAGCATACGTGGCGTCGTTATAATGCTTGACTTCGTGCTACATGGTTTCCGTGTCGTTTTCAAAAACCGTCATTTCAAAAAAGCATCTTTTCAAAACTATTCAACTTTCAAAAACTCGGAAAGCTGCCGAAATTTAGGACATATGATTTGACTCAAAACAAGCCTATTTTCTAGCCGGCATGCCGCCCATTTTGAAATTCGAACTTCCGATCCACCATTCGATTTTCGAATTTTCAAAATCTCAATTTCACTCTTCAAATCCTCGAGATGCCATTCTCGATTTTCAAATCTCCGAGATGCCGTTTTCGATTTTCAAATCTTCGGGATCTCATCTTCAATTTTCAAATTGTCGGAAATTCTTTTTTTCGATATTCGAATTTTCAAAATCTCAATTTCACTTTTCAAATCTTCGAGATGCCATTCTCGATTTTCAAATCTCCGAGATGTCGTTTTCGATTTTCAAATTTTCGGGATCTCATCTTCAATTTTCAAATCGTCGGAAATTCTTTTTTTCGACATTCAAATTTTCAATTTTCAAGATATCCAATTTCAAAACTCGGGACACATACCGAATTTAGGACTTATGATTTTACTCAAAATAGCCTATTTCTAGCCGGTATGCTGCCCAATTCAAAACTCGAAAATATTTTCGAACTCTCAAAACTGAGGCCCGGTACACTTTTCGATTTTCTCGAAAAATATTGGGCCTCTCCACCGAGTTATCTCGGAATTTGCAAAACAATCAATTTTCAAAACCTTCCTCTTCTTAGGACTTCCCGTATTTAGCAGTTTCGGGTCGTGTCTTAAGTCGTCAAGGTCTTTAGCGTCGAAACTCTGTCGATCTTACATCACGAGTTTCTTCCCTACCCCAGTCCGCCTTATTAGACTAAGGCAAGGTCCACCTACGTAGGACATACTCCTACAAAGGAAGGCCCGTCTACACACTCGAGTCTAAAAGTCTGAGGATGTCTCATGTGGACCTTCCTTCGGACAGGACTCGGCCCACATAGCCGAATCCTAAGGAAGGCCCACCTTTCACAAGTCGCCCGTCTAAGTGTCTTTTCCGAGTCAACCTTTTACAAGGCATAGCCCTATAACATAAGGTTCGTGACCCTTACGTCTAAGGGTCACTCGTCCGACACTCGAGTCTTGACCAAATTTTCGATCCCACTTGGGGGCTACCCTAGAGCGGTCAATCACGGTTTCTCTAAGGGTCATGTCTTACACGTGTCTCACGTACCCCACCTTCGAGTCACTTAGATGCCACACCATCTGAGTCCTTAGTCTCACATTGGGGGGCCATTCTCCGACGGAATGATTAATCACAGTCACTCCGGGAATCGTACCCTACACATGTGTCTTAGGGGAGTCTAACCCGAGTCAAACTGGAGTCGTCTCTCCTCCTGCGCTATTTCCTATGCCTTGGTGAGTTGGAGTTCCGAAGCAACTTTTCTGATTATGTGGTATTCTTACAGACAGGCCACCCGAAACCAGATACCAACGCAAGATGGACGATTTGAAAAATGCTCTGGCCAAGATTGAGACTCAACTGACCTCCATTCAGGTTAACCAAGCAACGTTAGCCACCAGCCTGAGCGTCGTAGAGAAGACGACCCCTGTTGAAGGATCTGAGCCCACTGGGCCCATAGCTGAGCTAATCAGCGTTGTTCCAGGCTCGAAGAACAGGTTCATCTGTCGACGAACAATTCAATCCACACTGAAAATGCTCGTTCCTACTCACCTTTGAATGACGAGCTACCTGCTGACCTCAACCTTACGGGAATTCCAATGTTTGAGGGTACTGAAGACCCGGTCCATCACATCCGGGCTTTCAAAGATTTCATGGCGGTCAAAGGGGTAAAGTCCACCATGTTTAAGCACTTATTCCCTTCCTCCCTCGAAAAGCACCCCAAAGCCTGGTACTACAGGCTCGATTCCAAGAAATACCCGACTTAGGATGACGTAGCAACGGAGTTCGCTCGGAACTACGCTGATAATATCGAGATCCAGACTACAATGCGTACTCTGGAAGTCATGGCCCAAGAGCCCAAAGAAGGGTTCACTAAATATCTTCAAAGATGGAGGGCCGAGAGTGTAAAGTTGGTAAACAAGCCCAACGAGAAGACACTGGTGGAGCGTTCATCAACAACCTCCTACCTTCTTACCGCGTCCATCTTAGGTATGCCGGCATTTCAAACTTTGTCGTGCTTACCGAAATGGGCATTAGAATTGAAGAAGATCTTCGACATAACAAAGATCTGGGCGAAGCTTCTACTGAAGGCTATACTAGACATCAACTCAAGTCCTTAGAAGCCGACGACTAATGACAACATCATCCGAGAGTCCAGATTTGGTTTAATTCTGAGTCTGAGTCCGAGTCTAGGATGTACCATTTCTTTCAAAGTCAAAGTCAAAGTCAGAGTCAGAGTCAGAGTCAGTTGTATTCTGTCCTCTTTTTCAAAATTCAATAAAATCAGCTTTCAATATTCTTTCGCATATATACTTTCCTTACGTGTTTCCGAGAACATGATTAACACCATCATACACTGTGAGCACATGCACGTGACTATTATAGGCACATCTATAATGACTGCAGGAAACCAAGCCCGTGTTTTCCTTTTACCTATTCCGTGTCTGGTATAGAAAAACCACATAACTACCCGTAGCAGGAGCGGTATCGAATCCCATGACAAATCTAGGTAATCTCCTAGTTTGGGTTCAAGACGGGAGGCAAGCCCATTTCTCACAATAAAACACCCCTCCAATAAGACTGACCAATCCCTACTTTAGGTGTTAGTCTGAAAAAAAAACGAAAGAACACTGGACAAAAAAAATCAAAAGTAAAAAAAAAAAAAAATCGAAAGTCCATGATAAAAAAAAGAAGCAAAAGGCCAAAACAAAAAAGCAGGCCATCATCAAAAAATTCAGAATACCCATGACCGTGGTCAACGGTCAATTCAAGTGAAAGCCCCACGACCAGGGTAAGGTCAAAATTATCAAAACCCATGACCCCGGCTAAGAGGTCAATCAAAAATCAAATACCCGTGGTCAACGGTCAACTCAAGTGAAAATCCTTCGACCGTGGTACGGTCAAATTCAAAATTATCCATGCCATCCAATAGGGGAGTGATAATCAAGCTGGTCAGCTAACACCACACCCAGCCTTCCCACATTACAACCCTCAAGACCTCCTCGAGACCTAGGCTAGAGACAGCCCGGAAATTTGAGGATTCAAGCTCCATAGAATACCCCTAACCATTAGGGCCAAAGATGGAAACCAGATCCCGCATTATCAAACCAGCCCAATCGAAGCTCGAGCCATCATTACTCGACTTCCCCCTTTCCTACCACATTACCATACCTTACCCTCGAAGCTTTAGCTCCACAAAATCGAGCTCCAGATTTCGAACATCAAAGCCACTTGTGACCTAGCCCCACATTTCCAAAAACATCCAAACCAGTTACCAACCCCAAACACGGGAACTCAACCTGCGGTCGGCATAGAACGTGCCCAAATATTTCACACCACCTCTGGGGGCTATCCAGGAGGACGCTCACAGTCACGGGATCAAGGTCCTAACCATTCTAGCCCTTTGATCAAGACATCATTGGGAATGCACCTAGCCTACACCGTCAATATGGCTAGTTACACACAAAGTCCTATTAGACTAGGCACCATAATATATCTTCCGACACTGAACTACGGCTTGGTTTGATTTCACTACACGTGAATACGTAGGCAACCTTTCAACAGAGGCACAACCACTCACATTGACACACATTCAAAAAGCATTATCGTTCCGGTCACGACACCATCATGTTCTCAACAACTAGCTTTGTCGTCCTGGGGGCTTCTCCTAGGCAGAGGTTCTCCATCCACTCACATAATCCAAATACTTTCAAAATCTAGCCTCCTTTCTACAGTGTGTCCGAGTACTCGGCTCAGTCGAAGATAAGAATCTTTCAGGACTCGAAGCAATATCCATTTTGGACTGTACCCTAAACTCAGAAATCCAGAAGGGCACCAGACTAAAACAGTCTCATTACAGACTACTGCAGTCCCCCTATGACAGATCGTTCCCATGTTGCCACTCGCCTAGGCTACGGAATATCGCAACTTTAGAGCCTCGTCATCTTAGGTGGACCATCCCCCTAACGAGTCACGGTCCAACCCTTAGAGAGTCCAGTCCGTGTCGGTCAACTCGTCCTGTCACGTCCAGAGTCGAGTCTGTCGGTAGGCCTCTCTCTTCAAATTCCACTTTGAAATTTGCAAAATTTAGCCATTCGAAAAAAAATCATTTTCGACAAGGTCAAATTTCAGACTATTTCAACTGCAAATTTCCTTCCTAAAATGCTTTAGGAGTCAAAACTTCAAAATTTCAAAAATTATAGATTTCAATATTTTCAAGAATTCAAAAATTCAAAAATCATTTTCCCCAGCACGAGTCATTTTACTACCTACGTGTTGCATGCACTTTCATGTGACTTATGCAGGTACGACTCAAACAGGGACATGCAACTCTCTAAATCTCCCCAGCATTTTCGCAGGGTGGGCCTACACACAGGCGCACCCAGGACTTACGCGACAAGTCCAAATGCCCCACGGAGGTACTATCATCAAACTCAGGTATGATTCCTATCTTATGGCTGGCGAGCCCTTCACGCGAGTCTAATGGACTATAAACGACCCGACCAGAAGTCTACCAGGTCTTAACGGGCTTGGTAGCTACTCTGACTTTCGCCCTGTCCAAGTCTCAGTCAGAGTGGGGGCTCTGTAGACACCCACATTTTGACTGTCAGGTGTCTATGGCAGTTTCAACAAAACACCCGATGATGATCGGACGCTAACATGCTTCTATGCGCTCGGATACGGGCTCAAATCCATTAATTGCTGGCTAACACACTTACGGATTACAAATCTCACAAAATCAACCTCGAATTCAGGTCCAGTGGATCATTCCGAGTTGAACAAGACTAATTTGGGCCAAAACCGATACCAGAATAAAAAACCGACTTTTAGCGATTGGGTCAACCTCGGTCAAAGTCGTTTCCGAGACACACAAAACAGCCCCTCACATCATCAAAAGTCCAAGTCAAACACAAAACCCATCAAACATCCAAAGTCAAGGTCCAAAAGACTGACCTGTGCGACCCAGCTGGGCCACTCGATCGAGTGACCCACCCACTCGATCGAGTGGGCCTATTTCGAGCCCGACGGTAGGCATAACGGGCCACTCGACCGAGTTAGCTGATAGGGGTAGTCATATCCCTAATCAAAGATACCCTAAGGTCCACTAACTAATGTAGATAGTGAAGTAGGGGTCGAACCACCAGGAGACGAGACTCAATTACTTGTTCTAAGGTCTAGACTAAAGATTACGGGTCACTGTTTTTCTGTTTGTTTGAGTGAACTAACAACTAACTGCTATAAGATAAATCAATAATAAAGAGGTCTAGGGTCTCGAGTTCACAATGAATGTCAATCGGGTCAGGGAGTCAATTAACAGGTCAATAATCGAACTGTCTAAGGTGTAGGTCCGGTCGGTACTACTACAAACTTTAGAACTAAACGTAACCTGCGGTCGCTAGAATTAAGCTAGTCTACCCAAAATGTCGTGACCTAATTAGTCCTTAAACCGGTCGGCGAAAAGTCCTAATTGCGATACTAGCTAATTAATCCTGGCCAGTAATTAATCAATCAGAATTAAAACAACATTCAGGCGACAGTTCATATAATCAGAGACAGGTCAATTTTCTATAACCCAATTAACACCCATCGAACCCCTTAAACCCTAGATAAAAATTAGCTACTCATGATGATTATAATTAAACTAACAAAATATGAATTGCAATTAAACATGATGAATGCAGATTAAATTAAACTACGAGACTGAAATCAGATAACTATGAAAACTAAGAACGAATTGAGACAAGAGTTAAACTAGGGAATTAAGACAAGAATTAAACTAGAGAATTGAAATTAAAATTAAAATTAAAATCAAAGTAGCGATACCGAACAATTTGAGATATGAAAAGGGAAAAACGGAATACGATGAATCTTGCCAAGAAAAGCGGAAACGAACGTGACTTCTGCCCTAAGCTAATGTAACGTATTGTGTGTAGGAAATAGAATCCAAAGTAAGAAGTGTGTCTGACAATCCTCCTCCAACTGATTTAAAAGAAGTCAGTTGGACTTACAAAACAGGCCCAATATTCTAAATAAATAAAAATCCAATCTACGGCCTGGGTGTAACGCACTCGATCGAGTGCACTAAGGTACTTGATCGAGTGGATGCGTGATCTCTCCATCTTGAGCATGGATATGAGGCACTCGATCGAGTGCTTAGCACTACTCGATCGAGTGGGTGCTGCTGAGCTCGTGTTCGAGTTATTCCTTTGCTTCTCGGCTTTTCGTTTTCTTCCTCGTCTTCCGTCCTCGTCTCGGCTATCCGGGTTATTACTCATAAATATGTTCGAAATTGCACTTAACCTACAAAATAGCACGAGGACCGACAGTATCGACTTTCTAATAGAAATCGACATTAATCAAATAAATATGGAAGAAGAAGAGCTCAAAAATAGGTATCGGGGGACTACAAAATACGATATAAAATACGTTGATCAAACTCCCCCAAACAAAACATTTGCTTGTCCTCAAGCAAACAACTAATACATACAAACGAGGACAAGTGATGTGAAACACGACTCAGAGCTGAATTACAATCATTCTCCTAAAATCGACTAAAACCGACGAGAAAACTTGTAATGCACAAGAATGCAACGAGATCAATAATCATGCCATAATCAAACAATTGCCTGCCAAACTTTCAATCTTGCAAGACCAATAATGTCGGACTTCCTTACGGTTGTCGCTCGACACTCATAAGTACGGTATGTATATATGTGAAGATAGGAAAGAATAAAGACACTCACTCGACTTATGAAATATGCATGCAATCGAATATGAAATCAATCTCCCCAATTAAACACGTGTTCCACCAATCGGGACCATAGTACATGCCAAGGACTTACAAAGGGTGGCTTATATGTGAGGGAATAAAATGGATTGTGCTTATAGCACGTATGGAAATGTGGGGCTAAGACCAGTAGTCGCAGCTACACAATAAAAACTATCCATCCAAAAACCTCAACTACGAATTCTGGCCACTAACTAGAAATAAAAACTCAAAAGAGCATAAGAGGGAATTTTGCCATCCTCCTAATTATAATTCAATTCTAGTTACAACATCTCGACCGTTCCCCGAAATACTATAAGAAGCATATATGTTTTTTCTTTTCTTTTTCTTGGAATTTTTCTTCTTTTTCTAATTCCATTTTTTTTTCATGCTTCAATATTTTTTTCCAATTCAGACAAGGGGAAGGCGGATACAAAGTCACATAACAACATTACCCACTAAGATCCAAAAGATGTAAAAATCCAAATTATGACCGATTAGTAGAATAATTCCCAATTAAGTTCACTGGGACTGTCCTGGTAAGGTAGGCTGTTCTGGGTTGTAGCTAATTGATATAAATATCATGAAAACTGGCTTACAACAGCTGAAACGGGCTAAACAGAGGAAAAATAACCTAAATCTACAAGGTAGTAAAAATGGGTCATTTTGGCTATGTGGAGCTCGTCAAAAACAGAAACGCCTTTCCTCATGTACCTCCTCCTCAAACCAAACACGTATTCAATATCAAGAGACAGACGTCATATTTATGCAAATTTATGTTACACATCCCATAAGGAGAAACCACTCAATTCCTAAATATAAATAAGACCAGTTATAGATGTTACTGGCCTAGGAAGCTCTAAATCCTCAGAATTGTGGTTTGCCGACAAAATGATCAAATTTACTCATTTGGCAATTAACGGTTCAATAGGCAATCATATCAAAATCATCTCATCCCAAGTATTACATGCATTCAGGTACGAATTTAGCTGTCAATTAGGAGAGGTCATGTAAAACGCAATGTCATCATCGCCGTTTTGCATGTTTCACAACAGACACAAAGCACACAAAAATAAATCTTTTTGGATTTTTCTGATTTTTCAAATTTTTTTTTTTTGAATTTTGAAATTTTTTGAAAGCACACAAAAACACACAAATTCTCCCCCAAACCTAAATGTCACAGTGTCCTCAATGTGACTCTACAGCATATATGACAAACAAATCCACAACCAATCCTAAAGACAACTCGACCTAAGGGGAAGAAAAAAATCTAAGAAAACAATAAAAACAGAAATAAAAAGGAAAGAAAGTACCGTATATACAATGGTAGCTCCCCCAAACCGGCTAATCAGCCATCTCGTCGTTTCCACCGGTCCCAGATGGACTGGCTCCAGTATCGCCTTGCCCTGAGCTGCTAGTACCACCCTGCTGACCTGGTGGTCTCAAATCTATCAACCACTGTGCTCCTAGGCCGCCGTAGGTGTGCCCGTAGTCCGGACCCCAAGCAGCTGGATCAACCCTGTAGTCGTGGAATATACAACTAGTGTCACCCGGACCTCTCCAGTAGGACGGGTGCTGAGGTGCCGAGATGCCTTGAGTAAGCATGTACTCGTGGATCTCGCGGTTGACGATGCTCTGATTAATCCCCTCGTGTACCCGTCTCTGGTGCTCATAAACTGGATCATACATAAATGGATACGGGTGCGGAAACTCGGCACCCGGAGTCTGGAACGGGAAGGTCGGGGTGGGTGTAGGTACGGCCCTGGGGGGCGCGGTCTCATCGGGTTCGGACTGTACGCAAACCCTACGTCGAGGGGGTTGAACACCCTCCTCGAAAATGAAGAGCTCCTCGGGAATGAGGTAGCGCAGTGGGTCGGGTGTGGCCTCACCCTCGGGAGTGGGTTGTAATGCAAGTAGTGGCCTGGGGGTAGGATTGTCCCTTCGACAACCGGGAGTTTCATCCAAACCTTGTCTCGGACGCGCCACAGAAATTTTGGGGGATTGCCCCGAATCCACTTCAAAGTGGAGAAGAGGTAGCTACGGTCTAGCAAAGGGACGCGGTCGGTGAGACTCTCAAAAGTGACTGTATCCCCAAAACCCAAATAAAGCGCTTTGCTAGCGCGGTGAAAATGGCTCCACAACCGATCGGTCCAGATCCACTGATCTGGCGCTGGATTCCGACACAGATCATACCCGGTGCACTAAACGCCTTCAGGGATTGCCTAAAGGGGTTTAGGTAGTGTCCTAAAATCAACACCTCCAATGAGTGAAGTTTACTCATGTCGGAGCGTGGAAAAACCACATGACTCAAAATCCGCAAGAAGAGGCGGATAGTAGGGTGTGGGATGGCGTTGAGCGCCATAGCGGTGACAGTTGCACTACGACCCGAAAATAACTTAAAGTAGGGAGGTGCTTTCGAACTCTCGGGTATGTCTAGGATGTCTTCAGCCTGGTCAGAGGTAAGCCTAAGACACTCGGACAATTCACTAAGGTAGATGGATTGCTCCTCATTGTTCAACCGAAAAGAAATCATGCTCTCTTGTCTATCAAATTCAAATGAACTTAAGAATTCTAAAGTGAGTACTCGGTAAGATAACTCACGTAGTGTCCATAAGCCACCGAATCCGGTCATGGACAAGAGGTGCAATAGTTGCTCGTTCAAACCGAGCTCGATTGCGAATTGCGACGAGCAGCACCGGGTAGCCTCCATCGTCCTAGGTATCAAGGTAACTAAACGAGCTCTCTAGGCCTCGTCCCTGGAAGTAATTTCTTCATAGCCTGGCACAGGCTGAACAGCAGGCTGCCTTGCATTCCTGTTTCTGTTGTTGTTTCGGGGCGGATTCCTTCTTCTTGCCATGACTATAGCATAATAACAAAACAGAATTATACAAAAATCCCATAAAAAACACAACATCTCGGCCAAAATCAGACCCTGTACACAAAAATCGATTTTTGAGCATAAAGTGGTGAAATCAACACAAAATCAAGCATGCAATGGGATTAGTATATAACTAAGGATGAATTTATACCATAAAACCAAGAAAAGAAGTGAGAAAATCAAAAACCTGAAATATACCTTGAGGGTGCACGAAAATGACGAGAATAGGGGAGAAAGGGACGAAAATTTCAGAAATCGACACCAAGAAACACAAAGAAACACTCCCAATAGCAATTTCGAAGCAAAAATCGTGAGATTTGGTGAGGAATTGATGAAATAAGAGTGATATGGGTGAATTGGGGGTTAGGGTTCTTAAGACTAGTAAGGGGGAAGGGGTTTTAATTAGAAAAATGATTTGAAAAAAAAAAAAGGAGTAGGAAACAAATAAAGGAAGGCGGAAAAATCGAAGTTGAACCCGGTTCAGGGGCACTCGACCGAGTGCATGGGTCACTCGGTCGAGTGAACCCATGAAAACTGGATAGTAACTGCTTCGTCAGGGCACTCGACCGAGTGCAGGGGCCACTCGATCGAGTGACCTCTGTAGCTGCTACTTCTCGCCTTTTTTCCATTAAATTGCTTCAAAATCCTAAAATTAAATCAATTAAACCGTAAAATTCCCTCGTCCTCACTCGATAAATCATACTAACTCCCAATTAGAGCTACCAAGCTAAAAAATAAAAATAAAAATAAAAATAAAAATAATAAAAATTGCGGAAAGGGAAATTACAAATTTATACAAGTGGTGCCGGGTTGCCTCCCGGTTAGCGCTGGTTTTTACGGTCCCGCTCGACCGGTTTACCTCAATTGGATTAGGTGGAATCGAGAGTGTCGTTGAGGTCCATGGCCTCTATGACACCGATATATGCACCTTCGTGATAGAGCTTGAGGCGTTGACCGTTCACCTTGAATATTTCGCCTTTGTCGGTAGTGAGTGTAACCGACCCGAATTTATTTACTTCAGCCACCGTGAACGGGCCAGACCATCGGGATTTAAGTTTCCCGGGAAAGAGTCTAAGTCGGGAATTAAATAAAAGTACCTTATCGCCGACATGGAACTCTCAGGGGATAATGCGCTTATCATGCCATCTTTTGGTCCGCTCCTTATAAATTCTCGCGTTATCATAAGCATGGAGACGGAATTCATCTAGTTCGTTCAATTGCATGAGGCGCTTCTCTCCGGCTAGCTTCGGATCGAGATTGAGCTCCTTTAAGGCCCACATAGACTTAAACTCGAGTTCTACGGGTAGATGGCAAGCCTTGCCATAAACAAGCCTATACGGGGATGTCCCGATAGGAGTCTTGAATGCGGTCCGGTAAGCCCAAAGAGAATCGTCGAGCTTCGAACTCCAATCTTTTCTCGAAGTATGGACAACTTTCTCGAGAATAGACTTGATCTCACGGTTCAAGATCTCTACTTGTCCACTAGTTTGTGGATGATAGGCTAGCCTGGTACGGTGGTGAACACCGTATTTCTTCAATAGCTTTGTGAGTTGGCGTTCATGAAAATGTGAACCGCCATCACTAATGACAGCCCGTGGGACCCTAAAACGCAGGAATATTGTCTTCTTAAAGAGCCGGATCACCACGTTAGCATCGTTAGTAGGTGAAGCGATGGCTTCCACCCACTTAGAAACATAATCTACGACGACCAAAATATACCGGTTCCCATAAGAAGAAGGGAACGGTCCTTGATAATCTATACCCCAGACATCAAAGAGTTCTACTTCAAGAATCCTGGTTTGAGGCATTTCGTGTCGCCGAGAAATATTTCCCGTTCGTTGGCATGCGTCGCAAGAACGGATAAAGGTGGTGGCATCCTTGAGAATAGTGGGCCAATAAAAGCCCGATTGTATTACCATCGCAAAGGTCTTCGAAGGACCATGATGTCCACCATAAGGGGAGGAGTGGCATCTAGTGAGGATAGCATGTACCTCACTCTCGGGAATACACCTCCTAAATAGGCCATCTGCACATTCTCGGAAGAGATACGGGTCGTCCCAAAAATACCTCTTCACATCATGTAGGAATCGCTTCTTCTGCTGATACTGAAGGTCGGGAGGTAGAGTACCTCCAACCAGAAAGTTGGCATAATCGGCAAACCATGGAGTGTCCACGGTAATAGCGAGCAAATGGTCATCGGGGAATGAATCGTCAATTGGAGCGATATCCCCACCATCATATCTTAGCCGGGATAGGTGGTCGGCTACGACATTCTCGGCCCCGGACTTATCACGGATCTCCAAGTCAAACTCTTGCAGTAGTAGGATCCATCTAATAAGTCTCGGTTTGGCCTCCTTCTTCGCTAGAAGATATTTCAAGGCTGCATGATCTGTGTACACTATCACCTTCGAGCCAATGAGATAGGCCCGAAACTTGTCTAGAGCATAGATGATGGCCAATAACTCCTTCTCCGTGGTAGCATAATTGATCTGCGCCATATCTAACGTCCGACTAACATAGTAGATCGCATGTAAAGCCTTGTCTTTCCTTTGCCCGAGTACGGCTCCTACAGCATAGTCGCTAGCATCGCACATGACCTCGAAAGGCAAATCCCAATCGGGAGCTCGGATAATAGGTGCGGAAACAAGAGCCTGCTTAATCCTGTCAAAAGCTCGAGCACACTCGTCAGTAAAGACGAACGGGGCATCTTTGAGGAGCAGCTGAGTCAGAGGTTTGGCTATCTTGGAGAAATCTTGGATGAAATGGCGGTAAAAACCCGCGTGACCAAGAAAACTCCGCACACCCTTAACATTAACAGGGTATGGTAATTGCCCAATCACCTCGACTTTCGCTTTATCCACTTGGATGCCGCGTTCGGACACTAAATGACCCAAGACGACTCCCTCAGTCACCATGAAGTGACATTTCTCCCAGTTTAAGACCAAATTGGTCTCCTCACAACGTTGCAAGACCCGTGTAAGATTAAGTAAACATGCATCATAATCAGTGCCATATACACTGAAATCATCCATGAAGACTTCCATGACAGACTCGATAAGGTCCGAAAATATGGACATCATACAACGTTGAAAAGTGGCCGGGGCATTACAAAGGCCAAAAGGCATCCTTCGGTATGCGAAGGTGCCGTAGGGACAGGTGAAAGTTGTTTTCTCCTGATCGTCTGGGTGAATTGGGATTTGGAAAAATCCCGAGTAGCCATCTAAGTAGCAGAAATACTTATGGCAAGCAAGACGCTCTAGCATCTGGTCAATGAAGGGGAGCGGGAAATGGTCTTTCCTAGTAGCTACGTTCAGCTTACGGTAGTCAATGCACATTCTCCATCCAGTCACTCTCGTTCGTGAAAACCGTGGTCCCACCCTTCTTAGGGACCACTTGGACTGGACTAACCCATTTAGAGTCGGAAATGGGATAGACAATGCCAGCATCTAGGAGTTTCATAACCTCCTTCCTAACCACTTCCTGCATGTTCGGGTTCAACCTACGTTGTCCCTGAATGGATGGTCTATGGTCTCCCTCTAAGTGAATGCGATGCATGCAAAACTCAGGACTAATACCACGTAGGTCATCAGTACTGTACCCAATAGCCTTCTTATGTCGTCGTAAAATGACTAACAACTCCGAAAGTTGGCTATCTGTGAGTGCAGCATTGACAATTACGGGGTTTAGACCCTTATCATCTAGGAATGCATATTTCAAATTAGAGGGGAGGGGTTTTAGTTCAGGTTTACTTACCTCGACCTCCTTTTTAGGGGTGCCAAGACTGTATACCTTCTCGATAATGCTCTCCTTTCCGTTTAGCATGCGTTCCAGCTCATCTACTTCCGCGCTCCATGATCTCTTCTCGGCATCAGCATCGCCGGATGTAAGCAATTTCTCCAAAGGGTCCCTGCCAAGATAGTCGTCAATATAATTTTCTATTTCCAAATCAATGACATCTATGCTATAGCAGGACTCTTCTATCATGGGCTTCTTAAGAGCATGATCGAGACTAAAAGTCACGGTATCATCTCCTACGAAAAGTGTGAGCTTCCCATTCTTGACGTCGATGATCGCCCCTGCCGTGTGTAGGAAAGGGCGACCGAGGATAATAGGTATTATGGCATCCTCAGCCATGTCTAAGACAGCAAAGTCTACGGGAATAAAGAATTTCCCTACTTGGACCGGAACATCCTCTAAGACACCTAAAGAATATTTGACCGATCGATTAGCCATCTGCAGAGTCATATTAGTACATTTCAAAACACCCATATTCAATTACTGACAAATAGAATACGGCATGACACTGACGCTAGCTCCTAAGTCACACAGGGCTTTATCGATAGCTAATGTCCCTATAGTACAAGGGATAGAAAAACTCCCTGGATCCTTGAGCTTTGGCGGAGTACGACTCTGTAGTAGCGCGCTGCATTCTTCTTTGAAAGCAATTGTCTCAGTCTCACTAAAAGACCGCTTACGAGTTAGTATTTCCTTCATAAATTTCGCGTAAGCAGGAACTTGAGTGATCAAATCAGTAAAAGGAACACTTACCTGCAGATTCTTGACGACTTCCATAAACTTACCGAAATGTTGATCAAGCTTTGTCTTACGCTGTCGGTGGGGAAATGGAAGTATGAGCGGAAACGCAGGCTCCTTGGCTTGAGACGGGGACGCTTGAGAAGAATTAGCATCCTTAATTGGAACCTGGGGATGAAAAGAAGATGAGTTAGGCGTTACGGTTTCCACTCGATCGAGTACAGGCTGACTCGGTCGAGTGCAATCATACTCGATCGAGTCACCTGTATGCACTCGGTCGAGTGGTATCACTGGGGGGGCTACTGACCACTTTTGGAGGGTCTACTCGACCGAGTGGGCTGACACCACTCGGTCGAGTGACCTCCAACTCGATCGAGTCAGGCGTGACTCGGTCGAGTGGTACACTTGACTGCTCTCTGCCAGGTTTTTGGGGGTCTACTCGATCGAGTGAGGTGGTGTTACTCGATCGAGTAGCCTCAAATCGTGGCCTACTCAACGCTTCCTCGGCTAGCTCGTGCTTCTCCAACTCGGTCTCATCAACCACAACATACTCCTCGGGCATCTTCGGACCGTCATAATGGGTTCCGCTTCTCAATGTGATCGCATTGGCTTGCTCGTGTGATTGTTCGCCTTGAGGAGGTAAGGTACCTAGTGGCCTAGCTTGCTTTTGAGCGGCAAGTTGTGCTACTTGGGTATCTAGCATCTTGTTATGGGCAAGTATCTGGTTGACTTGAGTTTCTAGCTTATTATGACTTTGGATACCTTGCATCAACAATGCTTTAATCTCCGCAAACTCGGTGTTGGTTGGAGCTTGAGCTTGAGCTTGGTTTTGGTTTTGGTTTTGTGGGATCGGCTGAAATTGTTGTTGGTTCCCCCACCCTTGTTGGTTACCCCAAGGTTGGTTATTACCCCACTGTTGTTGGTTACCCCAATTTCGTTGCCCTCCTAGGAATTGTTGTCGGTTATTGCTATGGCTTTGGGAGGGTCGGTTATGGGGTGCTACATATGGGACGGTTTTGTTACCGCCGGGTGGTGGTGGGTTAAGCACGTTTTGACTCCTATAGGACAACAAGGACTTGTCATAGCCCAGTTGGTTCATGTAGGGTTGGTGTGGTCGCATGGATTGAAATGCATTCGCCGTTTCTAAACTCACACACTCTTGGGTATAATGACCCATATTCCCACAATTCTCACAAACAACCTCAGACATTGCATTAACTTGGTACATACCGCCTTGTTGTTGTTGGTTTTGGGTTCTAGCAAGCTCCATGGAGTCAATCCGCTTAGTTAAAGCGGCTAGGTGGCTAACTACGGCATTTGATGACTCGGAGTCACCACTATTTCCCCGGGTGTTACCTCGTGGATTTCCCCAACGTGAGTGATGAGTAGCCATATCTTCAATCAATTTCCATGCTTTATCATCATCAACGTTGTTTTGGAACCTGCCATTAGCTGCAGAATCGAGCGTAGCTCGGCAATCGTCATATAAACCATTATAGAATTGATTGCACAAAAACCATACCTCGAATCCGTGATGTGGGCACTCCTTGACTAGATTTTTAAACCTTACCCACGCCTCGTAGATATTCTCATTAGATGTCTGTCGGAAGTTAGTAATCTGACTCCTCAACATGTTGGTCTTCTGCGGCGTGTAGTAGTGCTTATGAAAAGCTAAGGCTAGGGAGTTCCAGTCTGTGATTCCCTCAGAAACGCGGTCTAGATCCGTGATCCAGTCTCTTGCGTTGTCGCGTAGGGAGAACATGAATAGCATCTCCATCACCTCTTCTTGTGTCGCTCCCGCGGGGAGTGGTATAGTTGAGCAATAATCGGTGAAGAGCTTCATGTGCTTCGCCGGGTCTTCATCAGGACCTCCACCGAATTGATTTCGCTCCACCAACGTAATGAAAGCGGGGCGAATCTCAAATTTACCTGTAGTGGCCGTGGGCCTCTTCAATGGTTTCGGTAAGGCACTTTGCTCCGGCTCGGAATGGCTAGCAAGTTTAGGAGGCATCTTGACTAGCGGTGTCTCGGGGGCAGTAGTGGAATTATCCTCTTCAAAGGACAGTGCTTCGGATATATGCTTGTCGTCCGAATGTTCCACTGATTCTGATCTTTCTGTCTCAGCAATCTCCTTGTAGAATTTCCTAGACCTGCGGAGAGTTCTCTCTGGTTCAGGATCGAATGGTGGTACGTAGCCTGAAATTCGAGAGGACCTGGGCATACGAGGAAACTACAGGAAAAATGTGAGAAACGGTCTCAAGGAACTAAAGTTCCTCGAGACAAGCAATCTTAAAGACTAAAACACAAAACAAGTAAATAAATAACCCGTCTCCCCGACAACGGCGCCAAAACTTGATAGGGGTAGTCATATCCCTAATCAAAGATACCCTAAGGTCCACTAACTAATGTAGATAGTGAAGTAGGGGTCGAACCACCAGGAGACGAGACTCAATTACTTGTTCTAAGGTCTAGACTAAAGATTACGGGTCACTGTTTTTCTGTTTGTTTGAGTGAACTAACAACTAACTGCTATAAGATAAATCAATAATAAAGAGGTCTAGGGTCTCAGGTTCACAATGAATGTCAATCGGGTCAGGGAGTCAATTAACAGGTCAATAATCGAACTGTCTAAGGTGTAGGTCCGGTCGGTACTACTACAAACTTTAGAACTAAACTTAACCTGCGATCGCTAGAATTAAGCAAGTCTACCCAAAATGTCGTGACCTAATTAGTCCTTAACCCGGTCGGCGAAAAGTCCTAATTGCGATACTAACTACTTAATCCTGGCCAGTAATTAATCAATCAGAATTAAAACAACATTCAGGCGACAGTTCATATATATATAATCAAAGACAGGTCAATTTTCTATAACCCAATTAACACCCATCGATCCCCTTAAACTCTAGATAAAAATTAGCTACTCATGATGATTATAATTAAACTAACAAAATATGAATTGCAATTAAACATGATGAATGCAGATTAAATTAAACTACGAGACTGAAATCAGATAACTATGAAAACTAAGAACGAATTGAGACAATAATTAAACTAGGGAATTAACACAAGAATTAAACTAGAGAATTGAAATTAAAATTAAAATCAAAGTAGCGATACCGAACAATTTGAGATATGAAAAGGGAAGAACGGAATACGATGAATCTTGCCAAGAAAAGCGAAAACGAACGTGACTTCTGCCCTAAGCTAATGTAACGTAATGTGTGTAGGAAATAGAATCCAAAGTAAAAAGTGTGTCTGAGAATCCTCCTCCAACTGATTTAAAAAAAGTCAGTTGGACTTACAAAACAGGCACAATATTCTAAATAAATAAAATTCCAATCTACGGCCTGGGTGTAACGCACTCGATCGAGTGCACTAGGGTACTCGATCGAGTGGATGCGTGATCTCTCCATCTTGAGCACGGATATGAGGCACTCGATAGAGTGCTTAGCACTACTCGATCGAGTGGGTGCTGCTGAGCTCGTGTTCGAGTTATTCCTTTGCTTCTTGGCTTTTCGTTTTCTTCCTCGTCTTCCGTCCTCGTCTCGGCTATCCGGGTTATTACTCCAAAATATGTTCGAAATTGAACTTAACCTACAAAATAGCACGAGGACCGACAGTATCGACTTTCTAATAGAAATCGACATTAATCAAATAAATATGGAAGAAGAAGAGCTCAAAAACAGGTATCGGGGGACTACAAAATACGATATAAAATACGTTGATCATTAGCCACCTACTCGGTCGAGTAACCCTAAACAGGGTGCCCTAGCTTTTCCTATATAAGCAACCCCCATGCACACATCTTCAACAACTTTTTTACAACTTTTACAACCCTAATCTTACACACACAACCCTAAGCAAACCTTAAGCAATTCCACACTAGCAAACCCTAAACCTAGATTTTAGGAATCGATCCCGAGCCACCACAACTCAACCTTCATACACCTCGAGACTGTTGTGTTAACGCCATGGTTACGAGTTCGATCCGAGACAAGAACATGTAGGTTGAGGGTGTCCAAACCCCTTTTCTCTTCTCTTTCTCTTCTCATCGTCTTCTTCTTTTTTTCGCATCTTTTTTTCGTTTTTATTATTATTTCGTCAATTGCATCATAATATCGATAATACTATTAGTACAAAACATTAAAATACGTATTGATTTGTGTCGAATGTGAGTGATGGTGGGATAAGGAAAACCGCATATACAAGTGTACTGCACACGCGTCGTCGGTCGCTTATCCCATCACCCCGATCGTTTGATTATTGAAATAAGTTAACTTAAACGATAATCTTTTTTTTATTTCATTTTCATCATTATTCGAGTCACATATTTACACCAATTTTCAAAAAAAACATTGTATTTTAATAAGGGTCGAAACCCGTTGACACGGATCCGACATCACAATCCCTAGGGATTTATTTCGATGTCAGAAAAGTCGAGGGAATCAAGTCCTTTAATTCAAGCAAAGAGTCGAATCCCTAGATTCGATACCAATTTCATAATTGGATGTCGAATCTAGCAATCTAGTCACATAAATAAATTAACGCGATTTATCCATATCGCGCTAATTAATTTAAGACGCCTAAAATTAATTTATTTTCTTTTATTTTCACTCTAGTATTCCATATCGATTCGATAATCGAATATGGGATACTACGAGCATTCAAATTTAGAATCGAATATATATCCCGCAATATTTATATTCGATTCAACAAAATTGACAATTTATAAAATCCGAGTCGAGTATAAATTGTGCAATATTTATGTCCGATTTGGTAGAATCGTCTAATTATCAAAATCAAAAACAATTTCAAAGTCAATTATAAAATTGCAAGCGAACTTGGTTCGTACAGGTGCCACTCGATCGAGTGACATCACAAAATCGAGTCAGAATGTCTCTTTCGACCTCTACTCGGTCGAGTCTCATAGTGACTCGATCGAGTAGCAACGCACTCGACCGAGTTGGCCCATAACTCGGCCGAGTAAGGCTTGAAACGCAGAGCAGAATCCTTTTTTGAAGGTCCACTCGATCGAGTCTATCGACCACTCGATCGAGTGGCCTCATCACGACCAAAACGAGAGTCGTACATTCTTCTATTTTCTAAATTCGATAGTATTTTACGACTTAGGTCAACACGTGCTTAATCAATCATGTGTATTTACTATCTTTTCAAACCATACATCATCTTGTTTATCATGCGATTTTATTCAATATTTGCGCAAACCGTTATTATTCGTTATATCGTTACTAACCGTTTGTCGTTTCCTTTGTCAATTTTTATCGTTTGTTTTATTTTACTAAAATGAACCCACATGCTAAAATTCAACTTTGATGTTAGAATTAATTGCATTAAATTGACTTAGAAACCCTTTTCAATTCCATTCATATGTTTAGGGAAAATAATCTTTGCATATCATTTTCCCGTTTAACTAACGCGCGTATTAGAAAGTCATTCGAATTCTTAGTAGAGGCCGCTAAGTGCGGGCGGGGTTGGGTGTCCTTTGTGAGCTTCCCAACACGTACCCTCACCCCTTACTCAGAACCACGGTTTCCGGATGCCCGAAACAGTTGGCGCACGAGAGTCATTCAATACACGGTATCCGATAATGTCGGTATCGGTATCAAATGCAATGGGACGAGCCCAATAAACTCTGACATCGGAAATGGGCCGTATTTTGTATACGGCCCACTACGACATAGAGTGGGCTCGAATGGTTCCGAATAACCACAAAATTCGGTGGCGACTCCACGTAGACCTAAATTTCAATTCGATCCATTCTCATATGGAGATTCATTCGCCTACCCAAACCCGCGCGTGGCCGCGTCGGGGTGGACCTATGTCATGTCCACACATAACCAAAGTAATTACAACAACAATCAAGGGTTCCAACAACGGAACTTCAATCAAGGTGGTTTCCAGGGAAACCAAAACTTTCAAGGACATCAAAACCACCACCAAGGACATCAAAACTACAACCATGGCAACAATCAAGGCCTTAATCAAGGCAATTCTCATGGGTTCCAAGGGAACCATCAACAACAACAAGCAACTCAAGGGAATAAACAAGAAAGCAAGCCTAGGAGCCGGTGTCCTATTCATGATTATGGTGCTCCATTAGCCCTCACCGATACTCCGCACAATCCACAATCTCCACCTCGGGATTTCAACATGCAAAAACAAATGTTGGAGATGCAAAGGAGTACTCAAGAAATGGCAAGAAACCAAAAAAAGTTCTTTGCTTATGTTCAAAGGGATAACATAGCAAGAGATGCTCATACGAAGATGCTTGAGACCCAAATATCTCAACTTGCTTCGGGAAGCTCTTCAAGACAAAAGGGGCAACTACCTCCTCAAGGCGAAACACCGAAATTTGAGCATGTAAATGCTATTACCACGAGGAGTGGTACATCATATGATTCCCCCTTACCCTCTAGTGAGCAAGAACCAATGCAAGAAGTTACACCCTCCTCTCAAGGCAATTCAAGTAAGGAAAATCCAATGGAGGAGCAAGTCTTAGGGGAGATCGAAAAACCCCATGAAGACAAGCTCCCCCCACTTCAAGAAAAAGACAAGGGTAAAGGGAAAGCGTCATTTGAGAAGTCTACCCCGATTGAGCAAAACAAGTTCCATATCAAGTTGCCTTTTCCAACGAGGCAAATGAAGCCTAAGGTGGATGTCCAATTTGACAAATTCCTAGACATTGTGAAGAAATATGATTTTAGTGTCCCATTCACCAAGCTACTTACCCAAATCCCGGCATATGGAAGATTCATGCGAGAAATCCTAGCTAGGAAGAGATCCATCGACAAGGAAGAGACCATTGCGTTCACAAGGGTGGTGAGCGAGCTTATTCAAGGTTCCACGCTTCCCAAGTTGAAGGATCCGGGTAGTTTCTCGATCCCATGCACCATAGGCAACTACAAGATTGAAGGAGCGTTATGTGATTTGGGTGCGAGTGTGAGCATCATTCCTTATTCCATTTTTTGCCGACTCGGGATGAAGGAGCTAAAGCGTACGTCCGTTACACTCCAAATGGCCGATAGTTCATTCAACCGACCATTGGGGATGCTTGAGGATGTGCCGGTACGAATCGGGAAGTTCTTCATTCCGGTTGACTTCATTGTGCTCGACATGCCGGAAAATGCTATCACTCCCATTATCCTTGGGCGCCCATTTCTACACACCGCCGGTGCTATGATCGATGTGAAGAACGGTAGGATCACATTCGAGTTAGGCTCAGAAAAGATTGTGTTTGACCTCCAAGGCAACACCTAGCCTACTAATGAGGAGTCTTGTAAGACGATCTACACCATGAATGACATCGATCTAGGGGATGATTCGGGACAAAGCTTGAAGAATAATTCGTATGAGCTTGAGGATGATGATTCTGAGATTGGGGCGGATGAATGCCCATGTGATGTGCTTGATAACAAGTTGAAAGGCAAGGAAAAAGATGAGCCTCCCTTGGGGCCACATGAGGATAGATGGACGTTTGGGTATATCCCGAAGGATCGCAAGTATAAGTTCAAGCCATTGAACTTGGTAGATCGGGATGCCCCGGGAACGTCAAGGTTAGGAGGCGATGATCCTTGGAGTAGAGGTTGGTATTCCACTATCTTGATTGAAGACTTTGCGAGAGCCTTCGATTTGTTTCTTGGTGCCCTTGATGGAGATGGAATCGGTTATAGTGTAGAATTGAAGATTGCACCATCCTTGGTTTGACGGAGTTCCAAAAGAACCGTCTCATTGTATATATCTCTTTCTTGTAGTTAGTTTGAATTTTGTGATATTCTTGTTATTTGGATTGATTGATGAGTGTTGCGAGGGAGAGAATTTGATGTGCTTTTGAGCTTTGTTTGATAGGTGAAGTGATGATGACTCCTAGTGAGGAATAGCCATGATAGAGCTTGGATAGAGAGAAAGGATGTCGGTTTTTGAAGCTTTGTTTAAGCTTTTGGGGTTTTGGAGGTCAAGAAGATCAATCCCGGGCGAGAAGAGGGCTTCCCGACCGGGAAGGATGAGGCATCCCGACCGGGAAGGAGCCATCCCGATCGGGATGAAGGTGTTAAAAATTGAAGTTACTGGAGTGCCATCCCGACCGGGACGGGTGTGTCATCCCGACCGGGACCATCCATCCCGACCGGGATGGTCCCCTGCTCCCCCTTATGCCTCTTCTTCGACATTTGAGTCCACCCAACCATTGTATACCCCCGCCCAACCTCCCTACCTCTCCGTGCTCATATCATATGACCCATATACTTCATTTGCATACCCTCACTTCATATCCTCTTCACTTTACACCGATATTCACATCAAATCTCACCTCCTCACAACATTGCAAGCTTACTACCTTAACCATGCAATACTTTCAAGTTTGAAGCGGGATGACAATGACGAAGACAAGCATAGTGCCTATTTTGATTTATGAGACGATGGAGCGATTGAGTTGCTAACCTATATGGTACGGCAACTATCATTTCTTTTCCGTCTTTTATCGCTTGTTTTCTTTTGTGTTCGTTCCCTTCCCCGTTTACACTTTCGGGTCATGGTGTCGTGGTGGCCTTCGAGGCCTTGGTAGTTATTGCTCCCGACTCTCGAGACGTGACTACATCGAGAGTCCTTTTCAAAATCCAAATTTCCAAGGTTTTCACCCTTTTTTTAGGATTTTGTCGGATTTGGGCGGAATCCGGGCTAGGTGACTTGATTACACCTAGTCCTCCCCTCCCATTTCCTTTTATTTCCTTCTTTTTATTTTCTTCCCCCATCCATATCTTTTCTCGTCTCGGCCCATGGTGACTTGACTACACCCCGACCGGACACATTCTACCCTTTTCTTCGCTTTTTCTTTGATTTTTAGCTTTATTTTCGTAGTTTCTTTTCTTTTCTTTTGTGTCTCCGCACACTACGATCGAGCATGAGGACATTGCTCGGTTTAAGTGTGGGGGAGCGATATTCTAGTGTAGTTTAGTTTATTTTCGTAGTCTATTCGAAATATCTTTAAAAAACCCTAAAAATTTGAAAAAAGTTTCACAAAAATCAAAAAGATTTTCTTTTTGTGTGTTTTCCTTTTGTGCCCTTGTACCGTATATTTGTTTTGTTGTGTGTTTTGCCTCCTCATTTCCTTGTAGGTTCCGCGATCGTCGCCAAGTTTCGAAAATCAAGACATCCGGTAATATCCCTTCATTTCTTTCTCCTTTTTCCTTTTTGTGGAGTTTGGAGGATGTGTTATGATTGTGTGTGCTCGGGCGGAGCTTTTTGAAGTTTGCTGTTGATGTGGTTGCTTGTTTGGAAGCTTCGGGGTGGTGATTGTTTATTTTGTGTGTTTGCTTGTTTGTTTGTCTTGTTTTGTTTTGTTTTTTTGTTTGTCTCTTTTTCTCTCGTTTTCGTCATGTCTTTGTTTTGTGTTGTGTAGTGTGTCATGTGTGTAAACGGTTTTCGAAAACCCGGTTTAGAGGCTAGTGTGCAAGTGTTTACTTTCACTTTCTAGTGGTATAAACCGAGTCTTGGACTTTAGTCTAGTAGAATAACCCTAAATCAATGATTTCGTTGGTCCTTTACCTTGAGTCCACCTAACTTACTAGGGATTTACTACGGGATTTGCACTTTTGACCATTATGACCACCCGCGGTGTGAAAAGGCCTTGGTTGCCGAGTCTCGTCCCTTAGGTGACCGTGTTAGGGATTGTTTGATTAGTCCAAGTTTACCACCTTTTTGTGGGTTTAAAGAGGGATCGCGACCCCCGACTTACCCATTTCCCTACCTCCTACACATTTCCACACAATAAAATTGCAAATTGTTGAAATCTTCTTTCTTGTTGCAAAAAGAAGTGCTTACAAGCCAAATCAAGCCAAAAGGGCCAAGAAAAGAAAAAGAAAGAAAATGAAAGAAAGAAAAGATTGAAGAAAAAGGAAAGGCACAAAAAGCCAAAAAAAAAATAGAAAAGAAGAAAAAGAAATGGCATAGCAAAACAAAGCAAAAATGCAAAAGAAAGAAAAATGTCAAAAAGAAAAATCGTCTCACAAAAAGAATCTCCTCTCAAAAATAAGCCTTTTACCGACTATTACCATGAAGAGCCTACCAAAGGACCGAGTCCCTAGGAAGGATGATAGCGGTAATGGTCGGTCTTCCCTCAATTTGCAATATTTTCCATCTTTTTACTTGGACTAGTTGGGCGGTTTCGGGCATGGGACGACCCTCTTGGCTCATCGCTAATGGGGGCGGGGTCTCACTTACCTACAGTGTCGACTAACACCGTGGTTCATCCTTTTTCCATCGCGTCGATCGTCCCGTAGTACGTTCTTAGAAAGTTAGGAGGACCTAGGTAAGTTATCAACGTTTTTGTTGCTTTATCGTCATACTATTAGGGTTTAGTTCATCTTCGTTTGTATTGCTAGCTTGGGAATGTTGTCACTTACCTCGAGTCCTAAACCGGTGCTTCTTTCACCGCTTGTTTGAGGGAAGCGGTCTTTGTTTCCTTTTGGGTGCAACCGATTATGTGTTTGTTTGTATGTTTGTTTATTTTTGTGTCTTGTGTCTTGTGTCCGGTTGCATCCACAGTTATTCGCAAGACCTTACTTGCCTTGTGGAGTACACTTTTCCTCTAAGTGTACTCGCGTGAGTTGAAAGGGCGTAGGGTGCGCTAATACCCACTCGGCTAGTTTAGTAGTTAGTATGTGCTTACTCGAGGGCGAGTAAGGATTAATTGTGGGGGAGTTGATAAGTGTAGTTTGTAGTGCCTATTTCTGTGTTTTGGTCCCATTTGCCTTGTGAAATCGCTCCTTGGGAGCGGTTTATGGGCTACTTATGCTTCCTCTAGCTCGTTTCAGGTTCCCGAGACCATTCATGAAGAGTTGGAGCGATTCAGGCTCAATACATACACTTTTTGGAGCCAACGAAGCGAAGGAACGATCACTCGACGCCTTGGATTCAACCCCGAGACCTTGGGACCCGATCCCGAGCCTCTTAGACTGGATCTCGATTCCCGAAAATCGACGAGAAGCCCATGAGAACCAAGGAGGGACCAAAATGATCTTAAAAGAGGCCTACAAGGTCCTTCCCCGTCGGGATGATGCCTTCCCGACCGGGAAGGATGGTGCAAAAGCGAGTGCTACTGACCTGGGTCCGTCCCGGTCGGGACCGGTCAGCTACAGCACGGGACCTATTCTTTCATCCTCCTTCATTCTTCTACCCATATAAATACTTCCCTCTTGTATTGTTTATGTATCTTACATTACATTAGACTCTCTTAAGCCTCTCTACAACTTCAAAACCCTAGATTTAGTGTTCATCCATTTAGATTAATCTTCCTTTAATCTTTAGTTAATCTTCCTTTAATCTAGTGGTAACTAGTCTTGTATTAAGTGGGTTCTTGAAGATTCATCCAAGCTTGACATCCGTGGAGTTGATTTGGGTTCTTATTTATGCAAGTTTACATCTTTCTCTTCATTTTGTTGTTGGTATAATCTCTTATCTCTTATCCATTGTTTATTTACTCAAGTTTGAATCTTTATATTGTTATTATTGTTCTTGTTGTTCATAATGGATGTTTGGTTTATTATGTTGTTTTCTCTTGTTATTGTTAGGGTTAGTTTGATAATGAGTGAGTAGTTCTCTTGTGGGGTTAGTAGGGGGATTAGGTGTGGATTATGGGTGATTAGGGTTGATTAGGGTAAAGGTTACATCTTTGTTGCTAGTCTCATATTGGGCACACCATGTGTTTGATGATTTGCTTGTGTGGGTAGTAGTGGCTAATGCTTCTCATACTTGTTTCTCTTGTTCTCATTGTTTGGCTAGTGTGTGATTGTGTTGGGGTATAGTCTTAGTCACAAGAGTGCGGACTATGTTCTACGTAGCGAGAGCCCGAACCGACCTTGACCTAGGTTTAGACGCGAGAGCGCGAACCGACTCTAGCAACAAGGAGACACCTACACCCTTGGTTACCCAAATTACCCTACTACACTTAAGAACCCGACCTACCCCTCTTCCTTCCATATTTGATTCATCCTCTTAGTTAGTCATCATTCCTATAGTTTCATTGTTTAGTTAGTCTCTAGTTATTTCTCTCAATCTTATTTTAGCTAGTTCATTGTTAATCCACTTTCTTCATCTCCAACCACCATAGTTTACCAATTATCATCTTCTTTGTGTTCGTTTGTGTAACTTAGCCTAGTTTTTAGTGGACCTAGTCTAGACCTTACAATACCGTCTCCGTGGACACGACCCGACTTACCCTAGCTACCCACTAGGCATAGTTGGTTATTTATTGTTGGTTAGGACCCACGACGAATCCTTACCATCATTCCCGCATCCCGTTTTCTAGGTGACCTTGCTCGAATGACCATTGCACCTTTAGTCCAAATTATTTCCGCCATTTTGTGGGTTATCCGGGAATGGCGCGCGTTCTCGATTACCTATTTTTCCTCCACCTATACATCACCACAATAAATTTACACAAAAATAACCTCCAAGCTTGGTTTCGAACCACATCAGAAAGCCAAAAAGGGCAAACCAAAGCAAGAGAAAAGGGCACAAAAATATGGAAAAACAAAGGAGAGAAAAGGAGCTTCAAATAAAAATTGTATCATCAAAAACATCTCCTTCAAAAAAAAAGCCCTCTGATCGATTCGTCGCCGTGAAGTGCCTACTAGAGGACCGAGTCCGGAGGTAGGAAGATAGCGGTGATTAGTCGATCCATTCCAATAATTGTAAATGATGCGCGGGCGTCGCGACCCGTACAATCAAACAATATTTTTAACTCCGACAAACCTAACTAATGTAGTAGTGGTAGGTCGGGGTCGATCCTCAGGGAGATGGGTTAAGCCGTATTGGTCAAGTCTAGAGTCAAATCGTGGTTGGAATTAAGATGGGGGTTTTGGGTCGAGAGAGAAGTCGAGAGAGGTCGAGAGATCGAGAGAGGTCGAGAGATCGTAGGCTAGGGGTCAATAAATAGGAAAGGTGTTGGGGAGATTCGGGATTCGGAAATGGGGTCTTTTAGTCTCGGGATCGAGTTTTTGTTACAACGATAAAAAGGGAGGTTTCCACCTTTCGGTTTCTTCACCCAACCTACCTAAACTCGCTTTCGCGACGAAAGGGTAAGTCTCAAATTAAAGTAATTTCTACCCCGAGTTTCCCCATATTGGTAGAAATGAGTCAAGGTCGGCCTAGTCGCGATTCTAAGTCAACAAAGACACAAAAACCTTAAAATTGATAATTATCAAGTAAACAACCCACCAACATCCCTTACATCAAATAATCCAAATTCTCCTCCCTAATTCCCCAACAAAGAGATCTACTCACTAATCATGGTGAATAACAATAAAACACTAATAATTGATGAATTGTCTAAAACATGCATAAAAACTACACTAATAATTATACTAATGGAGAAAAGGGAGAGGAGAGAATTTTACCAACAATGGAGAATTCTAGGATGGAAGATGAAGATAATAATAAAGATTGAATCTTGAGAGAAATACACAAGAATTTGTCACCAATCCATGCATAAATCTTCAATAATATAAATATGAATCTTCAAGAAATAAAGCAAGGGTCTTTGTCATATAAACCCTTGATAGACCCCTTGAATCTTCAAAAATTAAGCACAATCTTCAATAAAGGTGGTAGCTTTAGTATTAATTATAGGAGAATTGTATTAATATTAAGTAGATCTATTAATTGTTGTAGAGAATTTTCTAGTAAGCTTACTACAAACTAGAGAGCTTTCTACACTACTCCTACTCCTAAGGGCTAATCCCAAGGCTCACTTAAGGCACAAAAGAGGCACTAAACCCTAAAAGGGGTATATATAGTGTTCTTAATGGGTTGCACACACTTCAAGGCCCATAATCCAATTTCTCTTCATTTAGCTAGACCTTCACCCTTTGCATCTTCATGGGGTGAAATTTCGCCCCGCGGCTTAACATAATAATCCCACCGGGTGAAATTTCACCCGGTGAGATTTTCTTCGTTTTTCGCGTTTTCGACCCGTCTTCACCATCGGGCGAAATTTCACCCGGTGGGCGAAATTTCGCCCGGTCAAGTCGCCGTGAAAATCTTCGGGGATGAAAGGAAATGTCGTCGGGCGAAACTTCGCCCGGTGATGACTCACCGGGCGAAACTTCACCCGGTTGTCCATTGACTCTTTTCCGGTCTTTTTCTTCGTTGATCAGTTGGATTACTTGAACTTTCAGTTGTGTGCTTTGCTCTTGGACCGTATCTCTCTCTTGCTCGTAGAAGCTCAAACACGTTTTCGGTCGAAAATCCTATCAAAATAGACAGAAAACTACCAAAAACACGTAAAATGCAAAAGAGAGACAAATGTGAGAATTATGCAAAATATGGCGATAATCGCACTCAAGTCTCACAGAACAGAGGAAAAACGGGTCTAAATGGGAGGAAAAACGGTCCAAATTTGGCACACAACAATTCCCCCACACTAAACCGTTGCTCGTCCTCGAGCAATGACCCAAAAAGAAACTAGCTACTACTACTAAGCTAGACTATGCTAAGCTAATACGAGGCAATTAACGGGCCTGCTCCGTCCCCTCAACTCACATCGAGATACCAATGAGGTAAGGTACCTCCATGCAAGGCCAGTTGGGTCTTGCTCAAAATTGGGGTTGCGACTAACACACACAAACACGAAACAAAGAAGACACACACAAAAAGATAGTCGCAACCAAAGAGAAAATAAATCGCCGAATCCCTCATCGAAATGGCGGAGAAAGCACCGATTCGAGCTTAAGACAAGCGAGAACACTACCAAGCTAGTAACACAAATTGACATGGACAAGATCCTAATAGGATGACAATCAATCAATAAAAACATTGAAAATTTACCAAGGTCCTTCTAATTCCACTAAAGATGCCTACAACGGGACGATAGATGGAGTGGATAAGTGAGAACCATGGAGTTAGTAAGCACTGTAGGTAAGTGTTATGCCGTCTCCTAAGCTAAGCCTAGAGGGTCGTTCCAAACTCGAGAAAGCCAATTAGACCAAAAAGGTGGATAAGTTTTTGCAAAATGGTAAGGATTGCCAAATTACCACTATTTTCCTTCCTCGGGACTCGGTCCTCTAGTAGGCATTTCACGGCAATAAGACAACCGAGGGATTAATTGGGTTTGGGAACGATTTTCGAGATTTTGATTTTCTTTTCCGGTTTTTCTTTCCCCATTATTTTGATCGAGGGCTTTTCTTTTTCACATCAATAACATTCTTTTGCCCTTATTCTTCATTTTTCCCTTTTTCTTTCTTTGAATAGCCCATTTTTGGCTAGATGTTTCATTCGAGGAACAAGGTAAAGCATATTTTTGCAAGCTTATTTGTGGAGATGGATGTATGGTAGAGAAATAGGCTAGTCGGGTGTGCACCCCCTTCGAACCCATAAAAGAATGAAGATTTTGGACTAAAAGTGGCTTCTCAAGTAAGGTCACCTAAGAGAACGGGGAACGGTAACCAAGGCCTTATCACTCCATGGGTGGTCAAGGTGGTCAATTGCAAATCCCGATGTAGACTCCTAGTAGAAAAGATGGACTCATGGTAAAAATCCAATGCAAAAATTGGTTCAAGGTCATTCTACTAGAATTATGTCCAAAAATCAAAAAGGGTTACTAACAAGTGAGTAATAAACACTCGGCCTAATCTCAAAATCGGGTTTTCGAAAACTTTACCTAGACAAGCTATACACAAAAATAAAAAGAACACAAAAAAAGGGACAAAAATACGAGAAAACAAAAACAAAAACAAAACACAATCACAAGTAAAGCCAAGCACTCCATACTCCATTAAGTCAACACAATCCACAACCATCAATTCCAAAATGTTCACCAAGTGAACCTCCAAATAGCATATATGCCCAAACTCCCATGCATAAGAGAAAGGGATAAAACGAAGGTAGAAAATATTACCGCGCGGTCTTCATTTCATTTCCGCTACCTTACGTGTCCATGCTAAGTGGTTGGCGGTGTACCTACAAGATGGAGAATGCAAGACAATACAGGTAACACAAGAACGAAAATAAAAGAAGAAAAGAACTAAAAAAGGAAAAAAATTGGAAATCTTTGGATTTTTGGGGTTTTAAAGGAAAAAATGAAAAAAAAATGGATAAAAGGATAGTAGATCCCTCCCCCATACTTAAACTGTGCATTGTCCCCAACGCACGAGTAGGAGAAGAATCGAAAAAAAAAAGAAAAAGAGAAAAGAACGGAAAATCTTTTTGAATTTTTGTGATTTTTCAAAAAAATTTGGGTTTTTGAAGATTTTTCGAATGTTTTTGTATTTTTGAAGATTTTTCAAATGTTTTTGGATTTTTGATGGTTTTTCAAATGTTTTTGGATTTTTCAAAGTTTAAGGGAATAAAAAGAAAAGAAATGAAAAATGAAAAAGAAAGAAGAAAAATCGATAAGGGAAGAAAAAGGACGTAGGTGTAATCACATCACCTCGCCCGGATTCTGCACGAATCGGGAAAATTAAAAGAAAAGAAAATTTTGGATTTTTCGAATGGTCTTGGTGCGATCAAGTCACCGAAGACCGGGAGCAATAATCAGGTCCTTCTTCTCTAAGGCACCTGCAATAAACCTCACGTGTGTGACGACCCAAGTAGGATCACGGAGGGGCTTACAATTCCTCAAATCAACAAAATACTCATTATAAATCAATCAACAACATAATTTATCAAATGCCAAAAATTGGCGCTGCAAAGACTGACAAAGATTACGATAACTAAGACAAGAGAACAGACTACTGGCGACTGACACTGACAACTGACACCCCCACACTGACACTAACAATACTCGACCACTCACATAGGACCTGGGGGACGAGGTGGTGGTGGGTGGTAAGACCCGGGCGGAGGCATACAGAAAAATATATCAAAGTAGTGTTGTTGCTGTTGCAACATCCTTTGGTTCTCCTCTGCCGCCAACCTCGCCGCTTGGGCATCCCTAGCGGCGTCCCTAGCCATCTCAAAACTGGTCCGTGCGTACTCAAAACCATCCCTAGAGTACGCGTACGAGCCATGCGCAGTATCGCGCGCATCTCTGGCCAAATTGTAGGCATCTTGGGCCAGGTTTAGTGAGGATGTCGAGTTCTCCCAAGTCTGACGTGTACGGTTATAGACTTCCCCCAATTGGTTGTAAAAGTCCTCTGATCCAAAGAACGAGGAGTGTCGTGGAGGACTCATGTTGACGTCCTCCTGAAAACCAGGGGTAGACTGGGTGAACGTGGAGTGTCGGTTTGGTACGAATTCCGAAAAATCAGGGGTGAAAAATTGCGAGGTCTGGGGTTCGGGTTGGCGGGAGGAAGAGGGTGCATGTGATGATGACGGCAAAGTCCTATAACCCTCATCCCGAGAGGTTCTAACCTCTGGTTCCTCCTCCGACACATCTACGACCTATACGTCATCGTCGCCAAAGTCTAAGGGTCCCTCGGGGTATTGAACTATACGAAACTTACCTCGGGTGTTATCCCGAACGTATTCCCCGGACCTCTTCGGCATGCCGAAGTTCTCTTGAATATCTAGCCTTACCCAATCGGGGTTAGGCATTTTAATAGCGCGCAGCTCAGTAATCTTATACAGAAAAAAAACTGTTATAATCCCCTTTTTGGGGCCACACAAGAAAAGGACAATAAACTTCATCTATGAAAATTCCCGCTCCATCAACCGGTCTTAAATTGCTAAAATTGACTTTCAAGGCTCTAGCTAGCATCGTTACAACACCGCCGCAAGAAATTCTCTTGCGGCCGCCCTTCGCAATCTGAGCGAAATGAGTAGCTAAGGCCTCTGACATATCGATCGATGGGCCTCTCTCCGAAACTGCATCCTCTAAAAGCTGAATAGCTGTAGCGCTACAGTTGTGATGCGTATCATAGCTTGACAAGAACGAGTTACCTATGATGCGCGCCACATACCGGAGGATGGGGTTTCGGATAGAGAAAGAACGCATCTTTCCTCCCTTGAAAGGCCTCTGGCGGGCTATTTTAAACCAGAATCGATCTGGACCGAATTTATCGTCCCGAGTCTGGCCCGCCCTAGGCTTTCCAAGGACTGAAGAAGGTAACCCAAGCAGTGTACCGAAGTCTCTCAAGTTGAGGACGTACGAAGTCTCTCGCAACTGAAAAGAGACAGTGGTGCTATCGTCACCACTTAACTCGAAAGTTGCGAAAAACTCGCACGTCAATTTCTGAAAAGTTTCCTCCTGAGAGGCATAAAAATTGATGAGACCAAGACTTCGGCACATTGCTCGTACCTGCGGTTCTATGCCCATACGCTCAAGTACATCTCGAGCCGCCCAACGAGTTGGCTCGAGACGACAGACCCATAATTTTTTACATTTATCAACATGAGCTTTTTTAGCGAAATATAGACCAGACAAAGGTTCACGGAAATTACGACGAATTTTCGGGTAACATACCTCGAGCGGAACAGGTTGTTCGCTCCGAACAGCTCCTTGCGTTTGAACAGGCATCGGGACAGATTCGTCCCGAGCCTCGGCCGGTTGCTCCTCGGACCTTGAGGATGATGTTGATCCCGTACTACGATTAAGCATTGATGAAATCATTTTTCTTGCCATTTGTTTCACTCTCTTCATCCTTGCTGCTTGAAATTTGATGATTATGTGTTGACGGTCTCGATTTGGGGTTTGTCGGAACTTGAACGATTTCTCAAGACAAACTCCAAGGAAGTGTTAGGAATGTGATGGGGATGAAGAATATATAATTTAATTTGATTTTGGTGAAGGATTGGAGGGATTGGAGATGGTTTAAGGTGGAGGATTTGGGGTTTGTTTGGGTTTTTGGGGTTTTGGTTGAGGAGAGAGATAGGAAAAGATGTATAATGAAGATGGGAAGGGTGGGTTTGGCTGGGTATAGGACGCGGGGTGAGGTTTCGCCCGGTGAGACACCATCGGGCAAAATGTCGCCCGACGGTATTCGGGTCGAATTTCGTCGTTTCCGCGCTGCTTCACCACCGGGCGAAATTTCGCCCGGTCAGACTCCACGGGCGAAATTTCGCCCGGTCGGATTTCCGTCAAATTCCAAGTCGTAAAATATTTTCACCGCAGGGCGAAATTTTGCCCGGTGAGATTCCACCGGGTGAAGTTTTGCCCGACGCATTTTCCGTCAATTCCTTAGGTTCGAGCAAGTTGCCATCGGGTGAAGTTTAACCCGACGGACCTCGGGCCACAATTCCACCGGGCAAAACGTTGCCCGGCGAGATCCTTCACTCCGAATAAGCTTCTTGCTACGAAAATTTTTCTATGACTCGGTTCAAACATCCTTAGCTTCTTTCAAAAATACAACTCATCTTCTCAATCCAATTTGTTTATAATCGTTTAAAGCGCGATTCCGAAAATTCCCGAGAAAATTCTTCATGATCCCTGCAAGTACCCAAGAGAAAACAAACTCCCAAAAGGAAAAATCTAAAATCTATTGTCCAGAAAGAAAAGAAAAAGAAAAAGAATATACAAATATTTACAATGGTGGTTATTATGGACACCACCAAACCGAATTAAGTGTTTTGAGTTTAATCGGAGTTGCTTGAAAAGCAACCCGGAGTTCCACGCTCCTTGTCCTTGATAATAACGCCACCAACCATATGTTCTCTTCTTGGCCTTGGTAAACCCATGAGGCGAGCTACTTCTGGTAGCATACCCCACTCATTCAAAACTTCTTCTTCGAGGGCTTGTCTAAGAATAAGAAAAACACCATCATCATCACTATCATGATAGTGGACATCTTCTTCGGATGGTTCCTCGGTGGCATAGTCAAATGTCGGTGTATCGGACGTTCGGTAATTATCTTGGCCTAGAAATTCGTCATCGGCTTGTATTTCCACCATATGGTCCCATAATTCCTTTGCGAAAGGGATATTCGGCAAGAAGTCGGGTAATACAAATTGAACGGTGCTATTGCCAACATTAAAAGATAATTTCCCTTTTTTCACGTCGATAACCACTCCGCCGGTTGCTAGGAATGGTCGCCCTAGTAAAATAGGATTTCGTTCTTCAATGGACACGTCAAGGACCACGAAATCGGTAGGTATGTATAGGGGACCTACCTTAACCATAAGATTTCGTGCTAACCCAATTGGCGCTTTCGTAGTACCGTCGGCCATCTGAACGTTAACCTGAAAGTTTACCATCCTTGGAATATTGATTGTCTGAGCAATGATTAATGGCATAAGGCTAATATCCGCCCCGAGATCACATAATGCTCGATGTATCTCAACATCGTCGATCGAACATGGTATGCAGAAACTACCGGGGTCACCAAGCTGAGTAGGTATGGTAACTTTTGGACTGACCCTAGGTGGTAGTGGAGTTTCCTTCCTTATGGTAGAATTCAAAATTATATCCCCTATATACTCGTTCGGAGTTGGCATGGAGGGACTAGTTTCCAAATTCTCTATCAAATCGGTGAAGGTTATATACTCCATAGCTTGGCCAAAGAATGAGATTGGTGGCTTGTCATTCAAAGGGGGCACTTCGATCCTCGAGACTAGATTTGCGTCCTCTATTGGGATTTGTTCAATAACAAATGCAAGGTCTTTCACAAGATACTTTGACGGATCTCTCCTTGGTTTGTCGGTTGCATTCTTGACCACTTTCTCATCGGGTTCATTGATTGAGGGATGAGATGAAGTTTGTGGAACGAAGGGTTTCATCGGTTTCTTTTTGTTGATCACCTTAATGGCATTCACGGAAGCTTGGTTGAAAGAATCGGTCGGCTCTTGGGGAGTTCGAGCTTGCAATGCGGCTCGTGCCTCTAAAGCTTCAAGTCTGGCTCGGTTTGACGCATTTTCTTTCAACAAGAACTTGATCGTTTCTTGAATGTCATAAAAGGGTTGAGAGTTTCCTTGAAAGTTCCTTGGAGGACCTTGATTAGGTGGTGGATAAGCTCCAAAAGGAGGACCTTGATTAAACGGAGGTTGAGTTCCAAAAGGAGGACCATAGTTCGGTCTAGGCGGTCCTTGAGGATGGAAATGGCCTTGATTGAATTGATTTGTGTGAGGATGTCTCGGATGATAATGAGGTCTATATGAATTAGGATAAACCCTTTGATTGGGGGCTCTTGGAAAAGGATATGATCCTTGAGTCGGCATGGAATAGAATCCGGTCCCCAAATTAGGATTGTTCGTTTGAGGCTTTTCATATGTTCCTTGAGTGTTGGCTTGATAAACATGCTGCTTCTTCGCAGAAAAATTGGAGTCGTGATCATATCTTTCACAATGATCACATGGAATTTCGACTCTATATGGCTTTGGAGGCGAGATAGATATTCGCCTAGGTGGTGTGATTCTTCTTGGTGGGGTGACTCTTCTGGGTGGAGTGACTCTTCTTGGTGGGGGCCTCATTTCGGGTTGAAAGGTGTCCTTAGCAACCATTTTCTCAAATCTCTCAAATAGTTGAGTAATTTGTATTTCAAGAGTGTCCTCCATGTCATTTGACGATTCCGAGTCTCCACTTGATTCACCCTCTTGCATTTCATTAGCACACATATCACTTTTGGCTATCTTGTCAAGATGCTCATGGGATTCATTCTCGTTGAGTAAGAAAAAGTTGCCCCTTGCGGTTGCATTAAGAATGTCCCTAGCATCGGCGGATAAGGAATAGAAAAATGTTTGGAGCATAAGCCAATGAGGGATACCATGATGTGGGCACTTCATTTGTAGAGTTTGGAATCGATCCCAAGCTTCACTTATACTTTCTTTTTCTTGTTGTTGAAATGTTTGCATTTCTCTTCGGAATTTGTTGGTCTTAGATGGTGGGAAATATTTCTCAAGGAAAGAGTTGCTCAATTGCTCCCAAAGTGCGAAAGGTATTGTTGGGGAAACTCTTAAGCCACCTCCTTGCTCCATCACGCAAGGTGCGGGGAAAAAGAATCCGACGTAGTTGGCACTCGGTGACACCTTCAAGCTTGACACCAATAAGACTTTCCTTGAAGAGGCAAACATGATCTATCACATCTTCATCCGGCAATCCACGAAAAGTTTGTTGTTGAATCATATGCATGATGGAAGGTTTAAGCTCGAAACTCTCCGGGATAGCTCCAATGAAGACGGGTGAAGAAATATCTTCAATAGATGGTTGAGAATGGGACCCAAGTGTAGCCATACTTGAATCCTTGGAAGTTTTTTGAGGATGGAGTGTTTGAGAAATGAAGAAATTGGTGGAGGGATACACTATCGAGTTGTTGCTTTGGTCACAGTATTTCCAAGTGACTTGCTCTCCGAATGGGGATCAAGCAACCTAAATCAAAAGTAAACCTAGCAAAAACTCAACAAACAATGACTCCTCCTAGCACCTAATGGTACTAGGGTAGGAGGAAAGGAGAAAACAGTTATCGAAGCATAATGAAACAAAGACTTAATCAATTAACTAATCACCGTCTCCCCGGCAACGGCGCCATTTTGATGCGCGGGCGTCGCGACCCGTACAATCAAACAATATTTTTAACTCCGACAAACCTAACTAATGTAGTAGTGGTAGGTCGGGGTCGATCCTCAAGGAGATGGGTTAAGCCGTATTGGTCAAGTCTAGAGCCAAATCGTGGTTGGAATTGAGATGGGGGTTTTGGGTCGAGAGAGGTCGAGAGGTCGAGAGAGGTCGAGAGATCGTAGGCTAGGGGTCAATAAATAGGAAAGGTGTTGGGGAGAGTCGGGATTCGGAAATGGGGTCTTTTAGTCTCGGGATCGAGTTTTTGTTACAACGATAAAAAGGGAGGTTTCCACCTTTCGGTTTCTTCACCCAACCTACCTAAACTCGCTTTCGCGACGAAAGGGTAAGTCTCAAATTAATGTAATTTCTACCCCGAGTTTCCCCATATTGGTAGAAATGAGTCAAGGTCGGCCTAGTCGCGATTCTAAGTCAACAAAGACACAAAAACCTTAAAATTGATAATTATCAAGTAAACAACCCACCAACATCCCTTACATCAAATAATCCAAATCCTCCTCCCTAATTCCCCAACAAAGAGATCTACTCACTAATCATGGTGAATAACAATAAAACACTAATAATTGATGAATTGTCTAAAACATGCATAAAAACTACACTAATAATTATACTAATGGAGAAAAGGGAGAGGAGAGAATTTTACCAACAATGGAGAATTCTAGGATGGAAGATGAAGATA